>OZ002741.1:232981002-233581002 GCA_963924295.1 Dioctria rufipes | reverse complement strand
TTTTTTTTTTATAAGTAATGTTATTGCTTATATCACGAAATGTTCAAGCCGGTGCAGTACAATATATGTATTACTATCGATTAACACTATTTCATTGTTCAACAATTTCCATTGTCCTCCGAAATAGGAAAACAGAGTGGGAAAAATGTGTACACGGTGAAGTTTGAACTCTACTAATACAAAAGAACAAGAAGGACTTTCTCCGATAATGAATACAGAAGAGATTTATTAGAAAGATTAGTGTACTTGACTAAAATTTGGAATTACACAAAGAGTATGCATATTTGCATTATGTAGCAAGTTATGGGATACTAATTATAATAAACGGACAGATATGTATGGCTAGAGAAGATAGATTCAATAGATCCATGTCACATAAAATATTAATATAGCATTTTCAGATTTATTTAAATAAATCCATCATTATCAGATAAATTTATCCAAATGACAAATACATAA
Organism: Dioctria rufipes; assembly: GCA_963924295.1. NCBI lineage: Eukaryota > Metazoa > Arthropoda > Insecta > Diptera > Asilidae > Dioctria > Dioctria rufipes. Next base: position 233,580,543 of record OZ002741.1, on the reverse strand, counting down.
TTAACCAATTCGCAATTATATTTAACCCATTAACAAATTAGTTTAAACTTAAAGCAAATATATTTAAACCTTGAACGAAAGATTTTAAACCCTTAACAAATATATTTAAACCTTGACTAAATGAGTTTCAACCATTAACAAAAAGTCTTAAATCTTGAGGTAGTATCTGGGTGGCTTGGATATCTACTGCCTGTAGGGTATTAGCGGCCGAAGATGTTATCTTGATGAGACCGGTCTCGACTCTTGATGCCGCGGTTGATGGTTCTTCGCTGACGTGAGTAAAGGTGTGGATACTGAATCTTCAAGCTATCCTTGGGGGTTGTGGTGTTGTTCAGCTCAGGAAGAGATGTCGGCATTGGACTCGGATACGGTGCGACCGATCACTCCCTATGACAGTCTGCAGAGAGCGGAGAGTATATAGAGAGGGAATATATCGGCAATGAGCAGCCCGAGAACTTCTCAGGTTTAGCCCTGATGGTCCCAATGACGATCAGGTGGATAAGTTTTCTCTCAAGGGGTGTGATGGCATGACCAACTCGAAGCTATGTCGCTTGGTCGGTTGTAACTGCGTCTAGCGGAAATTCTGTCTCAATTCAGTCCAACTCCAATATCGACTGGACGTCCACAGATGTTTGACTTCGTCGGTTGCAGGCCTTTAATTGTAGTTGCTGCACGAATAGCTCATGATTGGTGGTTGACAATAAGCACTTGCCTAGAACAGTAAAACCTTAAACTAAAAACCTCGACACGTACCGTCAAAAATGAGTCTTCACTGTGGTGAATGGCGAAGTCGGTAAATGAAACCTTCTTCATTTTGCTTGAAACGGGAGATGTGCAGTTTCTGTGGATGGAAAATAACTGATACATACAATAAATTAAAGTCTCCCTTGATTTGATTCAATTAACAGAAAAATTATTGTTTTTCTTAGCGCTATACAAAAATCAAAGCCTACCTAACTAGGGCTCTCTACGTGCAGCAAAGTATTACTGGTGGTGAATTTACACAGTGGTTGGATAAAAGTTCGTAAATAGTCGAAACGTCACAGACGCGTCATCCATGTGACACACTTAAAAATCATTTGAGGCAATAAAATTATTACTTCGATCTTCTCGATAATTATAGAACATCTTCTAAAAAGTGAATTTCTCACATTTTCAATAAAAAGTCTCTTCTTAATCAGGACTGCAAATTTCGACTAAGTAGTGTAACTACATTCTAACTGTACTCTTTTGTTTAACATTTTTGCTTGTCATATTGCATACCAAGTTAGATGGCATTATTTTTTCACTGGCTAAATTCTAAGAGGCTTTCTTGTAAATTTTGGTCGAGAGAATAATTAAATTATTTTATGGTTACTTTTCGGTTTTCACAATAGACATAATGCATGGTGAGACCTAGGAGTCATTGGTTAAAACCACTGACTTATAACATTTTTCTATAGGAAAGTATGGCACAAGTTTTACATTTTTCTCTTTCGCCTTATGGCAGAATTGGAGCTACCAACACAAAATATTTCCTACTAAGCATTTTCTTATGCCATTTGCTGTTTTTATGTTGGCTGCAGATGCAATCACGGCAGAAAGAATAAGGTAGGTAAAGATAGTCTTTACCATGCTGCGTCTCTCTTGCCCATACCACAGTATATATCATACAGTAGCCCAGCTCTGTCAAAACTGTCAAGTGAGTAGGATGCTTCTATAAAGAGACTATACTTTCTCTTTCAACAGTTTTAACTAACACACTAGTCAATTTTTAATACATGGATTCCTATGTAAATCTAAAGTGGAAGAAAGAGAACTGATGGCATTCTTAAACTTTTACTAGAGGGAAAGAGGCAAAATGACACCACTTTACCGTCAAACAGCTGTTTAGTCATGGAACAATACATTTGTCGCCGATTGCCGATATGTGTACATACATAAAACTAATACTTCCGTCAACGGTCGTGCAGCTAGCTACTGTTCGCCCATTTATGTCCGTATCATACTTAATAGTTCCCTCTTGTGGGAGAAATTTTAAGGTTATGTTTTTTTAATTGAAATTCTAAAATTCACTTTTCAGTAGTTAGTTCTAAGCTATTCTACTGTATGATATATACTGTGCCCATACGCAGGATTCAGTTAAGAATACCTTTTGAAAATTAAAGTCGGAATGAGTTTAATTCCTTATAAGCAATTCAAATATCAGTTGGACACAAGAAAATATATTTTTTTAATTTAATTCGATTTTCGGGTGTAAAATTTCATCTGATTGGTTGAGTTTTACATGTTTTTTATGTATGTAGTAAAAGCTTTAAAGGGTGCTCTAACGGAGATATACAGAAACACAATATTTGTGCCACATGAAATAGGAAATCGCTTAGTCCATTGTTATAAGTCAGTGGTTAAAACTTCTTTACACATACAAACAAATAATCCATTTTAAGTTTTAAACTAATTAAAATTATAATATTCATGCCTTAAGACGAAAGTATAAAAGATATGCTAAAAAATTTTCAGCCAAAACTAGCGCGCATGCTGAAGAGAAAGAACAGAGTGAACAGTACAGTGACCAACAACAGCGTCGGCAGGGCCCACGAGGGAAATATTGTCGAGCGAATTCGGATGCAAAGGAGCTTTTGGTAAAGTATTATGAAAAGGGTATGACAGTGGCTGAATCTGCTCGCAGGACTAAAATAAACATAAATACTGCTAAAAGCATCATTCGAGCTTATAAAAAAGCTGGGGAAGTGTCTAAAGGCCGACGTGGTAGAAAAAAACCACGAAAGTTAAAAGAGTAAGTATTGGTAGAAAGAGATAGAGCAGTATGTTGAGAGTAATCCCGGAATAACAACAATATATATATATATGAACCCAAAATTTGAAATAAAATATTTTAAATAAATTTGTTAAGAGTTTAAATATATTTGCTAAAGGTTTAATATTATTTTCTATTCTATTTTCTTTTCGACCCAGCGATGAGAGATGTCTCAGCAGTATGGTTATCTCTGATCGCCTACCATAGAAGTTCAATGATGGAGGTCACACCAATTGCCCATCTAAATACTTTTTATAAAAAGTAATTGTGAATTATATGGCGGCAAGATTTCTCATTGTACTTTTCAAATTGGGTGATTGGTCCCCCTTTTTGCTGGCGGCACATGGATAAACCAAGTAGAAATTATACGAAGAAGATTTCTTGTCTAACAGACTGAAATTTATTGAAAATAATTTCAATAAATTTAACTGGACTTTTATAAAAAATAAAAGTTGAAACACAATAAAAATATTAAAACCTTTGAGTTCTGGATCATTTCTAAATTTTCGTTTCTTTTTTGGTGTATCTTGTTGTCGTACTGAACTTGAAACACTAGAAATAGAAAGCTTAATTAGCCATAACACCATTTAAAAGAAAAAATCTGGAATCGAATAATCTGAACTATGCATTTTTCCAAACTGGAAATTTTCATTATATACAACAGAAGAGTAGAGTGAAGGTGCCATGTGGGTATTAAAAGCAAAAATGTAGGCAGGTACGTGACATTAACATGAAAATTAATAGTTCACTCCAGTGATTCTCGTTCTGTGCTAGTGTTTCTTCAATTTGCAGAAGTTCTCTGTACCTTGAAGCTAATAAATTAATAGAAACTTTTAGTGCACAAAATATCCCTGGATATCGTCACTTTTGAAACTTTCATCCCTAAATCCGTAAAACCGAAAATTGTCCCTATATCTAGGGATAAAATCCCTAAGTTGCCATCACTACATGGGTGATGGATGTTTACAGAACATTTTTCTTTTGGCCTTTCAGCGTAGTCCTGCTAACCTAAACGATGAAGCTTCACCCAACTGGAGGCAGCAGATTGAGTAAATTCAAAGTTTAAAATTATATTAAATTGAGTTTCTATACACAGGGTGTTTGTGTCTAGGTGGAGTTTCTATATACAGGGGTCTAGGTGGATGTGATAGTAGTCATTTAGACGAACAAAAAATTGTATGGCAGAGGGGATGGTCGGGTTCACATCAACCGTTTGGCAGATACAGGATGATTGAGAAATTATGCTAGTTTTTCACCAAACACCCTGTATATCAAAAAGTCCAGGGTTTAAGACTGCTCAGGCAGTCTCTCTCCTATCCTCTTCGGACTTCTGGTGGTCTAAAGTAAATATTTCGGATTTTCTTACCATTCTATTGACTTTGACCTATATATATATTTTTTTTCAAAATGTTTTTTGTCTATATATAGATTTTTTTCAAAATGTTTTTTGTCTATATATAGATTTTTTTTTTATATAAATGCATAGCTATAGGAGTTATTGGTTATAGTTCCATATGCAATGCGGCATAAGACCTTCTGCTATACACGTTTTGCAATTATGATTATAGCGAAACATTAAAATGCTTATGTATTTAGCTATTCCAGCCATTATCTATAATGAAAGGAACCATTTTTTAATGCTGTATTATCATCACACTCTGGCTAAAACAATTATATACAGGGTGATTCGTAAAGAAGTGTTATAACATGTGCCAATCGATTCCTTACAGTGTTGTGATCAGTGTTCAAGATGACCAATTTTTTGGTAAAACACCTCTTTCACCGCTCTTTTAACGGATAAAGATGTATGGGTATATTTTCATAGATCACCCTGTAATTTCTAAACTTTGGTAGATAGATAATCATTAGACCTTTGCAACCATCTATAAGTTTTTTACTTCCTCCTCCTCGCTTTAAAGTTATGGCTAAAAAAAAAGTAAAATTTCGGAATTTTAGCTCAGTTTTTTTTTTATTTAACTTCTATTTTTATCAAAAAATACGTCATCAACACCAATTTTTCATATTGAATTTAAAAAGCCCAAAAGCTTAGCTTTAAAACGAGCCATAATACTGTGTACCCAAGTTAAGCTAAAGGTAGTTGAAAATCTTTATATTCGAAGATATATTCAACTTATATAAGTAGCTTGTAACTGTTTGATAACCTTACGACATGATAATGGGCGCTTTTAGGCCGGTCAAAATTAGTAATTTTTCTTCCGCGTATTTACAAACTATACCGAAGTGGTTGGTACTTTTACAGGGCTGTGACTAAACGCTTCCAATTTTTCCAAACAGGTTTTGAGCATCAAAATAGTCTTTGTGTTACAGAATTTATTTTTAGCTTTTTGTTATTAATTTTACACCAATTATAGCAAGTTGTGATATTAGTTATGTTATGCATCGAATCTTTGTACGTAAATAAACTAGGATAATTTTTTTTCTAAATTGAATTAAAAGTTGAAATTTAGGCTTTGATGTTACAAAAGCTTCTCGTAATTAATACCTTTCGCACATTGCGTGGCAAATATTTTTTCGTGAGATTATGGAATGAGCGGTATCTTTCAAAACTCAATGTTTTGATTCAAATCGAATAGACCATAAATGAACTAATGGGCCAATTTTCTCCATTATGTAAGGATAATGGGTAATGAAATGATACTTGAGCTTAAGTGGCATTTGAAAAATATTAATGAACTGTGCTATATAATCAAAGATCTTAAAAGTTAAATGTTAGATATATCGATTGATTCTAACATAACAATATCTAGAATTTATCTTAATAACAAAATAAGATGGCATTTCTGATGACTCCTGTACGTCATGCAATCGGATATTAATAATAATGGAAAATACATAAAAAAACCAAATCATTTCTGATGATGAATACCTCAACTTAATGTTTTTCAGAGTTCTGGAAAAATTGCTTGAAGTTTAGGTATTAATGCCATCTATTTAAACGAAGTCAAAACTATACATACATATGTTCTGCTGTTAAGCTGGTGTAATGGGAAAAACTTATCATCGTAAATAAAAATTTAAATGATTAGAGAAAGTTCATAATTTACAATTCCTTCAAGCATATCAACAGAGTAATTTTCTGTAACATGAAAAATTGTGAAATGATTAAAAACGCATACATTTATTACACCTATCTGGGCTTACATAATTTGTATTTAGATTATTACAATAGTTAATTTTATTTCTTAACAACTCTACATCTTCTTCGACACTTTGTTTGGCAACGTTTCTATGCATTTTACAAAACCTACAACCTCACAATATTCTATCAATACTATTAACAAGCAAAGCCAATATTCTAATTGTGAACTATGCGAAGGTGGAACACATGGACATGAGTAATATCATAGATGGCACAAGAACTAGATGTCGCATGCAGTACCAAAAAAGTATAAAAAAACTTTATATGGATGGAATGGACCACAACATTTGAAATGATGTATACATGATTCATATTTTTTCGTATCTAATGCCCTAGACACAGCGCTCTTAATGAAGAAATAACTAATCACTCATTAGTCTATGATGATTCATTATAAGCTGCAGACACACAGCCATTTCTTTAATTAAATTATACTGTCAAACTGGTTTTCATTTACTTACGACATTAAAGAAGCGATAAATTTCATTTTTATTAATTTTAATTTTTATTTATTTTTATTTTATTTCATTTAATGATTGAGAAATGAAAAAAACATTTAAAAATATTTTGACATAATTACTTTGTGCTTTGCATTTCTTATTTTTCAAATCAGCAGATGCACAGCGGAGCTCCATACTTAAATTATATGCTAAATCTAGCACATTTTTCCTCATTATAGCTATAATGAAGGAAGAAAACACTTCATTATCATCTGCTTTTCGAGCCATAATGACGTATACCATCTGACACACAGCATTTTAATAAATAGTTAGTACTAATGATTCATTAGATCGTGCTGTGTGTCTAGGGTATAAAGTGTTGAGGAAGTCGATCAAATGTATACAAAACTGATATGATAAAAAAATTTGCTTTTGGCACACTCTTAAACATGTTATGGTTCATTCCAGAATGCACTTCCCATTTCACAATCTGTATACTCTGCTCTAGTATGCCATGCGACATCTAGTTCTTGTGCCATCTATGGTAATATACAGCTCCCATATTTTGCAAGCCACCTCTTGAGCCAAGAACATTATTGGTTTCGAATTCATCATAGTATATGAATAGAGAGGACAACATATCGTCTTTCCAAAAATTTGTTTGAATTATGTTGCCTATAGCGACATTATTATTTTCCAATTTACTTTTTTTTATGTTGTAGTGTTGCTTCTAGCGCATTTTTCCCTTGCAAGAAAGATAAAAGCATATTTCTAATAGAAATAAAACGAACATTTACCTTTATTGTCTTAAAATACACTACATTGTTATTTTTGACTTGGTTGAACCTTTCCCCTATGCATACTGAATAAGGAGAAATATACAGTGATTGATCTTCTAAAAATTTAATTCTTTTATGTTCTGTAAAAACATTGCTAAGGTAAAGGTACTAGTAATTGACCCTTTCACCCATAAAGACCAAAAATAAAGATTTGTAGTTATCATTTTCAATTAATACCGAATGTGTCAGTAGTCGCGAAGTTACCTAAATGCAATGCATTATGTGTTAGTAATTACTAAAGCGTTTTTAGAAGAGGCTCTGCGGCGTAATATTTACATGTGTTTTTGTTATATTTTGTCTTAAGAAGTGTTATATCTCATTCATAGGCTGATATTAAATAACTTTCCTAAAAATTTGAGTACAATAAAACAAGATTTTGAAGTAAATTACTTAATGGCGCTTTAAGGGGGTGGTCAACTACCGAATGCAATAATTGCTATTGATCTAGAGATTGACCGGGGTGGTCAATTTCTGGATAAGCTAGTATAATTTAAAAAAAAATCGAATTCCGAATTATATTGATCGCCAGTAATAGGAAAAAGCCCAGTGCTTACGTATGAACTAATAGTAGGCTTTAGGTCAATTACTGATTCATCTTATGGTCAACTGTTTTTTTTAGCACACTTGACCAATATTTTGAGCTGACTCTTAATGCTGCTAATATTTTAAATTCGTTTCAAAAAACTTCGAATGAAGCGATTTTTAATTGCCAGTGCATTATGACATGTTGCTTAATATATCTTTTTCAGATTTGCATATAATTTTAGCTTATGCTTTTAATATGCCTGCAAGAAAAGGATCATTTAGAAATTATTCAGAACAACGCTGACTTCTGCCATCGATGACGTTCGGCTCCATCAAATGCCAATTCAGACAGATGCCAACAAATTTAAAGTCCCGAGAACAACGCCAAAGTATGAAGTTGTAGGCAAATCACCGATTGGATGGGAAATAGGACCTAAGTAAGAAGAAGAAGAGGAGGCTGAAATATGTAGATGGATTGTCAAAATAGGCCAGACTGATTTTTTCGTGACGGTAGATCAGCTAACTGTTAGTGTGGAGAAGTTCCTCAAGGAAATAAAACGATTGAAACGTTTTAAAGATGGTACACCGCAGGTAGAGCCTGGGTGAAGGGAACAGAACAGCATCTAAAAAAATATGACTTGAAAACATATGTATTAGATGACTTATCTCGAATATTTAATTGTGATGAAAGGATATTTTTTTGTTTTTAATCCAAAAAGGGCGAAATTCTTATCAGAAAAAGGTGGAAAAAATGTTTACCAGCCAAATAAACACCAACGAAAAGTAATGCGTCACAGTTTTAATTAAAGCCAGTGCAAGTGGGGTCCTAGTTCCGACCAATGTGTTATTTAAATATAAGCGTGTGCCACAGGACATAAAATAAAATCATTCATTTTGTCGATGGACATGTTTCACACTTATGCTTACAAGCCAATTTTGTGAAAGAAACGGAATTATATTGGTGGTGCTGTACCCAAACGCCACCCATCTACTGCAGTCGATGGACGTCACCGTTTTTTAAACTCTTAAGGAAGGTTGAAAAAGAAAAGTACAGCAATGGAGAATAGAAAACCTAAAGGAGAGAGAGTCTCCTTTTCGGCAAAAGAGGGATTTCACCAAATGGACATTGAGACGGGAACTGAATTTAATGAAGTTGAAGAACCATCTTTCAATGACATCGCTAGTACACAAGTACAAGCTGTTTGACCATATGACCGTCTACTTTTAGCTGAATCGATTCAAGAGGAAGTACCTGCACTAATAGCTGACCTACCAATGAATTTAGTCAGTAGTACTACAAGTGAAGAACTAGAGTCGTCAGTAATAAATATCTGTAGTAGACGCCTTAGTCGTGAGGTATGCCTTCTTTTCTCGCCAACGACACCCCGAATATCTTCATTCACTTTCTAGTGAAAGTAGAGCTCAACAAAGAAGCCCTGTTGCTGGACCGTCTCACGTCTCTGATGCTCTTCAACCACTCTTCATGGAAAATATAACTTCACAAAAAAAGCTCAGCTGCCGGGGATGGAATACCAAGCCCTTTTAAGATATATTTCTATTACCTATCGATTATTAAAACCTCAAGAAAAAAGAGCGCCGAAAGATAAAATGCCAACAATCGTCTCAGACAAAAACTTTCCCAAGAATATTTTGAAAAAAAAAAAAAAAAAAAATTAGGAAGAGCTTGAACGGCATAAACTGAAAGGGCACATGAGAGGAAACGTGAAAGAGAGGAGAAGGAAAAAGCGAAGCAAAAGAAATATAAACACCCGAAAGACAAGCTGATTAAAACACATCTCAACTTTTTAGAAAATTCTGACTCCAGCGCAGAGGTTTCCTCCACAGAAACTGTGTGGATGAAATCTTCGAACAACGAAGAGGAACATGAAGGTCACTGTTGGAAGCCAATACGGAAATTCATTGACGAGTTTGTTGTCATCAAGTACGATGATAAATATTTCTCTGGAAAAATTCCGAACGTCGCTGAAGTTGAAGCTACGGCGGTGTCGTCCATGGAGAAATTTTGTCGTTTGTGGAAGTGGCCAAAGAGGCCGGATATTTTAAATTACCAGTGGAACTCAGTTGTCTCTCACAACCTTTTCTACCAAGGGTCTTATCCTCTTTATATTATTATTTTCCTACATGGTTAATTACCGGTACAGCACATGTTCATCTACTAATTTTCTCGTTGTCATGGTCAATTATTGGGACAAGTACTTACTTGGTTTTATTTATTCCCCTAATTCTAATAGCCAATTACCTAAATAAAAATAAAAATTGTTGTTCCTTGATTTAGAAATACAACTTAATATGCTGAATCACTAAAACCCTCTCTCTGATTAAAAATGAAAGGTGAAAACGCCATCCTTACTTGCAAGCGCTCTTAAGTGGTCAACAACTGATACCTTTACCTGATATGATACCCGCAATATAGCAAAGATTTGAGCAATATCAAATTCAAAAGATGCGTTATTTCTCTTAGAGCATTTTTTAAAATATTCAATAACTAATTTCTCAGCTATTTTAAATATATCACTTTGTGCATATAATGCAAATTATATCACTGTTTCTTGAATATGTTTCCGACAAAATTTCTTCTTTCCGGAATGCTGCGTTATTAATTCCACGTAATAAATTTAAGTTACAAGTACTGATAGCATTGTATTGTCTGTACACTTCACGAAAAATTGGTTATCTTGATGACGTGTTTTTGATAAAAATGGTAATTAAATAAAAAAAAAAAAAAAGAGTTAAAATTCCGAAATTTTAAATTTGCTTTGCTATAACTTCAGAGCACTATCTATCAAAGTTTAAATCATCATCATAGGGTGTAACGTAAAGTAGCTATAGGGTGATCTTGAAAACATAGCCAAATATTTTTAAGTCCCGTTATCTCGGGAACCGTAGAACCACAGATAAGTAATACCCAGATTTGGAAACCAATGTTTAAAATTTGCTTCTCATGAGCCAGCCATAATGTATATATCAGCCAGCCTTAACTTTTAGCAAAGGCAAAATCTCTGAACATTAACCAGCCTATAGTCCAGTGGAACGATTTGGTTTCAGTCTGCGATTGAAAAATAAGAAGAAATTGTGAAAGCTATAGGAGTTTTGTCAAGATATTCAAAAGCTTTAGCAAAGAATTCAACCAACAATAATGTACAAAAAACCTTGAAGATGTCACTACCTACGGGGCATGAACTATCCTATCTCCTTCAATATCTGGGTATTAGTTGTCTGTGGTAGAACCGTAGAATACAATAGGGTAAGAAATAAAAACAGAGATTATTCTTTAAGATTTTTTACCGGGTAAACTTATATATGTTCAAGAAGGAATTTATTTGGATTTTGCGGTAGATAGCAAAAGCTAAAAATATTTTTTAATTTGTTATTTCATCACACAACCCATTATATTTTTGGTGACAAGTTTCAAGTCTTGGTTTTGACTCATTTACAGGTCCCAAAGAGCGAAATTGAGTGACTTGAAAAACAAATGAAAGAATAGAACAAAGAAAAGAAATGCAAAAAATTGAGAAAAATAGAAACAACTTTTTTTTTAATTTTTTTAATTAAATTTTTTTGTTTATATTTTTCTCAATTTTTTGATTTGTTTTCTTTTGTTTTTCTTTGTTTTATTTTTTCATTAGTTTTTCAAGTCACTCAATTTCGCTATTTGGGACCTGTCAAAACCAAGACTTGAAACTTGTCACCAAAAATATAATGGGTTGTGTGATGAAATAATAAATTAAAAAATTTTTTTTTAGCTTTTGCTATCTACCGGAGAATCCAAATAAATTCCTTCTTGAACAAATAGAGTAAGGACAATTAGCAACGGACAGCAGTTTTAAGGCCTAGCTGAGTATAAATCAGGTGTCGAAAAGTAGAAGCAAGGCAGTTTGATTTGGAATCTTGAATTCACGATAGCAAAGCGGTAGATCGCATTCGGCCGGATTGTCAAGCTGCGAGTATAAAGAAAATTTTTGAACCATCTTACCATTATGTTTTTTTGATTTTGGAAAACATGAGCTTTTCACGCAAACTTTGTTTTAACGATCGCGATAGCTTTTGCTACGGATGTGGTAAATATTGCCAACAAATACATCGAACAAACAAGCTTATCAAGCATATTTTGGAAAACAGCTTAAGTAGTAGGATAAATATTGTGTGCCGCATAAAGTATTTAAAGCTTGTGTGGAGTCTCTCCGATACTGGATCTATGGAGGACGCAAAGGAGTTAAATTTGGAGTGCCGATGACGTGGAATGAGGCAAGAAATCATATTGATGATTGCTACTTTTGTGCAGTAAATGTGAAAGGTATGAACCGGTACAAAAAGAGCACATGGATTTATCCTAATATACATCGGCTAAAGCACCAATACCATACAGTGAAGATTTGCCAGTACCAATATTTATTGATTTATTATGATATTGAAATGTTAGTCACTTAAAATGAAAGCAACAGTGAAAGTGAATTTGAAGGATGCATTCCTACACACCAGGCTTTTTCTCAAGGTGAGCTCAATGACTTGATCCACGATTTAAATTTATCAAAGAAATCAGCTGAACTTCTTGCCTCCAGACTTTACGAAAAACATTGTAAAAATACATCTTACCGAATTAGAGAGACAAAAATTCATCATTCATTCAGTGAAGAAGATGATCTGAAGTATTGCTACAATGTTCCTACACTTTTAAAATTAATTGATCTACCGGAAGAGTGGCGACCTTTCATGGATACCTCAAAAAGTAGTTTGAAATGTGCGTTACTAAATAAGGGTAACAAATTTAGTTCGATACCGATAGGCCACTCGACAAAAATTAAGAAAGAATACGCAAATATTAATTGGTTTTAGAAAAAATTTCGTTTGTTCAACATCAGTGGTCAGTATGCGTTGATTTAAAGATTGTGAATTTTTTATTAGGTTAGCAAAGTGGATACTCCAAATACCCCTGTTTCCTCTGTCTTTGGAAAAGTCGTGCAAAAGAACAACACTGGAGTAGAAAGGAATGGCCGCTGTGAGAAAGTATGCCTGTAGGAAAAGCTAACATCCTTCATGAGCCATTAATAAACCACAATAAATCATTCTTCCAGCACTTCATATTAAGCTTAGGCTAATGAAACAGTTCGTCAAAGCATTAAATAAGAGTGGCGATTGTTTTAAATATACTTGTCATATATTTTCTGGCCTTAGTATGGAAAAATTTAATCAGGCATCTTCGATGGTTCACAAATCCGTACCTTTACAAAGGATTGTAATTTTACAAGCCACATGACTTAGAGAGAATCTGATGCCTGGACAAGCTTTGTATCAGTTATCAAAAAATTTTTGGGGAAACCAAAAAGCATCGGAATATCCCGAAATAATCGCCAAAATGCTTGAAACTTTTGAAAAATTTGGAGCTAATATGTGTGTCAAGATAATGGTGGACAGGTACCAAGAGCGGTGGGACGGCCACACGCTGGCAGACTATTGCTGCCTTATAAAGGGACTATTCAAATTTCCTCTTACCTTTCTTTTAATATGGTTATAAAATTCCCAAAGTTTATCAGTAGCAAGACTTTTAGTAAATTTGTAGTATAATAGCGCTTCTTCTTTTGAAAATAGGTCAACAGTCTGTTGCCGAAGCTCTAAAAGCCGAGATGTCGTAATCTTTGTTTCACTTCCTTGATAATTACCAATTTCTTTGTGAATTAGCGTAGTGTCCAGTATATTTGTATGCTTGGTTTCTAACTTATTATTTTTCTCATAAAAATTCCGAATCATATCATCCATTTGGACATTTTTAAAGTATTCTTCTAAACATTTTCTTTCAGATTCAATAAAAATTGGGGTCAAATAGAGAGCTTACTGCAAAGATGAAGGTTGAAAAGGTGGAAAACATTCGTTTTTTTTTAGAAGAAGATATATTTGGAACTTAGCATTAAGACCGGGGTAAAGTTTTTTGGGGTTGAATAAATTACGCTTGATAAATTATTCGTCAAAAGTATTATCACTTATATATAAAAGTACGCATTCATCTAAATTTTTATTTTCATATAAACTATCATTAATAGAGGTATTCACACCAATTAACTGAGATGATGAAATAGTCGGAGTCTAAAAAAATGTAATTCATGTGTTCACAAAAAAAAAAAAACAGAAGCAAAAGAATACTTTGTTTGATGTACTTTAGGGTATGTGCATAACGAGGCGCGGTGAGGCGAGGCGAGGTGTGGCTAGGTGAGGCGTGTAAAGGCTCGGCAGGTGAGCGAGCTGAAGATACATTTCACAACAAAGCGTTCAGTTTCTTGGTAAATCGCGAAGTGAGAGTATAAATTATGTCATCAGTTCGGAAGAAAAAATTTTGTGTTTATCAATCTTATCTCCTACAACAACATCAAGTATTCCTTAAATTTGCTTTTTAACGATATAAAATTAATCCCTTTTTATTTTCCCAGCCCTTTTCGCAGTTTTACTTGTAATCCCATAAATCACAAGCGATTAGAATTTGGGAAATTCCATCATCCACATATATAGATTCTTCCAGTATATGAGAATGATTAAAGACCTTTTCGATTATATCATAGAAAAAAGCTATCAAAATTAGCTACAGCTACAGCGTTCTTATGCATACTCTCATAGTATCGTGTGCAATCATTTTATTTTTTAACCTCTTGATACAGCCTCGCCTCACCTGGCCGTGCTCCGCCTCGCCCCGTTGTGCACTCATTCTTTTTGAAATTTATTCCAAAACAAGTAAAAAACCTAGAATTGGTCTAAGGCCAATTTTTATGATACCCTATAGATGAATACCCTTATGAAATTTCGTATTGTCACCCTTCTGTGCAAGTTTGATTTTTGAGGTGATTTTTCGCATATATTTCTAGAACGGTTTGTTGGACAGAAAAAATGACCTAGTTTTGTAATGAGTTTCTTTAATACGTTCACGCCGGCGCCGATATTCATGTTTTTCACTGTGGGACGGCGCTCGAATTCATGTTTCGCTTTAACTGGTGGCGCGGTACCTACTATTGCACCCGACTATCTCCGATTTGGATGAAACTTTCATAGTTTGTAGGGAATAACAAAATAGCTTACCCATAGTTTTCCTCTACCACGCACCACCCTCCCGCCGTTAGGGGGTTAGAAATTTCGTGATTTTACAATGAAACGTTATTTTTAAAAAATGATATCTCATGAAAGAAGCAGTTGATTTTTCTGATTCTAATGACAAATGAAGCCTGATGCTTTATATTTTTTACAAAAAATTATAGCAATACCAAACGAATTTTGTTGTTGTCAATAATACTATTTTTTTTTTAAAACAGTAGTATTATCTACTATTGAGGACTTCTTTTTTTTTCTATTGGCAGATGAAGAAAAACCAAGGACACAAAGAACCAGGAACACCAAACATTTTATAGAAACCTATTTAGGCCCAGCAAGACACACCCGCAAACGCTGCAGAGAATGCTACAGGAAATTATCTGAAGAAATCGGTGCCTCTATGGCAGCAAAAAATGCTAAACGTGTTACGACATTTTGTGGTATTTGTGAAAATCAACCACCCTTGTGTTTACAATGTTTTAAGGAAACTCATAAAAATTTAATGTAATACATAAATTGAAAGATTTGTTGACTATATGATCAATTTTTTAATTGGAATGAATATAATACTAATTAATATACATATGTATATATATTTATGCTTAAGCCATTTAAATTTAAGGAACTGTTTTGATTTAGTCCATTTGCAAGCTTTTTTTTTTTATTAACAAAAAAGATATAAAATTGATTTTTTCTTTGTGAGTGGTACATGCATCCCATAAGGGGGTTAGAAATTGTGTGATTTTATGATAAAACGTTCATTCCAAAAAATCAAAACTAGAGAACGGAGCAACCAAAGCTCGATCACTGACATATGTAAAATGAACTGCTGATACTACTGAAATTGCTTACATTATTTGACATTATTATGTGATCACTTTTCTATAGTTGTCTCTTTTTGGTTTGACTACTTTATTCCGCTGAACTACAAATAATAAGTTCTATACAAAATCCACCATATTCCAGTTTCAGTTCAGTGGTTTTCCAAATGAATATATATATAGAATAGAAATAGATGGCAATACAATATTTGTAATCCTTTCTCTGTCCCCCATACCTACTTTTAGGGGCAATGCTTAATATTATTTCCTTAAAAATCAAGTTTAAAAAATATTTGATGTTGTAGGAGATAAGCTTCCAAGAATAGAAATAATTTCGAATGCATCTGTAATTTGTTGAACTTTTAATATCAATATTAAAGCGAAAAGAAACTTGAAATTAAGATAATTGTCACACCCGTGCCAACAAAAGTTGACCCATATGAAATAAAAAATTAACCAGTTCATGTTATATATGTCAGTGAGCTTGATACTTGATATTTTCTATAAAAAATATAGCAGCACTGAACGATATAATTTTTTTGTTAATAATAGTATATATTTTTTAATAGCATTATTCACTAGTGAATACTTCTAGCACATTTTTTCTATTTTTATTTTCAAGCTAGAAGCCTTATCTATCTATGTGTAAAAAATTCCGATGGTGTTCGGCTTCCTTGGAGCAAGTTGGATTTTGTATGAGATAAAGGGTGGTAGTTTTTCAGTAGTGTTAAGTAAAATTTGAAACACCCTGTACACTGATGTAATACATACACATAGTGGCTGATTAGTAGTAGTATATATTTGATGTCCAATATATATAGTATAAGTTAACACCACACCACGCATTTTCCCCACAAAAATATTCGCTATCTCATACGGGCAATAAACTTCATAACAGCTAGCGAAGCATTTTCACCTTCTGGCACCTTTAACACTTCACACGCTCCGAGTTCACCTGAAACCCCAGAAAACGCTGACAACAGGTCTACGCAGAATGCACCGCCACCAGCTACATCCGTTCGTCGCCAATATTAATCAGTTGTATTCTTGCTTTAATTATTAACAGTTGTAATTTCCTAATTGTAGTAAAACGTTAAATAAAGTTTCTTTTTTTTTAATTAAATTTGTACTCTTGATATTTAACTGGCGCCCGAGCAGGGACCCGCGAATAGCAAAGTTGTGATTGTGTTCTGAGTAAACCCGTCACCCTAATTTCGTGGGCGTTAATCATTTGAAAATAGTGTAAACAGCTATTCATTGCAAAATAGTGTAAACGGCTATTTATTCTAGAATAGTGCAAACAGCTATTCAGTGAAAACAAAAAAGGGAATACAACAACTCAGGAGAAAAGAGGCCCCCGAGTAACTGAATATTAATATCGGACGAAAAGGAGTCAGCGAGTACTGGCAGCCGCTTCTGAGCAAAAGATGCAACTCATTCTACTAGTGTAAGGAATTTTCAATAATTCTCCAAATTTTTTTTTTTGAGAAAACTCATATTTCTTTTTATTAAACATAATTAAGCTGACCATCTCATTATCAACAGAATAATTGCTGAACTACAAATAAATACTTCAAAAATAGTGAAATCAAAAGAAAGTTTTCTAATTAAAATAAATACTGCAGTTAATTAGGTTAAAGAAAAATTGAAGTGAATGTTATTTCCATAATATTATTTTCCGTTTTAGTAGTAATAAATTATCGAAGTGCAAGCAAAATTTCTTGAAGCAAAATAAAAATCAATATCATTTAAATAAAATTTTCAGCGCTAATTAATTACAATATTATACAAAATTTTTATTCAATAAAATTTTCAGTGATAATCAATTTACAGAATTATACAAAAATTTCTATTCTATAAAATTTTCAGTGCTAATTAATTTACCAAATTATACAAAATTTCTATTCCCCAAAAAAACATAGTTATAAATTGAATATTTTCTTTCTACAAGATTTCGTTGTTTAGTGTTAATGAATTACTAAAACTTCCACGAAGTGAAATCGAATCGAACATCAATCCTATAGAATTCTGTCCTTTTTGGTGCCAATAACTTGTCAAGCCAAACTTAATTCGTATTGAAAGCAAAATAACGCGGGTGCCACTTAAATAAAATTTTCTTTTATTATCTCATTCTCGCTTGCCTCCATAGTGTTAATATCCAGAAGAACTACGTTAAATTTCGCTCCCATATGTCGGCACAATTATATTGTATGCTTTTCTTATAACAAAACCATTGCACCGCTCCATAATAAGTTTAATTCACGTGTTCAAGTGATTTCTCATACAATTCCCAACTAACCCACTATCATGTCCCGAGATGAAAATAATCTGTTAAGGCAGCCGGTCCTGAACGGACCAGCCACTGCTCCGCCTGCTCAGTCCGTCCAGCCTGGACAGTCTCCGCAATTAACTTTGGCCACCTTACAGTCCCACATTAGACAAATAGTATCAGAAGTCCTCGTTCAAGAGTGTCCACAGATACTCAATTCTATCTTAAACCCGAGATCCGAACTTAATCTAGAGAGTGACCAAGTTATTAACGAGAACGAAAGAGAGAATCTCTCAGACATGGACAAAATACCAGATGTCGTCCGCAGTCTACGTGAGTTTTCAGGACAGCCCGGTGAATACAGTTCCTGGAAGAAAAGTGTCGACCGTATCCTCAAGATCTACGAACCCCAAAGGGGAACTCCTAAATATTACGGCATACTAAATGTAATACGAAACAAAATCGTAGGACAAGCGGATATTGCCCTGGAGTCCTACAATACACCCCTCAATTGGGAAAGAATTTCACGTTGTCTTACCTTACATTACGCTGATAAGAGAGACCTTGGCACACTAGAGTACCAAATGACCTGCCTGGTACAAGGTAACAACACCATTCAAGGGTTCTATCAGTCAGTATATCACCACCTATCGCTTATCCTGAACAAAATCGCAAGCATGAACATAGGCCAAGAGGCCATGAATGTAATGACTCAAACATACAGGGACAAAGCACTCGACACTTTCATAAGGGGTCTCAAAGGTGATCTACCAAAACTGCTAGGAATGAGGGAACCGGTAGATCTACCACAAGCACTTCACCTCTGCCTTAAACTAGAAAATCTGAACTATCGAATTCAATACGCGAACCGCAACAACACCACTCCACTAAGACTAGAAAGTAATCTACCGCCTCCAGTTCCACCCCGACGCAATACATATAACCAAGTCAACCCAACTCCTGCGCCTAGATCCCACTTCTATCCCGAACTCATGAATAAACCCCAAGGAATTCCTAGACATCATAATCCTATGCCTTGGAATAAAACGTTCGAACACAGACAGCCTCACAATAATCAACCAAATACGAACCAAATTCAACGACCCTCTTTCAATAACAATTTATCGCAACCATTTCCACCGA
The DNA here is from genome assembly GCA_963924295.1 of Dioctria rufipes. NCBI lineage: Eukaryota > Metazoa > Arthropoda > Insecta > Diptera > Asilidae > Dioctria > Dioctria rufipes. The sequence goes on along the minus strand of OZ002741.1, from coordinate 233,561,460 downwards.
GAGTACAACAGCAGAAAATAGAACCGATGGAAGTAGATGGCTCTATTCGCTCTAATGCCGTAAACTACCAGAACAAGCCCGGATTTGGACAAAAAAGGCCTAATTGGTCGGTTTACACAACAAACCCAACTAAGATGCAGAGAACCTTTTATACGGTAAACTCCGCAAGCAACAATGAAGGGATTGATTATAATGAAGCGATCAACGAAGAAGATAATAATCACAATCAGTCTCTGATTGATTACGTGGGGACATGCAATTATGAGGAAGAATCTGCACTACAAAATCAAGATCGATCCAAGAAATACAGACTTGGACCAGGAATTGCAGGACATACATTTTTTAGGCTAACGAGCTCTTCGCTTCCATATTTTGAGTATAGAACGAAGAGCGGAAACACATTGAAATTTTTGATAGACACAGGTAGCAATAAAAATTATATCCAGCCCAATTGCGTGAAAACCGCAACCCCTAACGAACACCCCTTCTTCGCTAACTCTGTAGGCGGAAATGTGAAAATCACCCATCACGCCATATTGAATCTCTTTGGCTCCCAGAATTTAAGCCTTAAATTCTTCATCCTTCCCACTCTTAAATCATTCCATGGTATCATAGGCAATGATAGTCTCAAAGGGCTTCGCGCAGTTATCCACACAGCCGAGAGCTACTTGATCCTGCTTGATAAGATCAAAATCCCTATTAAACAACATTTGTCACAATCCGTCAACAATCTCGGTATCAGGACGTCTCATCTAACTGAACTACAAACAACAAAATTGTACGACGTCATCAAGATGTATCCAAACCTATTCTCTGAGCCAGATGAGAGGCTGACATATTCCACTGTCGTAAAGGGAGAAATCAGAACTACCAACAATGATCCGGTTTATTCGAAGTCTTATCCATATCCTATGGCTCTCAAATCAGTGGTCGAAAAAGAAATAGAGAAACTGCTGAACGATGGCATAATTAGACCTTCACGGTCCCCCTACAATGCCCCCGTTTGGGTTGTCGCAAAAAAACCCGACGCATCAGGGGAAAAATATTCCGGCTAGTAATCGATTATCGAAAACTTAACTCTATTACAATTCCCGACAGGTACCCCATACCCGAGATTAACGAAGTACTAGCCAACTTGGGTAAAAACAAATGGTTTTCAGTAATAGATCTAAAAAGCGGGTTCCACCAAATTCCACTGAAAGGAAGCGACATAGAAAAAACCTCCTTCTCAGTTAACCATGGGAAGTATGAATTTACCCGTCTTCCATTCGGTCTGAAGAACGATCCTTCGATTTTTCAAAGAGCTTTGGACGACATTCTTAGGAAACATATAGGTATTCGATGCTACGTTTACATCGACGATATAATCATTTTTGGTAGCAGCGAAGAGGAACATCTTCAGAATATCGCTCTAGTCTTCGACACGCTAGAAAGGGCCCATATGAAAGTCCAAATGGACAAATGCGAATTTTTACAGAAATCAGTTGAGTTCCTTGGATTTGTGGTCTCGCAAGAAGGAATAAAAACTAACCCGATGAAGGTTAAAGCGATAAATGAATTTCCTCCTCCCACAAATTTAAGGGAACTAAGATCTTTCTTAGGCATGTCGGGATATTACCGACGGTTCATTCGCGACTACGCCAAACTAGCAAACCCTCTAACCTCGCTCTTAAGAGGGGAAGAAGGACGGGGTCTTGTCTCCAAGAACGTTTCCAAGAGTGTACCAATTAAGCTAAATGAACCTGCGTTAGAAGCATTCAACAAAATAAAAAGAGCGCTAATATCCCAAGAAGTTGTTCTGTCATACCCCGACCTAGAGAAGGACTTTGAGTTAACGACGGACGCATCCAAATACGCAATTAGAGCAGTTCTGTCACAGAACGAAAAACCAATAACGTTCCTCTCACGAACCCTCAGCAAAACTGAGGAAGCGTACGCGGCCAACGAGAAAGAAATGCTCGCGATCATCTGGGCATTAAATTCTCTGCGCAATTTCCTATACGGTTCTCGAAAGGTCAAGATTTTCACTGACCACCAGCCACTCACCTATGCTCTTAGTAACAAAAATAACAATGTAAAAATGAAACGATGGAAAACCATCCTGGAGGAATACAACCACGAAATTATTTACAAACCTGGGAGAGCAAATGTCGTCGCCGACGCCCTCTCCAGACCGCCACAAAAATCTGCAGTCAACTCAATGTCAATAACCCAACATAGTGATGACAGTTCGTCACACAACCTTATCCCATCTGTAGAAACCCCTATAAACGTATTCCGGAATCAGCTCATCCTTAAAAGTGACGAACACACCACTTACCAGCTCCAGAAACCTTTCCCTAAATATTTTCGACATATCATTACAGAGCCTGGATACACGAAAGAGAAATTAGTCGGTATCTTCAAAAGATATCTAAGCCCCAGCGTGATAAATGGAATCAAAACGAACGAACAAACCATGGGAATGATACAAGAAATCTACCCACTTTACTTCAGCAACTACAGAGTTAGGTTTACACAAATAGAAGTCATCGACGTACAGAGCGAGGCTGAACAAGAAGATATTATTATAGAATATCACAAAAGAGCGCATAGAAATGCACAAGAAAATAGGCTGCAGATCCTCGAAGGACACTACTTCCCTAAAATGAATTCAAAAATAAAACAATTAGTTAAGTAATGCACAACGTGCAAGGAAAATAAGTACGACAGGCATCCAAATAACCCAATAATAAAACCTACCCCCATTCCAGAATATCCTGGCCACACCTTACACATAGATATCTATTCAACAGAGAGACATCTAGTATTAACCGCACTGGATAAGTTCACTAAACTTGCGCAGGCAAGAATTCTGAAATCCAAAGCAACCGAAGACGTAAGGAAACCGCTAAGGGATATTTTATTCTTCTTCGGTGTACCGGAATGCGTTGTACTAGACAACGAAAAGTCACTCAATTCGGCTTCCATCACATTCATGATGGAGGACCAATTAAAGATCCACATATTTAAAACACCCTCGTACAAAAGCGAAATAAATGGGCAAGTCGAGAGATTCCACTCCACCCTCTCGGAAATTATGAGGTGCCTGAAAACTGATGGCACACATCGTTCTTTTGAGGAGTTGCTCGAACGCTCAGTGTACGAATACAATTCCAGCATCCATTCGACCACTGGAAGAAAGCCTCTCGAACTCTTCTATGGTAGAAACGTAACAACAGACCCCGAACAATTTGAAAAATGCCGGTTAGACAACATAGAGCAACTGCGAAATAAACAACAAAAAGACCTCAATTTCCATAATAAATCTAGACAACCCCTAAAGGACTACGAAGTAGGACAAACAAATTTTGCCAAACATAATAAACGTATTGGCTCTAAGCTTACAGTTAGGTATAAGCAAGAGGTTGTTCGTGAAAACAAACCCACAGTAGTCATAACAGAATCCGGGAAAGTAATACACAAAAGCAATATCAGAAACTGAAGGTTGTTTTGTTTTCTCCACAGGTCTTTTATCACCGCCATCGGTGCAGATGTAAAAATCTTCGACTACTCCAACTCCCAAATAATAGCATTAAATGTCGGAACTGCTAGGATCCAAAGCGGAGATCTGAAACTTATCCACGTTATAGAGATAGATCCATACCAAACATTTGTGTCCGAAACTTCCTCCCTAATGAGTAAGTACATACCGAAAACCAATCCGTTCTTCCCACTCCTGGACCATGAGTTATCACAGGTGCAAAATCTAATAAATAATTTGGAAATCCACAAATCTAAGAGATCATTGGACTTTATTGGCTCCGCGTGGAAGTGGATCGCGGGAAACCCCGATCATAACGATTTCATTTTGATGGAAGACAAAATTAATAATATAGTAGAGAATAACAATAACCAGGTAATTATCAATAAGGCTTACAACGAAAGAATCAATAAATTAACCAATGTAACCAATGAAATACTTAATACAATAAGGAAAGATAGAACATATGATAATGAATTAGCATTGAGTTTTCAATATAAAATTAAACTAATAAAAGAAGAACTTACAAACACCGTTTACGCAATCGAATTAGCTAAATCAAATATTGTAAATTCAAATATATTGTCAAAGAAAGAAATTTCATTAATTATGGATAACATAAATAAGGATAATATCCCATATAATAACGTAGAAGAAGCATTGAGATTTTCCGAAGTAAAAATTGCTATAAATTCCACAAGACTATTTTATATTATAAATATTCCAAAAACAAAAAGTACAGTTTACGAAAGAATAGATCTTAAGCCAGTAAAGAGAAATAACATTATTAATAAAATAAAATACAAAAGTATCTTACGAAAAGAGGAAGTAGTATACGGATTAACAGACAACTGTAGAACAATAAACGCATTATCACTTTGTAAACAGAATAATGTTATAGACATAAGTAAGGATAAGTGTATTCCAAATTTGTTAAATAGCAAGAATGCGACATGCAACGTAACCAATTGTCACCACATCCCACAGGTGGAAGAAGTAGCCCCCGGCGTTATCCTACTAAACAACTACGAAGGAACAATAGATGTTGGCGGCAGAATACAGACCCTACAAGGAACCTACCTAATAAAATTCAAGAACACTACTATCACAATAAACGACCAGCAGTTCATATCAGAAGAAGTAGCAAATATCCACGCATTACCACCCCTACTTCAACCTTCCCTTGAAGGAACCGAGATGGAGGAAATATTGTCGCTAGAATGGATTAAAGAGCTCCACGTTAACAACACCAAGCAGATTGGCCTGATCAAGATGGAGAAAAATGTCCATCAATGGATAAACTACGCCCTGATTGCAACAATTTTACTTACCCTCGCCCTAGTGAAAGTCATCAATGCTAAACGAAGAACAACAACCATCGACATTACAGCGATACCACCGCCCTTCACAGCAGAGGCAGCCCCCAGGGAAACAAGCCACCCAAGGACGGAACAACATCATGGCAACATTTACAACCTACCATATTTCTAACATTCGCGAGGACGCATATGATCAAGAGGGGAAGAGTTAACACCACACCACGCATTTTCCCCACAAAAATATTCGCTATCTCATACGGGCAACAAACTTCATAACAGCTAGCGAAGCATTTTCACCTTCTGGCACCTTTAACATTTCACACGCTCCGAGTTCACCTGAAACCCCAGAAAACGCTGACAACAGGTCTACGCAGAATGCACCGCCACCAGCTACATCCGTTCGTCGCCAATATTAATCAGTTGTATTCTTGCTTTAATTATTAACAGTTGTAATTTCCTAATTGTAGTAAAACGTTAAATAAAGTTTCTTTTTTTTTAATTAAATTTGTACTCTTGATATTTAACTTATATGTAGAAGTATGAGAGTAACATTGCCAGCTAATCATCAGTCCGATTGTAACGCTTAACTAGAACGATCTTTGTTTTATAAAATTCTTTGTTAGCGAGTATTTTTATGATTTTTATAATTAAAAGAAAAAGGTTTTGTGGAATAAAATTTATATTTTTAAATACAACAAAACATTGTAGTATTTTTTCTTTTGCCATTTGACATGAGTTGTCCTTCATTTTGAAAGGCTCGAGTATGCTCTGATTAAGCTGGATAACTGGGCCAATAATAGTGCATTGAGGGTAAACCGCTCGTAGACGAAGCTGGTCCTTTTTACAAGAAGGAGGCGGGTACAAAGTTTCAGACTTACTCTCTCAAGTGTAGCAAAGTATTTGGGAATCATACTCGATTTCAAGCTAAACTGGAAGGTTAATTTAGAAGAACGCATGAAGAAGGCCAGCGTGGCCTTCTACACGTGCAAGAGGATATTTGGCAGAAATTGGGAATTAAAACTCAAAGTAGTACGATGGATGTATACATCCATGGTTCGGCCCATCCTCTGCTACGGCTCCACGATCTGGTGGACGGCACTGACGAAGAAATGTAAACTGGAGGTGCTGTCAAAAATCCAGAGGGCTGCTTGTATGGGAATAACTGGGTGTCTGCGCACCACGCCTACGGCAGCACTGTAGGTCATGCTTGACTTAGTGCCGCTGGACCTCTATTGCAGAGGCGTAGCGGCAATTAGTGCTGTCAGGCTTAGGGCAGGGGGTTGGTGGATGGAGGGGGTATTGGACACTCCAATATACTCCAGAATATAGACTGTAGTTATTGCAGGGAAGAAACATACTACCAAGTACCAATCTTGATTTTAGGTGGGGATGTCAATGCAATGAAGCCCACCAGGAGTGATTGGGATGGGAAAGAACTGGTCGTAGCATCCGATCTTTCTATTTTTACGGATGGCTTACGGAAGACAAGTGCAGGCACAGGGGCTGGAGTGTACTCCAGAGATCTACAGTGGTACGAGTCTTATAGACTGCCTGACAAGTGCAGATTTTTTCAGGCAGAACTCGCAGAGATTTATCAGGCGGCAACATTGGTATCTATGTGCAGAGCGCCCTTACGGCACATATGCATATATACTGATAGCCATCAAGACGCTGGATGCTGTGCTGGTAAAATCAAGATTGGTACAGTTATGCAAGACAGAACAATTTGTTCTCTCCAGTATATGGGAGCTCTAGAACAAGGTACACAAAAGAACACAGCTTATGCTTTCGTATATTTTGAATTGAGGAGCACTTCACTTCGGTGCCGGTGCTAGAACCGAATCTTGCATTATATATTAAGGCCTTTCGACAATTTTGAAATGGTTAGAATTTAGCTTTGTTTTCTACGTTTCCTCTCTAATTAAATTGCAATTAAAAACTCTCAAACAAAAATACATGTTCTCTCCATAAATTCAAATTATTGTAAATGGCTGACGATATAGTAAAAAAAAATGTAAAATAGCTTCAGCATGTACTTCTAATATAATTGTCTAAATTTCATTAGGTTAGGTACCACACTCTGTGATTTTTTTCACTTTTTTCGTTCTCCTCTTTCTATCGTGATTGTGTTCTCCATATAAAACTTCAATCTTTCGATTACTTTTTAATCTAAGTCTTGCGCGACATTTGGTTTTCGACTTTGTTTCACAAATCCATTTGGAACCCTTGGAATTGACTAGAGATTTCCAAAATTTAAAACCGTCGTATACTAAATTTACTGATCCACGTTGTCCAAAAATGAAGTGGTATTTATCTGAAATGAAAATAAAAATTAAATTGTTTGTGCTTCACATAAGTATGTATTGATTACTCTAAATTATCTATATATGTATATGTACTATACAAAATCATAAAATCTCCTGCTCTTTACACTTGGAGCTGCGCGATTCTTAATTTTAATTAATTAAACAATTAATATCTTAATTATTTACATTTTGCAAATAAAAGTAGTTTAGGGGCTATATTTCGATTGTAGAGTATTTTCGAAAAGTGAAGAATTCGAAGCTAGGGCCATTCATTACCATCACCAATTTTTCTTTTTGAATTTTACATATTTGGAGCGTTTTTGAAAACAAAAATACAATTTAAAAATTTTCTTTATACATTCCGTATTTAGCAAGTTATAGCATTTTTAAAATTTCGAAAAAATTCTGTCTTGGTCTTCTTTAAAAATTCATCTATATTACGCTATTTCTATTTTTGAAAATTCTGGAATTTAATAGATTTCCATAGAATCTAGAATGCTATTGAATCAACTGGTACCACTTCCACAGATAATTACTTACAAACTTTCTTGAAATTCTCAAGAAAATACGACTTTATTATGAGCAGAAGCATTATTGGTGAAGCTTTCATGATTTTTTACTTCCTGATCCGGTTAAGATCCGAAATTGAAATTTTGATATTTTTTAGTGGATAATACATGTAAGGTAGAATTTGAAAAAAAAAAAATTAATAAAATTAAAAGTTCGACCTTCAGAATATTTAAGGATAACGGATCCTTGATATCCTTTTTCGCATATATCTTTGAGCTGCTATTTTTTTTAGATAGCATGAAATCTTCACTTTCTAATTAGCCATATTTCACTGTTCTAGCATGAATGGCAAAATATGTATAAATTTTTAAAAAGACCAGGAAAACATTTTTTTCGACATTTTAAAAATGCTATAACTCACTTAATACGGAATGTATAAAGAAAACGCTCCAAGTATGTAAAATTCCAAAACAATTGGTGATGGTTACATCACGCTTTATATGATTTTTGGTCGATTTGTTATGGAATAACCCGGCAATTAATAAGGAATTCATCGATTAGTTTATTTTAGGAAAGTGATGTAGGCTGCTGTTACGCACCTCACCAGTAATATTTACTAACACCAGCTAGCGCCAGCTGTCGGCAGGAATTAGAATGCCTCTATAGTAAATGGTGTGGTTAAGAGATAAAAATCTTACAAGCGCCAGGCACGCTTCCTGGCGTCTGCTGGGCCAGTACTTTTATTTATATTTACGAGCGCCAGTTGTTTAGATGCAAGAAGTTTTCGTACAAAAATGATGTGGTAAAACTGGATGGGACTATAAGTTCCTTAACAGTTTTCTGCCTATAATGAAGAAAATGAGTGATATTCGAAAATTGCGTTTCCGCCTTTCTTCTAGTAAAATCGTGGTGAGGATCGTTGGATCTTTTTGTATAATTGTCTTATTTTACTCAAAATATAGTTAGCCTTATTCTGTAGTACTCGAAAAAACGTTCCTCATCTGCTTTCAACATATTGTTGATATTCACCCAATTTTTGTCACATTAATTGGATGAACGATGTATTTCCTTTATTATGCTTTCGGATAACAGATCTTTACTCACAAATAGTGCCATTAGCCGGTACGTTGTTATAATTCCAAAGCTACTGAACTACTGTAGTGAAAAGTACTCACGGTACCTATACATAACAACTGAACTTTGAAAATACTAGCTCAAGTTTTTTCGTATGTACAGCGTAATTCCAGCTTGTGCTTGTGCTGCTGGTGAGGTGCGTAACCGCCACCGAAAACTAACTCAAGCCAGCTCGCGCTTACAGTTGATCGTATCAGCTGGCTCCAGTATTACTGGCAGGGCTCGTAGCCGCAGCCTTAAAACGGTGAACCGTTACAATAAAGCAAAAATGGGTATGTTCAGAACTTTACAGGAGACTGCATGCGCATATTTGATTTTCTTATATGTTTGATAAACTATCAACAAAATAATAAAAGGTCGGTATCGGTCATAATACAAGATAACAAGGTATGGCTGATTCGAGACGAATTTTTGTGTTGCTACGTCATGAGGTGACTATTGTCATTTCCAGCGAATTTGTTTTAAGTTTTTCGTATTTTATTGACTGAAATAGGTTTTCTTAGTTTAAATCACTTCGGGAAAAGTATTATGTGCTAGTGCGAAAGGAAAGAAATTCACAAATAAAATTTTTTTTTTCACTGTGATAAGGACGATTGAAATTGAGACGAACAAATTTCTGACAATTGTCACCAAAAGAGGCAAACAACCAATTGACAGATAATTCGGCCATACCTTGTTAATATTTGTATCAGGGTATCGGTATAATACTCATCAAAGCAGCCAGGATCAGTCCCATTAAATGATCATAACTCTGCAGTGTTCAAATTAATTATATTGGATTATATACACAACACATAAGAAAGTGTAGATTAATCTGCCGCGTCTTTTGTCTCAAGCTATTCTAATTTTCATCTTTCTTAATTCAAAGTATAGAAAAAAAAAAGATGATGCCCTTTTTACTTATACATAGATCTGAATTTCTGAATGCTTCTTTAACAAGTACATTCCAAATCGAAAGTATAAAATTAGAAAATAATTTTGAATTAACATCAATTTCCAATTTCAAACTAGCCTACAGATTTTGAATCTAAGCATACTGAGCGATTTTTGTTTGTAATTTTCCGCAATTATTTAAAAAATGAGTGAAACGGGACTGTTTACAGATTACAACGGAGTTGAAAAGCATGACCTTTATCCTTATGAATCCAATGGCGGGTAAGTGTAATGGACTGAATATAACTAACAAATATTGGGTACTAATAGTAATTTTCCCCATCTTACAGGAGTATTGTGGCTATTGCTGGTGATGATTTTGCTGTAATTGCAGCTGATACACGTCTGAGCAATGTATTCAATTTTAATCGCAAACAAAACAAACTTTTTAACCTTTCCGATAAGACAGTTCTTGGTTCTACAAGATGTTGGTGCGGTGCTTTGTCGGTGGCTAATATAATAATAGCTAGGATGCAAATGTTTGCCATTAAGCATCAGAAAATTATGTCCACTAACTCAGTAGCACAGATGGTGTCGATTTTGATGTATCACGAACAATTCTTTCCGTATAATGTATTGAACGTGGTAGCTGGATTAGATGAAAATGACAGAGGTGTCGTTTATAGCTATGATCCAATGGGTCATTGCGAGATTACAACCTACAGCGCTGGCGGTTCAGCTGGGGCACTTTTGTTACCAGTTCTAGAAAATCAAATTGGCTATAAGAATCAAAATTTATCTGAAACGATATCAATTACTCAGGAGAGAGCGGTGTCCGTTATCACCGACACGTTTATTTCTGCAGCTGAACGCGATATTCATACTGGGCATAGAGTAATCATCAATATTATCACTAAAAATGGAATTGATGCTAAGTTGGTACCACTTAGGAAGAATTAGTGGTTTAAAAACTTTGTACCTAATTCTTGATATAAAATTCTTATAAAATCTTACGTTGAGTTTTTGTTGATGCGACATTAAAAAAAAAACTAAAAAACTAAAACTAGAAATTGAATTTGGTAACCCCAGCTTTAAGCTACGTATACACGCTGGGAACACTACGAAAGTAAAAACACATTTTATTATAGCATTTATAATTATTAGAAAACAAACCAAAGGTTAGATTATAGAGACATGTCATTTTTAAGCTACATTTACACGGCGACAGTAGCTTTCGTAAGTAACATTTACACGGCGACAGTAGCTTTCGTAAGTAGTTTCATTTTGACGTTGCCATACAAATCGTCTACTTACTACTTAGCTTAAGTTTAATGCATCAAAGCATTGGTACTACTTTTACACACATTTTCAATATATTCCTTATATTCTTTGCCTGTATTTTGGAAGTTTTCTGAAGTTCTGCTAAACCTAAAATATCCCGATATTATCAAATATTTTCTTTGTGATGGTTGAGAGAATAATACACGAACAGCATACATATCACTGAGGATCACTGTATATTTGGACATTGCCTGAGAACGTGTCGACATAATAGAGAGAACACAATGTTTTCATAAAAATAGTAAATATAATTTCAAAAATATACTTAAATCGGTCAACCCATCTTGGTGTTGCCATATATGAAAATTTAAGTTCTTTACGTATTCTGTAAAAACGATCAGTCCTAGACGTTTTTATCGTACTGAAAAGTCCTTCAGAATATGAAATCCTATGAAATTCGTTATAATCATTTTTTCTGTCCGACGAACCGTTCTAGAAATATATGCGAAAAACCACTTCAGAAATCAAACTTGCATATATCGGTGACGATACGAAATTTTATACGGGCATTCATCTAGGGTATCATAAGACTTGGTCTTAGAATAATTCTAGCTTTTTTACTTGTTTCATTATAAAAATGAACCCAGAAATGTAAGGAACTTTCAAGTCGCTATAGGTGAGTTCAGGCATATGATACAATACTCGTACACTGCTACAATGTTGAGAACTAAAAAATAAAAATCGTTGGAAATATTTTGACCACGTATTTTCTCCATTGAATAAATAGCTAATTTAAATTAATTATTTATTCAATGATTTTATCTAGTTTAGCCAAAATATTAGGCGGTATCCCTTTAGCTAAACGTAGCCCAAAGAAGTCATTTGCGGCGATTGTAGCCAAAGTGGTAACACTGTCCTCAGGCAGGTAGAAAATAAAAGTTGGTCATAGTGTGCTGAAAAGCTAGCTATTATTATTGAAAAAAGTTATAAGACCTCACTTTTATAACCGCCTGCCTTTTTATAATATCCAGACAATCTCGTGCTCTCAGATTATTTACAGTGCTTTGTAAGCAGCCAGAAAGAAGAAAATACCGGAGCAAGCGTTTTCTACGAGGAGCCTCAAATGGAAATCGCCATACACCATGAAAGTCATCCCACGGTTTTCCAGGCAGAAGTCAAGGCTTGAAGCGGGAAGACATCTCCTTAACTCAGATACTGGCAATATAGAGATAGCTATCTGCTCAGATAGCCAAGCAGCTGTTATGTAAACCCTTTACAACCTCCAAGCTAGTAATGTAGTGTAAAACCACCCTGAATTCCCTCTCTTGGAAAAACTGGGTAACTGTTCAGTGGATGCCAGGGCACAGCAATATTAGCGGGAATTAATGGGCGGACGAACATGCTCGTCTTGGTGCAGCCTCGGAGGAACCAGCCTCCAAAATCAGGATTGCACCTACCTGGTCTCATTTATTTCAACTTGGGCCGACCGCCAACACTGTTGCCTTTGGTATGAGAATCCCTCGGGCACAGCTACAAAGGAACTGTGGTGGAAACCCAACCCTAACCAAACGAATAAGCTCTTGGGACTTAACAAGCCAACCCTGAGAACTCTAGTGTATATCGTCACTGGGCACTCCTTTCTCAGAGGTCACCTTCACAGAATGAGACTTGTTGACGATCCTATATGCAGAGGTTGCGGAGAGGAATCCGAAACCGTGACTCACTTTCTTTGTCACTGTCCGGCACTCTCAGGAAAGCAATATAGATTCCTTGGCTCTCACCTCCTGGACGAGCTGCATGAAGCCGGCAGGGAGGGCTGGGGGCCAATACTTAACTTTATAAGAGCATACGGGTAGGACCTATGAGCGTTTGCTCGTGGGTTTGGAGCATAAACAATGGGCCTTGCTTTGGCCTACGTTCGGGGGTCTATTTTCGGGGTTTCAACCTCTATTTCAATCAAGCAACCAGATTCCCAGGTTTACTTTCAATTTACGCTAGCATACGTCAAGGATACATTTTGAGGCCAATACTACTTTTTTGCTAACTCATTTCGTCAACTTAGAAAACAAGCAACGTGACTACTACTTTTCAAATTTTAGAATATGTGACTAAGGAAATCGTTTTTTCCGGCAACTTTCTATTTGAACTTTAATTTTAATTAAAAGAATGCTCAAGTTTAGTATTTACTTGTATTATGCTTTAAAATATGATCTTTTTTGTACCAAAAATAGTTTAATTTCCCATCAAATTTATTATTAAATTCAGAATACAAAAAAGATGAGGAAAAGTTAACATTGGGAATTTTGAAAGTTTTGTCACTCGCTCGGACAGAGGTAGCGTTATTAAGTATTTGAAAAGTGGTGAGCCTGGTCGTAATTTAGACGATAGGTTAGGTTAGGTTAGGTAAGAGGGGTGCCGCTAGCCAACTAGTCTGCATCACTTAGACCTCTAGTGCGTCCAGTTGTGCCCCTAGATCTCATGGGTTAACATTTCGAGCCGCCCCAGATCCATCCTGCTTCCCTTAGGAAACCCAGGATATTTCCAAAACTCTTTAACTAGATCCATCCTGCTTCTCTCGGAAAACTTAGTATATATCTGAATTCTTTAAGGCAGAAACACATCCAGGCAAGCCTCAGGCCTGGCCTCTCTCAGGCTTCCTCGCAGCTCGCCTCAAGGCTTGCCTCAGAGAAATGAAAACAAAATGATACCACCGGGCTCTGTACAATATACTGTGGCTCGGTGCTGTCATTTTAATTTTGTTAGTACATCTGTTGACAGAAGTAGGCCTGAGAGAGAAAAATTTCGAACATTGAGCAAAGCGAGCTTTGCGGCTAGGCCTTGAGGCTAGCTGCTGGCTTGGTTTTGTGTTGCATCATTTAAAAACCCGTGTTGGAAATTTTGACAACACCTCGAGGAAGCCTCGAGGCCTGGATGTGTTTCTGCCATTACCTTTCAGCTCCGTCAGACTTGAAAATAAGTAGCTACCCAATAGCCTACTTCTTTTATTCATCAAAGCGGGGCATTCGCAAAACACGTGTTGGACGGATTCGATTTCTTCCGAGCCCTTACAGCTCCTGTAGAAATAGTTTGCTGCTATACCCAGTCTTCTATCATGGCCCCCTACGGCCCAGTGACCCGTAGTGACCCCTACTAGATTGCTGGTATTTGTTCTGCTGCCATTAAGCAGTTCCCTTGTCCTTTTCCTGTCATATGCAGGCCACAATTGAACCGCAATACGGCAGGTATGCCTGCTGGTCCATCGGAGGCTTGCCCATTGATAATCGCCCCTGGAGATCTCCTCTTTTAAAGCTTCGATTGGGATCCTCACATAAGCTACTGTTGCGGAGCTATCCAAATCTGAGCCCTTTTTGACCAACTCATCAGCCATCTCGTTGCCTGAGATATCATTATGGCCAGGTACCGAACATATGGTCACCTTGTGCCTTATAGTCAATTCCTTAAGGCTGGTCTTGCATAACTGCACCAATTTTGAGCTTATCAGCATAGCATCTAGTGCCTTGAGGGCTGCCTGGCTATCAGTATATGTAGATGTGCCGTGAGTACTCTCTGCACATGGATACAAGTGTTGCCGCCTGATAAATCGCTGCGAGCTCTGCCTGAAAAACACTCCATTTATCAGGCAGCCTAAAAGACTCGTGCCACTGGACATCTCTGAATTCATTCTGAAATTTACGTGCAATCTTAACAGTTAAGAAGGAAATGTACAACCTGTGGTACGACGCTTAATAAACCAGAATGAACAGACCTAAATTTTCAGGTAACGCATCTTATTCATTAAAAATAAACATAAAACGGTCTTCGCCCTTGGTTATCGTCCCCTTTTCGTCTGGAGGAAAAAAAGGTTAAACTGAAATTTGAAGCAACCGAACTCATATCATCTAATTGTTGCTTAAGCAACTTAAATGCAATTTTCATCCATTTGTATTGCTCAAATATTCCGAAGATGATAACTGGCAGATACCCTCCAATTATCGCGCTGAAGATTTTTCATCTCAATGTTTGCTGGGTCTATGTCGTCCGTGCCACGCCGTGTGTGTTGGAAGTGTCTAGTAGGAATTTTTGTTTTTTTACGACTAAAATTAAGTATTTGATCCTATACAATTTTTTATTTTCTTCTTACATGGTACAGATATGTGCATTAGTTTCTAACAATAGTTGAATATTAGAATATTATTAATGTTTAGCTTCGTTATCGGTATCCATTTTTTTATAAAAATATAATATTGAGAAACAGTAATTGGGGACGGTTGTATGTAGCATTTTCTCTGTGGTCGATTGTAACGTTACAATCGACCCCATATATGAGTACTACTTGTGTAACAAATTAATTAATTCGCTTTGCAGATGTCATGTGTACGCAAACGTATAAGAAAACAATTAAAATGGCTAGAATTGGTCTGACAAGGACGAATTCTTATGATACCTTAGATGAATTGTCCATATGAAATTTCGTAGGGTCACCCATCTCTGCAAGTTTTATTTTTGAAGTGGTTTTTCGTACATATTTCTAGAACGGTTCGTCGAACAGAAAAAATGATTATAGCCAATTTTATAGGATTTCGTATTCTGAAAAAGATTTTAGTACAATAAAAATGTCTAGGACTGATCGCTTCCATAGTATACGTAAAAAACCTAAATTTTTGTATGGCAACACCATGAAAGGGTTGCCGGATTTAGGTCATTTTTGAAATTTTATTTGTTACTACTATAAAAATAACATGTACCAAATTTCAGCTCTCTATATGTAAGCGCGTTTTCAGGCAGTGTCCAAATATATAGTGGAAAACGAAATTTTTGTATGGCAACCCCACGAAGGAGTTGCTCGATTTGTCTCATTTTCGAACTTAATTTGACTTTTTTTGTTTTTTAATTTCTTGTACATCCGGCCGTCCGTCCGTGCGCACGATAACTCGAGAACGCGTGTACTTAGAGAGCTGAAATTTTGTACACGGACTTAAACTTAAACGTTAGGTAATGTAGCTTATGATTTCTGTGTTTATGTTCCACACCATTGTGTTTATTTGATTAATGAGTAAGCTCTTGTCATAGGTGTAATAAGGCCCACTGGAGCAGATGGTGGGCCTTATTACCCTACCTAACCTAAAATCTCAATGAAACTAATGTTCATATATAGGATTATGATTGTGACATTATTTTTGTTCCAAAGAATGAAGACTGTTTGGACTCACTACTCCGTTGTACGTTAAGAAATTTATAACTAAAGCTGTTGAGGGCCTTATTACCGCCTGGAGGGGGGGGGGGGGGTAAAAAGGCCCATTTTTATTCGAAATTATTAAAAATGTTTTGGGCCTTATTATGTTTAATAAGGCCCTTGGAACGAGAAAACTGAATTATTTTTTCAAATACCCACTTCTGTTATAGTTTTTCTATTTTTTTAGTTGTGCAAATAAATAAACTGCACGGAAAACTTTTTTTTTCTAGTTCTATATTAGCAAATACTTGATTTATTGAATTTTCAAATTAGGTGGGCTTTTTTAGCCGTAGGTACCTTATACATATCAATTTTTAATTTTTCTTTCATATTAACTATTTTGCAATCTAAAGTGAACTGTGTACTTGTGTTTGAACTTATATTGAAATGATATCATAATAATTATTGCATAACATTACAAACCAGCAAATTTTTACTACATTTATTATTTTTCATAAAATCTGAAATGATTATAAAGATCATTCAACTTAATTTTGTATTCCACTATCATAAAATAACTCTAATATATTTGTCTCTTTTACTGGGAATAGACCTCTTTAATCCCTAAGACTTTGGGAAAACATATAAATTACATGTTGTGGAAATATTGCAATATTGCAATATTGATTTACTAAAAATCAAGCAGAGCCTATTCAACACAATATTTCTTCGAGCCCAAATTAATCAGAGGAGTTCAACTCAACTTCTGCATGTGAAATACATAATATCGTACCAGGTCATCCATTTTTTGTATTGACCTATCAGAAAGTATTATTTTCCCAGAGATTTAAATTTTACCTATCTAACAAGCCAACTTATAACAAAATCTTTTTATTATTTATATTTATAGTAAAACTCAGCCATAAACATTCTCAGTTTTTCACAAAATATTTTTTTCTTGTTCTTACCTCAAATACCCACTTTCTCTAGTTTTAAATGAGTTTTCCAATAAGAAGTGTTATTTTTGATATTCAAAGAAAAATGCCATTTTTTGAGATAAATGATCGGATCTTTATTTCATTATAAAGAGGAAGGTATGCCGTTAATAAGGGAAAATAACATCAGCCAAATGACCACTACGACCACGCCTACAGGCCCATATCCTTTTCATGAAATTTTCCATAACCAAATCGCAAAGTGGCTGCCCTATGTCCTCGATAGCCTCACGAATTCCATCTTTGAGGTCTTGAATCGACGCTGGGCTGTTGGCGTAGACCTTCTCTTTCACGTGGCCCCAAAGGAAGAAGTCGCAAGGTGTTAAGTCACAAGATCTCGGTGGCCAATTGTGATCACCTCTTCGAGAGATAACACGGTCCGGAAACTTTTCCCGTAAAAGATCAATGGTTTCGTTGCTTGTATGGCACGTAGCGTAAACGTTGTCCAGATCAATACCATCCAATTCCGGCCATAAAAAATCATTAATCATCTGTCGATAGCGCAATCCATTCACCGTAACTGTGGCTCCAGCCTCATTTTCGAAAAAGTAAGGTCCAATGACCCCGCGGGACCATAAACCGCACCAAACAGTCACACGTTGAGGATAGAGAGGCTTTTCAACAATAACTCTTGGGTTTTCCGCGCTCCAGATGCGACAATTTTGCTTGTTGACGAAGCCATCGAGGTGGAAATGGGCCTCATCACTCAAGATGAGTTTTCGATGGAATTCCGGATCATTTTCATGCATTTCAAGGACCCAATCAGCAAAGACTCGACGTTGTTGATGATCGGCCGGCTTGAGTTCTTGTGTTAACTGAACTTTATAAGCCTTAAGACTCAAATCTTTATGCAAAATACGGTGTAATGACGTTTGTGGAATGCCTAATTCCAAAGAACGACGAGGAATGGACAAACCTGGGTTTTCTTCAACACTTTCGGCTACAGCAGCAATATTCTCGGCTGTTCTTGAGCAACGTACACGGGTTTTATTCTTCACATCACTAACTTGTCCCGACAGCTCGAATTTTTCTACCAATTTCTGTATTGCGGTCCGACAAGGTGCTTCACGGCGACCCTAAAATGTTCGAGTTTTAAGAACCGTCTCTGCCACATTTTCACCATTTTTATAGTGAATTTTAATAATTTCAATGCGTTGTTGAATCGTGTATCGTTCCATTTTTATTGATGGTGTAGTTTCTACTTGTCAAATGTCAAAAAATGACAGCTCCAAAAGTGTCATCTACCGAAATAGCGGGCTAGTTAAAATAACACCTCTTATTGGAAAGCCCTTACATGTACTTAACTAAAAGGCCGAAAAATACTTATTTTTTCATTATTCGGAAGAAATTGTTAATTTTTTACATTATTTCTTGAAAAAAGTTCATTTCATTGTTTTTCTAAACGAAAGTTCAACGAAAACATTGAAAAGTGCTTTTCTCGAAAAGCAAAGTAAAAAATTAACAATTTCTTGTGAATGAAGAAAAATAAGAATTTTTCGACCTCTTAGGTAAGTTTAATTGGAAATATTCGCAGTTGCGGAATAGAAAAGTGAGTTTCTTGGTACAGCGTTTTCGTTTTTCAATGTGCAAACATTCTTACTGGCGGGCTTTGTAGCCGCAGCCTTAACGATTTTTGTTTAGTGGGTGTTCAGCCTATCCCCATATTGCATATATAAATATATACAATATGACAAAACGTTGTGCGAGCGGGTGGTGCACTACTTTCCACCATCGCGGGTGCATTTTATACTGGGCAGCTTCATTGCTCGATCCATTGGAAGCAACATACATACATCTATATATACTTTTTTGCGAGAAACTGATCAGATCTAATTTTCAAGTGAAAATGGGGGCTGTATAGGCATATATTTGGCTATTTTGAAACGTTTTCGCTCCCGCCACGAAGCTCATCAGCGGTATTCCTAAAACACAATGATATTTCTTTATCTACTTAGTGCTTCTAAATGCACAGATTTGTTGAACTTTCTAACTATCTATCGCGTTATTTGTATTTTAAAGGCAATTTCTCAAATACATACGTTATATATGTATATACATTTAAAAAAATTTTGGTTTACAATTTGGGTCTCGAAGTATATACGCCAAGCCGTTATTCCCGACCAACGAATCTACAGCAGTAGGTTATGGTTCGAACTAGCGGATTAATTTTAGTTCCAGGACATTTACTCTATAGGTCAACGCGTTGTATGGGATATGGTTTCTGCATGGACCACCATTTAATCCTTGCAAAAACTTCTATCTGTATCACGCTCCAATAGTTAATAAAATCCAGGGAAAAAGGATAAACTAAGAATATTACTGAGAAAATAGTTGTATTTATTTCAGATTTTTAAGAAAAACATAACTTTTATGTTTTATCGGACGAAGAACTTTTTGGGCCGAAAAATTCGGCCGATAAAACATAAAAGTTGTGTTTTTCTTTAAAATTTGAGATAAATATACTATTTTATTAGTAAATTTAAATTGCTTATTTATTGCAAATTCAACAAATTTCTAATTTAATTCTAAATTTAATTTATTCACATATTTACTTAAGTTTTTTTTATTGAAACACTATGCGTTATTCTCTCTTTTGCATATTGAAAGTGTCGTTTAATTTGCTTCTCAACACTAGCCTCGGTTGAATTTACAATGGTTGACATACAAGCGCCTGAAAAGCAAAGAAACAATTTAAAAAGCATTCAATTTACTCGTATATATCTACTTGATTTTGTATCATACTTTTTAAAGCAACTATCGTATTAAATGATCTAATACTAATTTTATTACTAGTACCCGACCAAGAAAATTGCTGCGCAACATCATCAACTAAAAGCTTTCGTAGATTCTGCTTTATAAATTGGCGGCTATCTTCTCCACCAGCACGAGCGAAATCAAATTTCTAGAAAGGAAGTATAAGTTAATTTTAAAACAATAAATGAAAAATTAAGATATTAAATTTGTAAAAAATCATTATTTATGTTTTTAATGTCTCTTATTTATTGCTATTTAATACATTTTTGTTCCACATTTACGAGAAAGTTAAACAATCACATTTGTATCTGCGCTCTTGTGAAATTTGGCGAATTTTGATTTTATGATGCTTACGATTTTTGATTTCATTAAGTATTTTGATCATCATTATAATTTTATAGTCTTTGAGTTGTCTCTTTACTCCTGAGGCAGAATTATAAAAATTTGTATGGAAGCGTTCGTGCACATCAATATTTTAAATTTGGCTGGACATTATTTCTAAAATAGAAGGGAATAAGGTAAATGAAATATGATTACCGTGCGCCTATATGCAGAATGAAATTTCATGCAAAACACGTTACACAGTGGTAATGTTATTTCTTTCCCCATTGAAAATAGGTGTGGGTCTGGAGCCTTAGATTTTTTATTTCAGCCTATGTAATGAACAACAACTTGGTTTAGAAAACGCCACCATAAATTTCGACGGGATTTGTTTGGTGAAGAGGAAAAGTAACTAGAAAAATATATCTTGTGAGGTGACCAGGGCTGAACTGGGTCCTCAAACCCGGGAAATTGACCCCAATTAAGCCACGTTGGGTCTTCAAAAATGACTTTTCTAACGTTAAAAACCAAAATTATTAGGCTGGTTTCTCACTGAACAGAGCACAAGCAGAGCAACACAGAGTTTCCTATTCGCTTGATACTTTTACCCTCAGTATACGTGTGGCTCAAATGGAAACTTTCCCACTGAACCAAGTAATATAAGAAATAGATATGTGCCTAGATTAAGTACCTACTTATACTAAATGTCAGAGAAGAGTACAGTGTCCTATAGGCTAGTTTTTTGTTGCAACCAATCTAGGTAAGTCTGAATTTTCCGGAAAAATTTTAAAGTTTGATTGGATAAAAGAAAGAGTTCGACAGTTAAAATCTATTTTGAAAAGTATTCTTCAAAAGAGGACATAAAAAATTGTACGTAACGTTCTTTTGGTATCGCTAATAATTAAATACGGATGCAGCAGAGATCAATCGAAAGCTGCATAATTCAAGGACCCAATTTAATAGTGAGTTAAGATAAAAGAAAAAGTGGTCTGGGATCTGCTGAAGTGTATACGAGCAAATGGGAGTATTTCGAAACCTTGCAATTCTTTTAGCATTCCCAAAAATTTATTGGTATCTACTATACAGATATAAGAACGTATATATTCGTATTTCAAAACCTTAAATGCACCCAAGCAACTTTCTTGGAAATTTCTAAGGGGTGAAGGAGAGGAAGGAACTATGGAATTTATTATTATTATTCACATTTTTAATAAGATTTTTTGCGCTCTATTGGTAATATTGACGAATTGCTCTAAATGTTCAGATTTGCTACGATTTGTTTCAGTACTCTGAGCAATAATAAAGATACATTTTCACAGGGCTCAGAGAACTCTGAAAGTAAATAAAGTTACTGGAAATTGGTGTTCAGAGCGCTCGGAGCTCTTGGATAAAAAGTGCTGGAAGTCCTCAATAGTAAATACATAATACAATTTTTGAAAAAAAAAAAAAAAAAAAAAATTATTCCCGTTCAGTCTTGCTATATTTTTTTATAAACCATATAAAACATTAAGCCTAGTATCGAGTCCGGCAAAGTAAAATTTGACGCGATCTCCAAATATTTCACATTAAAATCGCTGGTAAAATATTGACGTATGTTAATTTGGAGAAAAGAAAGTGACAGATGTTTAAAAATTTTATCGCTGAAAAACTTCAAATTATTTCTAAAGTTTAGATAGACGTTTTTAAAATTTACAATTAAAAATGTACTTAATCTGAAAATTGTCAAGAGAAATTAAATAAAAAAAAAAAAAAAACAGTTTAAAAACTTCATAGAAACAGGATGTCAAAGTTTTACTAACATTTTAATGCTTCTGCTGCATTCACAATGCAGAGTGGAGCAGAGTGGAGTAGAGTGAGCTTTGAGTTTCGAACGAAGCTGTTCACAATACAGAGCAACGTAACAAATCGCCATAACAACACCAAATCAACTAAGAACTTTGAAATTAATATAATAAAATGTCAAAGCAACGCCAAATCAACATGCTTGTTGTTGTCAAAATAATAAATTCGAAAAAGGAGACATCTGTTGCACAGATTGCTTCGAAATTAGATAAAAATTAACGTTTTTTTTTTTTTTTTATTCTTAAATCATGAAGTTTGCAAAAAATACCTCTTGGTAAAAAATATTAAATCAGAAAATAACATGAAAACATGTGAGCTATGATAAAAAGAAGTATGGAGCTTTTTCCACGCCATCTACATACTAGTAGTTCGAAATTCCAGTTTGTAAGCTTTCGGAAATTTTAATTATAAATTATATAAAAAACGTCTATTGCTGGCATTTTTATTGTAGAATGGGCTTTGATCCATTTTATCATTTAGAAGTCAATTTAATTACATACCAATTATCATTTTTATATAATACATAATATAATCCGCCAACTTACCAAAATTTTAATTTTGGTTTCATCTTCAAATAAAGATTTATCAAACTCAATGAAGTCCTCTTTAACAGAAAACGGCTGCAATGGTAATATGTTTGTAAGGCTTTCTTTTGTAGATAAAGATGAATTCATTTGATGCACCTCCTTTCTTAATGTACGGATCTCTTCCTTTAGTTCACTAACTTCTTCCACAAGCCTTATAAGTACACTTTTGTCGCATTGATCGTCTCTAGGTTCTAGTTTGATTTTGAATAATCCTGTAAGGTTAATAGGAAAATAATATTGAAATGCTATAAAAATTTTAATATGTAGATTGGTAGATAATATCTAATTATTTAAACAATATGAATAAAGATTGCTGAAGTTTTCGTTATTACACTACCATAAAATCTGGTTAATTTGTACATTTTTTCTTAAAACTGACATCTCGCAAATTTATTGTTATTGGTGAATATGACATATTGAATATTGGTTTATTTGAAAAAATCTCGCTTATTTTTGGTTTGGCTGGCGAAGAAATATGAAATTAAAAAAATTTAGCAATATTTGGAAGCAAGCCCGTATATATGTACAGATCATGAATGGGAGGGGTTTAACCTAGGCTGATACTTATAATAATAGAGACGAAAGAATACCTGAAAATGAACATGATCTTAATAATCGGAATTTTATGTAAATTTAATATATTAATTTATTAAGTATATAATTTGAGATGGCTGGGGGTGGGGATCCGATTTTCGATTTGCAATTTTTATGAAAACGCTTTGTACAAAATATGAGCTCTCTACCTCAATGTTTTCTCGGGCAGCTACCAAGTATATAGTGAAAACAAGAGTTTTGTATGGTAACACTAAGAAGGGATAACCCGAATTAGTTAATTTTTTTAAAATTTTATTTACTATTGCTGTCAAAACACCACGTACCAAATTTCAGCTCTCCATGTGTACTCATTGTCAGGCAGTGTCCATATGTATACTAAAAAACGAAATATTTGTATGGCAACCCTACGAAGGAGTTGCCCGATTTAGTCCATTTTTGAACTTTTGCTTATAATTTTTAATGAAATCGGAGTGTACAAAATTTCAGCCTTCCACGTAAACGCACTGTCAGGCAGTTTTTTAGGTTCCAACAACAGCGCCATCTATCGTCTCCAAAACTATCCTATCTTTCAAGCTGGAGATTAGCGTGTACGAACACAGTGACACGTAATTTTTATATATTAAGATATTTACATTCCAAGAAAAAAAATATAAAGGTCCACTTTTTATAAAAAAAAGAAAACATTACAGAATGAAATCTAATCATTTCCTTCTTGCTGTGAAGTGGAAAGTACTTCATTCATTTCAATTTTAACATTTCGATGAACTCTTAACCGAGCGAGTTCTGCCAGTCGTGCATCTCCTGTGGAATTGCGAAGCCTTGATTTCAACCTATTCTATGAGGAAAATATTCTCTCAGCCGCTTTGCGAATATTTAGATAGAATAGTTGATTACATTTCTTTATTGCTTCTAATGCAGTCCCTGGGGCCAGATTCTGTAACTGGGAGAGTTTGGGAGTTTGGAAGATGAGAATTTTCGTTTTCCCCGGTTAAAACTCCCTAACTCTCCATTCGAGATTCTCTAACATACTTGGGAAGTTAAAGAAAACGGGAGAAGTATCGAAATATTGAAAGACGGCTAAATCTGTGTGGGAAGGTCGTAGAGCAATGGAGTTTTTTTCTATGGATTTAGGGTCTATAGTACAAAAATATAGATGAACAATTTCTGGGGGAGGGTCTTTTAGGGATGGGGGCTGTCCAAAATACGTCATGTTTGGTATCAATTTAAAGAGGGAGAAGCCGGTAATCGAGTGGTGTAGTTTTTTTTGATCATTTTAACTTCATTACTGACTTTTTACACCAAAAGACCGATTTTTTGCACTTGGGTCATATACACCCCAGTTCCTATATTTTGCATATATTTCTACCGTTCTTTGTTTCATATCCATTAGTAATCTGCTGTGAATATTTTTCTCATGGAAATTGAATTTCCACGACTTACCAGTTCTTCATATTGATGAGTTGAAAATATATCCATTTTTGTACCAAAAAACGGCCATTATTTCATGTAAGAAGGACACTTCTTTTGCAGTTATCTCCAAAACTATTTACCGGACTCCAAAACTAATTACATATCTAATTAGGGGACAAAATGTAGATGCGATTTCATCCTACATACAAGCTTTAACGTGTATATTTAAAATTTTTATAGCATCTCTTCTGCACTGGAAGACGACCTAATTGACAATTTTCGCGTGAATTACAATTTTTAGCGAGTACCTTGAGGTACCAAAGTCCTTATTTCTCTGTAAGTATTGCAAGGAAGTCGATAATTTTTGTAAACATAGCTAGGATATGCAGTAAATCCATAATTCAATTTGAATATTCTAGGTACATTGGTACCTTCACAAAGGACAATAAAAGCAGACAATACTGTCAGTTGAGAAATATTTTTCTTACTTCTCCACAACTAACACAGCCGAGAGTTTTGCCGCGTGGAATAGAGTTTGGTAAATCTCAATACAAATTCCACGAGTTACAGAATAGTATACGCTCGCCGGTCGACACTTCAGACAAGGTGGATACTAGGTCCATAAAGATAAGCTTTCGAATGGTAAAGCAGTTAATTGTTGATTTTATCATGTGCCTGAAACAGCACAATCTTGTCTATAAATTAACTTACAATGTTTGGTTAAAAGTCCTTTAATTAAAAACCGTTGGCGTATGAGCACCAGAACGGTATACATATTTCATATTTGTCAGGAAATATCTAAAATATTAAAAAAAAAAAACTTGTGCAGATAAAGATTCACTTCGAATAATTGTAATTAATTTTTTTTTAATGCATTACTTGGCAACCTTTGTTTGAGATTTTCTTCGATTGCTCGGATTTTTAATGGGTTTTTCCTGCGACAGCTCGTTGGGTCTCGAAATTCTTTTATTTTGATAATTGTGAGTAGTATTCCTATTTTCTGCTGCCATTTTTTTAACAGTTACGAACTGGGCTGCTGTTAATTTCTTAAATTTATTTAAACCATTATCAAATAAGTTTAGCCAAATGACAAGTATAATTAACCGATATGCAATTATATTTAACGCATTAACAAATGAGTTTAAACTTGAAAGATTTTAAGTCCTTAACAAATGTACTTAAACTTTGAACGAATGAGTTTCAATCAACCGTTAGCGGAGGGCTACCACAAAAAAGAAAAAAGCTCACGATTTCGGTTCTCAAAAGCATAGTGGAACATAAACGCATAAAAGTATGCAATTTGAAAAAAATCACTTAATGTATGTACATACATGCAAAGATATATGGTGCTGTGGAATTCGTGTGCATTATGCTCCAAAGCATTTCGGGCAGCAGTAGGATTGCATAAGTATGGCGAGATTTTAGATTTGCTGTCGGAGTTTTCATAGATGTTTTTTGGAACTTATAAAACGTTTTTCGTGAGGAGCAGGCAAGGGTCGAACGAAATTTGTGCGCTATGTGCTGTTGGTCAGACACTTTTCCTTGTAATTTGTCTGGCTTCATTATTTCTTGGGCATATTTTATTTTACTGAAGCCGCTCATCAAATAAAACTCTTCCGAGAACTCTGAGGTTGTAATGTTTCATATAATTTTGGCAATGTTCACACTATGTCAGTTTTATCATTTTAATAACTAGATAACCAAAGAACTGCTTTACAGAGTTAGATTTGACTTTACCAACAACCATTTTCTCCTGTCTACAGCTTCACTAAAACCCATTAGGGATTAGGATCCATATAATAAAATAAAAAATATCTGTACTGCACATTTTGATATATTCAAGGATAACCGAAATATCCATTATCTTGTAACGAAGTTGCAAATTAGAATTTAAATTCTTAAATACCCGTTAATGCATGCCGTATAATAGCAAGTAGTGCTAAACCCGATTGACTGATTGATTTGTGTCCGCTGAAGTAAATCACTTAAATGCTCCGATATAAACAAACCCTCTTGACGTTCCATGATTGATGGTAACTCAGGATGCCTGAGATGTCAATCGTCACATGGAATCATCAGAACGGTAACACTTTTCGGTCTATAAAAGGCGAGCTGATGGCGTGGATAAATCAGTCGATCATCAAGCTTCGACTGGCTAAGAACTTCTCAGTTTATAGCTAACGAAGAAGTAATCGACTCAATTTCCGCTCCTACCGAATGTGAGGTTTCCGCATTTGAGACTTACCTATCATCCCGTATATCTAGTAATATTTCCGCTCCTACCGAATGTGAGGTTACCGCATTTGAGACTTACCTATCATCCCGTATATCTAGTAATATTTCCGCTCTTACCGAATGTGAGGTTACCGCATTTGAGACTTACCTTTCATCCCGTATATCTAATAATATTTCCGCTCCTACCGAATGTGAGGTTTCCGCATTTGAGACTTACCCCGTTTTCCTATATTTACCCATATAAAAGAGTAAAAAGGTTGAGATGTAAAAGAATAAAGCGGATTAAACCAACATAAAAGTGGAAAACAAATACAAAATGTATTAGGTTAAGTTTGTGAAACCTTCTGACAGAGAGGTTATTAATAACTGTGTTAGTTAAGTTTTTAAAGTTGTTATTAAGATTTTAGGGTTGTGTAAGTGTTATAAACAATAAAGTGACCAGTTTACCTTATGGAAAAGGGGTAAACATAGCTTGTGTATAGTATTAAGATTTTAGGGTTGTGTAAGTGTCATAAACAATAAAGTGACCAGTTTACCTTATGGAAAAGGGGTAAACATAGCTCGTGTATAGTATTAAGATCCTAAGGTTGTGAAAGTGTCATAAACAATAAAGTGACAAGTTTACCTTATGGAAAAGGGGTAAACATAGCTTGTGTATAGTATTAAGATTTTAGGGTTGTGTAAGTGACACAAACAATAAAGTGACAAGTTTACCTTATGGAAAAGGGGTAAACATAGTTTATGTTATAGTATTAAATTTATTGTGAAATAAAAATATTTGTGCAGTATCCCATTAACTAAGTGTTCACCTCTAAACGTCAAAACCTGGTAATTATTTCTTCTTCTTCCCCGTCGTTGAACGAATTGACCCTGGCGTAACTCCAAAGCTAACCCGCAACGTTCAACTTGAAATTACACGATTACAATCTTTGAAAGCAAATTTTCAGAAAAATGACTTTGATTAATTTTTCTCGGAAACCTGAAAGTTTCCCAAAATAAATAACGTTTATTTCATGGAGATACGATGATAATGCCCTAGATAATGAAGAAATAACTAACGACTCATTAGTCTATAATGATTCATTATAAACTGCAGACACACAGCCATTTCTTTAATTAAGTTGTTCACTGGTTGTGATAAACTTATCACATAAAAGAAGCAATATGGATCGAATTAACGCGATAAACTTTGTTTTCATTAATTTTAATTTATTTTTATTTTATTTCATTTAACGATTGAGAAATGAAAAAACCATTTTATTAAAAAATATTTCGACATAATTACTTTGTGCTTTGCATTTCTTCTTCTTATTTTTCAAATCAGCAGATGCACAGCGGAGCTCCATATTTAAATTACATGCCAAATCTAGCACATTTTTCCTCATTGTAGCTATAATGAAGGAAGAAAACACTTCATTATTGTACTTCATTATTATCTGCGTTTCGATCCATAATGACGTATACTATCTGACACACGGCATTTTAATGAATAGTTAGTACTAATGATTCATTAGATTGTGCTGTGTCTAGGGTATAAAGTTACATCTACTAAGCAAAATTTCCCACATTTTTCAAATTTTAAAAGACCGTATATCGGTCATAAATGGATCGCACATTGCCAACCTTCCTGTAAAATTTCATCAAAATTAAAAAAAAAAAAATTACACAAAATTGATCGATTTTCTGTGTAACGGCTTATAGGATTATATAATTCATATACACAAATTTACATACCTAGTAACATTCAGTTTCCTCTTCTTTTTTCCATAATTATTGGACTGAATTTTACTAACAGATCCCATGATTAAATAATAGTTACTCACAATTAGAAGCAAATAAATTATAAATAGAACTGCCAAAATACTCTCTCGCCTCCCAAGCAAAAATAAGAAATTACCAATGATAAAACTTAAAATATTGCGCTAAATCTACACTCATATACCTAATGCAGAAAATGGTGGCATACACTTTCCGAGCCTGCATGCTACAGCCCGCCGCAGAGTTTTCAAAGCAAGTGAATGCTTTCCGAAAGCATATCTTTCCATCTGACGGTGATGAAATGAATTAAAAACGCCAAATTGTATGCAAAATATATAAAAACAAGAAATTTTTGTCGTTACCATGGATAATTCGAACGTTTACATGAATACTTCAAGTAATCAAAATATATCATGAAAACGCTCATTCAACGCGTAAATTTCAACTTAAGTAATTGGAAAATTAAATTCAAGAGAAATTCAAATCAAGTAATTGGAATTAATTCAATCAACCGCCTTACCTGAGCTTCAAGTGGATTTCAAGTCAAGTACTCAAGTATTCATGTAAATGTACTGATTATTGACTTTATTTCCTTTATCATTGCACTAAACAATTTGAGTTTTTCAACATAAGCAGAACGAAGACCACTCCGTGAAATCCTGAGCGTATATTTGCCTCAGCTGTATTGTTCACAGTGAATTCATCTGCACATTTTCAATGGAAGCAAGCTTGAGTGTGATTCTAAGCTCACGAAGAGCATTTCCGATGGTACTTGGACAAAGTAATGTTTTTGCGGCGACGTTAATTTTGTTGGATAACTCGGGATTACTTTCAATATATTGCTCTACATATATCTATCTACCAATACTTACTCTGTTAACTTTCGTGGTTTTTTTCCACCCGGATTTGGACACTTTCCCAGCTTTTTTATAAGCTCGAATGATGCTTTTAGCAGTACTTATGTTAATTTTAGTCCTGTGGGAAATTTCAGCCATTGTCATACCCTCTACATAATACTTTACCAAAAGCTCCTTTGTATGCAAATTTGCGCGACGATATTTCCCTCTTGGGCCCCGCAGACGCCTTTGTTTTTGTTGTTGGTCGCTGTGCTGTTCTTTCCTTTTTTCTACAGCATGCGCGCTACTTTTGGCTGAAATTTATTTAGCATATTTTTTATACTTTCGTCTTAAGGCATGAATATAATAATTTTAATTAGCTTAAAACTTAAAATGTATTATTTGTTTGTATGTATAAAGAAGTTTTAACCAATGACTCCTCGGTTTCACTATGCATTATGTCTATTGTGAAAACAGAAAAGTAACCATAAAACAATTTAATTATTCTCTCGACCAAAATTTACAAGAAAGCCTCTTAGAATTTAGCCAGTGAAAAAATAACGCCATTTATGCTTTATGATAAGCAAAAATGTTAGTCCTTAGCAAGAAGACTTTTTTATGGAAAGTGTGAGAAATTCACTTTTTGCAATTAGATTTCTTATAATTACATATATCGAGAAGATCGAAGTAATAATTTTATTGCCATGCATGTAGCGGTAAAGGAGCGAAGGGCATCAAACATTGCGGGGGTGCTCGAGCGAGTCAATATGATAAGTAATTACTTCATCGCCAATTAGCTTGAAGGCTCTCTTCTGGACAATATCTAATGACCAGCTCCAGCCCATATATGGGAATTTTATTCCATTCTAGATCTGATGAAAGACTTGTAGAGGAGCGCTAGATTTGACGGGCTGAAATATTTCTTACACCCTTACAGAAATCCAAGACATTTTGATGCTTCTTTGGCAACAGAGAAGATGTCATCTGTCCAGCTTATCTTACTGGAAATATTAATGCCAAGAATACTTAGTAACGGTGAATCAGAAGAAACGGGAGTGGCTAAGTCAAGGTCTTGTTTTAATAAGATGAAATAGCTTTGGGTCTTAGATCGTGATTCAATAGAGTCCACAAGAGTGCCAAAAGAGGAGACGAAATCAAATCAAGGGTACTGTCATCAGCAAAGCTATGGATTGGATTGGAAGTAGGGGAAAGCAGATAATTATTGAAAATTAAGAAGAAAGACGGAGAGATAACAGAGCCCTGGGAAACATCGGCATTTATAGGATGAGGTATAGATGTAACGCCAACTAATATAACACGTATTTGGTGACTAGATAAAAAAAACTTTCAATCCATTGTAGACGAAGAGGGAAGAGACCAAATGCTTTCAGTTTGGATAAAAGGGCAGAATGCCAGACTCTATCAAATATCCAAGCCAATGATTTTGGACTCACCAAAATTTTGAAGACTACGGTTTCAACGTTCCGTAAGAAAAATTAGCAAGTCTCCAGATGAGTGTCCAGCCCGGAAGCCATATTGATGATCGTTGATTGTTTCTAGATACTTCATTAATTAGGAATTAATGATAAATTCTAAGATCTTTGCGATTGGTTAATAATTGATAACTTGTGGGATCGCTCCGTTCTTGGGAATAGACTGAATGTGAGCTAGTTTCCAAGCAGTTGGAAATTTTCCTGGCGAGAAACCGTCATGACCTGCGCCTTTGGAGACGTTGATCCCTTTAATGACTTTCCAGCAAACAATTTGGCGAATGTCCGCAACAGCGAAACTTAAGCGATAATGAGCTGCACAATGCGAAACATGAGAGTAAATGCGACAGAGCTATAAATTATTTGTTATCGAAGCGATATAAAAACGAGACGAACGCGAATATAAACTCTGTTCGATTTTATTTTATCTTATATTACAGGGACGAAAAGCAGACTATTTCGCTTTTATAGCTTGGTTGCAATATGGAATGTATTCACGCATGCCAAGACTTAGTATGTTACTAAGTTCTAATGTGCATTCATCAACATTTCTTGAAGCAAAACAGACAGACCAATCAATTTCTCTAAGTTACTGGTTGAGACTTTCGCAATCAGAATTCTTATAGTGTCAGAGAAGCCCACTTGTAGGTGGAAAAGTAGGTCGGCAGAGGTTTGAGGTGATAAATTGAGCCATGATTAAACAGTGGTCTGAATTACCAAGAGGGGAACCGACTGAGATGGAGAATAGTTGTCGGGTGCATCCACCAGCTGTTGCAAATTCAAAGATTCACAGAAGAATTCAACGAATCGGCTACGGTATGTTATGGACATTAAAATCGCCTGCCAGGACGATATCGGATGAGAGGAAGACAGAAAGCAAATGATCAATAAATTTAGAGATATTGTCAAATACGAATACCGTGTCGTCATCAGACATATTTGGGCTGCGATAAAGGAAACAGAAGTAGATGATATGCCCGAGAAATTTGAACCTAATAAAGACGTAATTAATTAATTAATAATTGACAGTTGGATAATCTTTAAAAATAGTAAAGGCCACATCATTCCGAATATACATATGTATATGGCGATCCCTCTATGCTGAGAAACAAAATCCACAAGAATTGCAGGATTTTTTGAGTTAAGGTGGCAGTACAGCGAAAAACGATCTTAATCCGCGAATGTTGCAGAAATCTAAAATAAAATTCTGCATGCTCAAAACAAAAAAAAAAGGATGCAAAAATTTCTCAAAATGAATTAATCTGTTTTCACTAGTAATTTTAAAATAAACAGTTTTGTTCAACTAATAATAACCATAAAAGAAGAAATATAAACTTTATTGAACTCAATAGAGTTTCTTAGTTTATGAAGTTATTAGGTTTTAACTTTTTTGTTAAAAGGTTAAATGTATTTTCTAAAGGTTTAAGTCTTTTCGTTAACTGTAGAAAATCATTCGCTCAAGGTTTAAACTCATTTGTTAATGGGTTAAATATAATTGCGAATAGGTTAATTATTTATTTGTCATTTAGAAAAACTTATCTGATAATGGTTTAAATAAATCTGAGATTAAAGTTTTTGCGTTGATGTCCCAGAGTTCTTTTAGGATTATTAAATCATAAACATCTAAATGGCCTTATTACCTCTCTCGTTCAGCCTGTAGCAGCAAATTAAAAAAGAAATATGTAAACAATTGTTAAAGAGTCGCGTCGGTTAAATTATTTTTCTGTGATAGTTTGGGCGTGTTTCTTCCTTTAGAGAGCCGCAATTAGTTATGGCAAGCATTTTATATTATTCTAAACTTAATCGTATCGTTGGGCGAGATATGAAAGAATCCATATCCTAATTTTTAAAAATGAAAGTCCTATAATTTGAGAGATCCGGTCTACTTCTGAGGCTATATCTGTTCATGTTTTTTTTTTTTTTTAAAGGGAAAATTTCAGAAATTGCTGCCGTCTTTACCTACATAGTCATGGATTGAAAGTTTCTGAAAGTCTTTAGATGTAAAATATTTGCAATCTGACCTGAACTCATTACTGATTCAGCTAGGATATATACTTTTTGCACTTTGATGAGAATTATAGAAATTGAAGCACGGATGAAATGTCTCCCTAACATAGGAAGCGGATACCGATTGACAGTTCGTGTAGGCCACGAAATACAGCGAAAGATGTCCCGTAAGTGGGGTGAATCTCGAAGGCTATGAATAGTTTCTAACGGTTTCCGAAATAACGGGACTTAAAAATATATGGGTATGTTTTCATAGATCACCCTGTAGCTTCTCCACGTTATACCATCTGATGATGATTTAAACTTTGGTACATAGATAATCATTGGACATTTCCAACTGTCTATAAATGTTGTCCCTTCTTCCCACCGTTCTGAAGTTATGGTAAAAATTTCAGAATTTTAGCTCGTTTTTTTTTTATTTAACTACCATTTTCATCAAAAAACCCGTCTTCAAGACCAATTTTTCATATTGGATTTAAGAAGCCCAAAATCTTAGCTTTAAAGTGTCCTGTAACACTCTGTACCCAAAAAGTGACCCCTTCTGAGTTTTTTGAACTTTTTCTTAAGGCTTAAACACAATTCCGACGACAGACGACGATATATCGCTGTCAAACTTCTAAAAACACAGCATCTTATGCGTTGAGCGATCGACGACATTATCGCCGGGATTGACCAGTTTCTAATTTTGCCGTCGTCGCTGCAGTCCTACCAACAAAATTAATCGATTGAAATGGTTGTGGCATTCACTTTTGTCTTTTTTAGGTGGTAGCACGCCGTGGTAATTTTAAAATAATGAGCTTTGAGGAAAAATTGATCGAGGAAATGCGAAATTCATAAAATAATTTATAGTTTAGAAGACAGGCAAGACAAGTGGACAAAAAAGACGTGGTTTGGATGGATATTTCAAAGCGCTTAATTTAGTTAATTTCTGCATTTTTAGTTTTTTTCCACACTTTGGTTCATTGCATTTCTTTCAATATAATATAAAATATTCTTGATAAAAATCTCCTTTTAAAACGCTCGAAACATTTAACAAATGAAATTTCAATAATTTCTTCTTTCACAATCGTCGCTCATCGCTTGTCGTTGCAATTGTGTTCCAAATTTTTCGACTGCCTGTTTCGCAGCGAATTTTTCGTTGTCGTCTGTCGTTCTATCGCTCTGTCGTCGCAATTGTGTTTAAGCCTTTAAGCAAATACAGCGAAAAAGTTCAATAACTGCCAAAAAGTAGGCCATCTTTTGGAGACGAGCTTTTTAAGCCATTGTCACTGGACTTGAAAAAGCACAGAAAGAGTTACATTTTGGGTACAGACTGTGATAGGCCATTTTAAAGTTAAGCTTTAGGGCTTCTTAAATCCAATAAGAAAAACTGGTCGTCTTGATGACATGTTTTTGATAAAAATACTTAGTTAAATAAAAAAAAACAACGAGTTAAAATTCCAAAATTATTTTTTTTTGCCATAACTTCAAAACAGAGGAGAGAAGGGAAACAATTTATAGATCATTCGAAAGGTCCAACAATTGCCAATCTATGAAAGTTTAAATAATCAAAATAGGGGGTAACGTTAAGAAGCTTCAGGGTGATCTATGAAAACATACCCAAATATTTTAAAGTCCCGTTATCTCGGAAACCGCTAGGATTTCCTCCCCACCACCCATACAATTCACAGCCTTCGGTTTTCACTTCACACCACTTACGGGCCACCCTGATGTATATGTGGCAAGTTTGAGAGCGTTCAATACCTGCTGTGTGAACGCCCCCGCCTTGTTAAACGTAGGAGTACGCAAAGAAAGGGTTGGGAGATTTAGTAAGGGTCATTAAATTTTTGTGGCTGATTTTAACGCACCTCCTGCCTCCTAAATTAAGTCATCTCCAGGTATGTGTCGTTAATTTATTTATTTGGCCAGTACTCAAGAAATCCTACCTGGCACGATCATTATGGGACCCTTCGAAATCTCAAGGTTGAGAAGCCTTCTTGACGACTCGGCAATAAACCTAGTGTGAATAGCTACAGCTAAGTAAATGGAATTATCATTTACGATAGAGTAATTAGAAAGGATAGATAAACTGATAGTTCAAAATAACCGCAATTGTCGAAAAATGCATTAAGGGCAGATGTAAGATAGATTACAGATCAGATAACATGTATGCCCACTGCAGGTTTAGCTGCAATAGTTAGAGTAGAATACAATAGAGTAAGGATAATTAACAACAGACAGCCTAGCTGAGAATAAATAAGGTGTCGAAAGGTAGAAGCAAGGCAGTTTGATTTGGAATCTTGAGTTCACGATAGCAAGGCGGTAGATCGCAATCGACCGGATTGTCAAGTTTCGAATTTTTCACGCAAACTTTGTGTTAACGGTCTCGACAGCTTTTGCTACATATGGTTTATTGTCAACAAATACTTCTAACAAACAAGCTTATCAAGCATATTTTGGAAAACAGCTTAGACAGCAGGATAAATATTGTGTGCTGCATAAAGTATGTAAAGCTTGTGTGGAGTCTCTCCGATACCGGATGCATGGAGAAAGCAAAACACATAAATTTGGAGTGCCGATGACGTGGAATGAGCCAAGGATTGGTACTTTTGTGCAGTAAATGTGAAAGGTATGAACCGATACAAAAAGAGCACGTGGATTTATCCCAATATGCAATCGGCTAAAGCACCAATACCATACAGTGAAGATTTGCCAGTACCAATATTTATTGATTTATGATGATATTGCAATGTTAGTCACTTAAAATGAAGGCAACAGTGAAAGTGATTTTGAAGGAGGCAGTCCTACACATCAGGGTTTTTCTCAAGGTGAGCTCATTGACTTGATCCACGATTTAAATTTATCAAAGAAATCAGCTGAACTTCTTGCCTCAAGACTTTACGAAAAACTTTGTAAAAATACATCTTACCGAATTAGAGAGGCAAAAATTCATCATTCATTCAGTGAAGAAGATGATCTGAAGTATTGTTACAATGTTCCTACACTTTTAAAATTAATTGGTCTATCGGAATATCGGCCAGAAGAGTGGCGACTTTTCATGGATACCTCAAAAAGGAGTTTGAAATGTGCGTTACTAAATAAGGGTAACAAATTTGGTTCGATACCGATAGGCCACTCGACAAAACTTAAGGAAGAATACGCAAATATTAAATTGTTTTTAGAAAAAAATTCGTTTGTTCAACATCAGTGGTCAGTATACGTCGATTTAAAGATGGTGAATTTTTTATTAGGTTAGCAAAGTGGATACTCCAAATACCCCTGTTTCCTCTGTCTTTGGGAAAGTCGTGCAAAAGAACAAGGAATGGCCGCTGTGAGAAAGTATGCCATTAATAAACCACAATAAACATTCTTCCAGCACTTCATATTAAGCTTAGGCTAATGAAACAGTTCGTCAAAGCATTAAATAAGAGCGGCGATTGTTTTAAATTTACTTGTCATACATTTTCTGGCTTTAGTATGGAAAAATTTTAACGATGGTTCACAAATTCGTACCTTTACAAAGGATTGTAATTTTACAAGCCACATGACTCAGAGAGAATCTGATGCCTGGACAAGTTTTGTATCAGTTATCAAAACATTTTTTGGGGAAACCAAAAAGCATCGGAATATCCCGAAATAATCGCCAAAATGCTTGAAACTTTTGAAAAATTTGGAGCTAATATGTGTGTCAAACTACCATTTGGACAAATTTCCTGACAATCTTGGCGATTATAGTGAAGAGCAAGGAAAGCAGTTCCACCATGGCATGAAGATAATGGAGGAAAGGTACCAAGGGCGTTGGGACGGCCATATGATGGCGGACTATTACTGTCTTACAAAAAGACTTTCCTGGCCAAAAACACAGTAGATTGTCATATCGAAAACAGTTTTTATTAAATATTTTTGTATTTTATATTTTCATGTAATTTGTGCTATATAAAATACCATTTATAGCACAATTTATTTTCATTTGAAAATAAAGATCTCAATATATATTTAAAATAATTTTTAAATCCTTGTTATAGAAAAGTTGGTTGATGTTATCTCAAAAACTAGACCCAATTGAGGAAATCGGATATTACTTTCGTATTTAGCGGACAGAAATTACTCTAAATCAGCTCTCGAACCCTGTGTCGCAGAATCACTGCTCTCCAGTGTTATAGGTGCATATTTCGATAGCCGCTACTCTAACCTAACTTTGATAAATTTTGTAACATATCGGTACATTTACTTTGTATACCGCCAATATTTTTGGAACAGAGTATAGTATGATAGTATAGCATGAAGCAGAGAATAATAATATCCGCCTTTACTTTAACTTAACCACAATTTTATTGTTTCATTTTGACAACCAAAACTCTACTCTTGGTTGTCCACTAAAGGAAATGTATCTGCACAAATTTGTTCTAATACTCAAACCACCAGATTTCTTCAAATAATCTTACTTAGCTCGTTTTATGTGTGCTACAAATTTGTGCCATACGGCACAAATCACACAAATCAAATAATTCCTATAAAGCACGACATTCCCTACAAGTAAATAAATGAAGATGTCTCTAAAATTAGTTTTATTCGTGAATTATAAATAAAATCAATAAAATTGTAAAGACCATTCAATATTAGAAGAAATTTAGGGCCGTTTAATTGAAATTTAATTTAATTTCTGTTTTAGAACTTCTGTAAGAGACGGTTAGGGCACACTTAAAGTTAAATTAAAATTTAATTTGTGTTATTTTATGTTATAATAACGCACATATAACTTTAATTTTAATTCAAGTGGGCCCCAAGTCCCAACCCTTTCTAACGGTAATACTAAAACACAAATTAAATTAAATTTCAATTAAATGGCTTGGCATATATGGCCCTTAAGACTTGAATAGATAGGGTTTCCATACAAGTTGCTTGGTGGAATTGTTTCTGAAAAATGATTATATGTACACAATGATATGATCAAAACTTTCTGTTTTGGGGGAAGGTTGTAAATATATTAAAATTTTCCATCTCATAATAATGATTTCCGACACAATCTATTATTGGCTATAATTAAAACAAACTATCACCGTAATTGACATTTTTAGGTGGTATTTAGGTAGTGATACTTGAGAAATCTAAACTTTTTTATTATTGAAAATTAAAACACAATTTTTATCCAGTAATTGATAATTTTCATTTTCAAAATACAAATATCCTTAACACTATTAACACAATTATTTCTTAGCCAATTTACGGACATTGTTAATACCCATTCCATATGTAAGACGATTCATTGGCGGATGATTGTGTGAATTATTTGTAACGATAATTTCATTTGCGTTTGATACAGCCCTCGCACAACATTTCAGGCGTTTGGAATGCTTACATCTCCAATAAGTATTATATCCAAATGAGTTATTTTTATGGAAAATATGATTATCTATTATCAAAACTCGACCCGATGATGTGTTCTGATAATGTATCCTTTGCTCTACATCGGATTCGACAATTGAATCCTCATTTAGGTCATCTGCCTCGAACGAATTTTTCACACTCCGTGGAGAACCATGATCTAAAAAGAAAATGTTGAGTTATTAAAGAAAATATTTTTTATTGTAAACTTACATAGATAATTCAAATAAATTCAACTTATAAATTTTATAATCAATTCGAAATGTTAATTTTAAGTGGAAAACCGATATTGATAAATTTCATATTGAAATTACAATGAACGATAGTTTCCAGTCACCTTAATTCCATGGGTTGGTATTATATAATTGAATAGTAGTTATCCGATTATCTAGATTGTCTTTGATTACTGAAGCATTTAAGGGTAGAACCCGAATCTATCTCGACCTTACAAGAAGGCAACGAACAGGAGAAATAATATCCAAAACTAAATAGGTTTACCCGTCGCAATTACCATGTTGACAAGCCGAGTTGAAAATTTGAGGACGCAAGTTTGAAAGATAGAGTTGAGAACGGGTCCCAAATATATTTGAAGTAAGAGTTGAACATAAAATGGTATTCAAAACAAAACCGTAAGGTGCCAACTCAACTACTCAATCCGCGTTTATAGGATACCATTTCGACTCGACAAAGCAAGCAAAGCGTGGTCGAGTCCAGTCAATCCATTTTCAACTTGAACCGCGTATATATGGAGTTGAACCCTGCGTGTAAACATAGTAAATGACAGAGCTTAACTGGAGCAAGATAGATGAAAAAGTTCATTAACTTCCCATACAGAGGCCCAAAGGTACTCATCAACAGATCAGACTGTTCATTGGCATAATGACTGACCATTGCACACTTAAGTAGACGCAAAGACTCCAATGCCTAGGTAAGGAAATCGTAAACCCATCATCCCGTCCGAAAAACCCGCTTATGAAGTAATAATCTTCCAAAAAGAGCGAACGTGGTCTGAACTGAACCTAACACGACAGGGGCATAGTAAAAAAGATCTTTTAAGTTGCAGTGCTTAGAGGTTGGATCTCTGGTATCCACCACCCGCTTATATGATAATAATAAGTGTAGATTTATGTTACAAGACTTTCACTAATAACTTTCATATGGTTTCAAGTGATTAGTCGTAGTCAATTTCATCTTAAGTTTCAATGTGAAAGGGCCAGTGATAGTCACCAGTCATCTTAATGAATTTCACTTCAGGCATTTTATAAGTGATTTTGACTATCACCGATTCAAGATTTCAAGTGACCTAAGACAACCACGATTCGCATAATAGAATTACACCTTAGAAGATAGCGTTCTGTAAGGTAATCTTGACTATCACCAATCAATTCAGCATGGAAATTTCAATAGGAGGTAACCGATGATAGTTACTTCACAGATTGGACATCACCATATGATATTCTGTAAGGGGATCTTGATTGTTATCATTTAAGCTATGATTAATACTCGGCAATCGGTGTTTTACGCATTAGTTCTTCTTAGAGGATATGTAGAAAAAAAAAAACAATTTGGTAATTGAGGGTATAGCTGGACAACACCCCAAAACTTTTCTTCTATAGTTGACACTGCATCAAAAGCCATTGACGTTGATTTCGATAACTGAGAGCCTGAAAAAAAAAAACGTCTTAAACTTCAGCAACTAGAAGATAGAGTACAAGCAGGTACGCTAAATAGGTTTCATCTCAGTCAAGCAGAATTCAAATATAAATTGTAGCTAACGATAAACAGTCGATACTTAGTACTAGTAGAAATAAGGCTTCTGACAGTGTCACAAAATACAACAGTTGGCATAAGTAAGACATTTCGATTTTAGTTTAATGATTCCAGTGTAACTGGCTGAAAGAGGGCTACATAGACAATATATTTCATATTTTGGTAGAAAAAAGGAAAGGAAATGATTGCGAATGGGAATAGGTTTCCTCCAAAAACCGGAGTTTCAACTCGAGTGCTTTAGACAGGTGAAGCAGCTCAAAAGCACCAGAACCATCAGAATTTCCAAGATTTAAGAATAAACGCACCGGTCCGAAAGTATCCTTAACTAATTGTGACGGATGAAAATATTTGTTGACGGTGGGGAGTATAGACTAACTTCTTTTATAATATCAGTCGAACGGTGCACCCTATAATTAGGCGATAATCTGATTATATAGAGCAGGGGTAGTCAACCTTTTTATATTTACCGCCCACTTTTGTATCTTTGTTGGTAGTAAAATTTTCTTACATCCCACCCATTCAGTCGTAACTTAATTTAACTCAACTGCAAAGTAGGTACGCATAATTCTTGAGTGAAGCGATGCTTGCTACGAAGATGCTTAGTTTGGAAAATTTAAAATTTTGATGCTTCCTGCTTATAAAACGGCTATACCTCTCATACGCTGCAAAGTTTCCTCGATCGAGTTTGATACTTTATTCTGGCATGGTGATCAGCTGCATGCAGCAGCATAATGCTTGCTGCGTTTTAGGCCTCACTTTAAGAACTTTAACCCTGTGAACAAGACACAATACGAACTTTGACAGCCATTTTATAATAAATTTCTGCAGCAGTAACTGGCTGAATTGTACACATAAATTCAGCTTTATCTCACAGCAGAAATAGTTCTTTCAATACTTATTGAAATAAAAATAAGAAAAACCGCTTAGATCTAAGTACTGTAGAAGACCTTATATTCTGTACTTAGAATACATAATAATACAGGAACGTTGAAAAGCTAAATTAAGTGCCGTAAAACCTGCTTTGCTAATGAAAATCCCTACCACCAACCATTAAGGCTTGAATCGGTCACTATAGTGGGCGATGGGAACCAAATCAGGTTGACTAACCCCGATATAGACCAACGTAGTGAGTAATTTGCGAGAATTATTTCAAGAATTAAGAAAAAAATATTTAATGAATTATATGAATACGATAATTCAAGCCAGAAATTTTTAAACCGGTAAACAAGGATATGGTCTTCCAAGAGAACTTCTTCAGAAATGTCCAGACCGACAAACAACTAAAACCTCTTTAGATAAAATATGGCCACACATTTTCTCTCTCTCTCTCTCCAGTAAAGCATTGTTTATATGATTACTCAATCAGCAGTTTTTGTGTTTGTATTGTTATCGCTGGAATATTACGCACAATGGAGAGTATAAAGAACTTTCGCGACAAAAATTAATTTGTTGAAAATCCAAGTTAGCAAGAAAAGGTAAAAGTCATTAGATCAATGCCTAATCATCAGAGTGATTGAGAGAACAGGTGGTTCGAGTAGAAAATTGGGAACAATTAATAAGAAGAATGGAGCAAAAAACAATAAGTTCGAAATATTTCTGAGTGTGCTGTTGCTGCGAAAGGTGGAATTCTTTTTTATTAACTATAGAAATTCTATCAAACATTGCCCTCTGTTTGATGCGATTTATGAAGAACAAAGCACAAAAAGTGCCGAATAAGAGATAGGAATACTATCAAAGAGCTGTAGTGTAAAACTCGTGCTTGAATGGTACACAGAATTTTTAAATAAAATGTGAAGGCTGTTTTTCTCAGTTTAAGAAAATTTCATAACAGAAATTTTGTTTCAGACTTTAAAAACAAAAAGCATCTACAAAATATCACAGACAGAAGTAATGGAAAGAGCGAAAAATTCATAACCAAAGGAACGATGAAACTCGGCAATGTCGCAAAAAAAAGCAGAACACTTTTATAGTGCATTTATGGGGTACCAAGAGAAAGTATAAGTCTTATTGGGTGATATTGCGTACGTATGAAATCTAAACTTTAAATCACAAAATCCAAAGCGAACAACTTTTGTCAGTTTCGAAACAAATGGGGAAATCCACCTCCGAATCCGATATCAAAATATTAATGGAAATATAAAAATCAAAGATTTGACTTGGTGTGCAAATTAATTTTGTTCCTATTTAAAATACAAAATGTAATAAATTGTGAGGAATTTGTGGAATTTTGATTATGTTATTTATTTATTACTTATCTGCGGATTTTTTTCTGAAGCAGTTTTTAGTAGAAATCTTAATTGAAAAATTCGACGGGAACATAAAGGTTCATATAGAAGAGGTTAAAGTTATTGTTGTTGATAATGATTATTATTCACAGGAAAATACCAAATTTTAGAAAATTACAATAACGATAAAAATTTCAAAAATTAAGTTAAAAAAAATCCTCATTAATGCAAAGAGAAACAATTGCAATCATATTAATGTCAGGAAATATGAAAATTTTCAAAGTTATACAAACAACAACGACAGCTCAAAGGTCGGATGAAGTTCTATAACGTATCTGGATCGTTTTCCAAATGCAGCTAACGTCCTGAGACCATCAAAATGTTACAGATGACAAATTTATCTTTATGATGTTCTTGAATCTATGGAAATCGAAATTAAAAATTCTCATAAAAATGCCTTCCATACTAATCTGCTTTTAATATATTTGACAATCGATAATGATAAACTGTTGATGTAAAAATAAATTTATATAAAACAACAACAAGAATTATGCGATAAATCTAACAAAGGCAGCTTTAAACTTGTCCAACTAAATGGAGAAGAAGCTGAAATACTACAAGTCCATTTTTAGAGACAGCTATATATTAACCGAAACTCATGACAAACAATATGAAATTGTTACAACACAAGCAACTTAATTTTTCAAAGATCAACATATAAATTGAGAATGAAATAAACTTTATTTTTAAGAATTAGTTATAAATTGATGTGATGATTAGTTTGGCTCACACTACAAAAGGTTGTTGTAAAAAATCAAAATCAAGAATTGCAACAAACTAAGAATGAGATGGAAACGACTCACATTCAGTACGTTTACATGAATACTTGGGTACTTGACTTGAAATCCACTTGAAGCTCAGGTAGGGCGGTTGATTGAATTAATTCCAAGTTCTTGACTTAAATTTTTCTTGAATTTTAATTTCCAATTACTTGAGTTGAAATTTACGCATTGAATGAGCGTTTTCATGATATTTTGATTACTTCAAGTATTCATGTAAACGTACTACGTACATACGTATTGTTACTGAATCCAGAGACTGAGACGTGTCGGAAATGTATAGCGAGTAATTTTTCTTCGAGACGAAATCCAAATCCGAAAATAATATTATAATAGAGTGTGCATATATAATCGTATTAAAATGTGTTCTGCAAAAATAAAAACAGTTTTATTTATATAAATTTATTTAACAAAACCAGAATCATTACGAGAATTTCCAAAAGAAAACAATGAAATGGAATCAAACAAACAATATACTCATTTTTATATAAAACGCAAACTGAATTTATTACTTTTTTGTTTCTATTTTAGCATGTAATAATCTTAAGTACCGTCGAACTAGGAATGCGTTTCCTCTGCTTTCTGCACGTCCTCCGATTTAAAGTTACTTGGAAATAAACAGGTTCAGTGAGATTGTTATTTAGAGGTACATAAATATTCTAAACTGTACAATTCTAGCTACTTCCAAGAAAACATTTTGTCTCACATTCAGAATGGGTTATACACCACCGTGACAACTCAATAAAGTGGTTAATATCATTCGAAGAGTAACGGGGTTTATGTCATGATAATTCACTGCGACAGAATCGGATCCCTGAGCTACCCTATCACCTTGACAAATCAATGATGGTACACCTAAAACATAACATCAAGACAACTCAATAGTGTGGCGCACATTCATACAAGCAATGCATCCATTAATATAGAGTTAGATTGAAATTTTGGGACGCGAGGCTAGCGGCTGTCAGATTGAACGCGGTAACATTATAGATTCACCAATAATTCAATAAACTTTTCTGATAGCACTTTTTTGCATTCAGAAATAAAAAAAAATCTGAAACAAATCCGGCAGCAGTACAATCTCCCAAGTGTTAGGCATACACAACGAAAAGTAGAAATTCGCCCGATTTTTGCGCCGCGTGCGGTGGTAATCTAACACTCCCTATACAACAAACATATATTCGATATTATCAGTCAAATGCTACGCATGTTACACGCTTAAAATTTTCAATCTGACACCCGCTTTCGGGCTTCGGCCACAACCGTTAATTAAACCTATGAAGCTCGCATTCAGTCACCTTATCACAAAATACCTCTAAAAAGAATTACTCACCATTTTCCCTTAAGCATAGTTTTCACAAGCGAAGTTACTGTCCCCAAGTAACCTAGTTGATTGCCCCTCACCTCCTATTGACATACCAATCAGTTTACTTGCGCCAGTATGAAAACGAGTTCCATGCACTTCAACTTTTTAGCGAAGTGGAACCTAAGAAATAGTCAAATTGAGTATATTTTCTGCAATTGGTATACGCTACGTTTTGAT
Source organism: Dioctria rufipes (assembly GCA_963924295.1). Lineage (NCBI taxonomy): Eukaryota > Metazoa > Arthropoda > Insecta > Diptera > Asilidae > Dioctria > Dioctria rufipes. The sequence goes on along the minus strand of OZ002741.1, from coordinate 233,516,810 downwards.
GAATGTTGTCATTTATAATATCATCTAGTGTGAAATTTTAGAGAAAATGGTTTCAAGTGAAAAATTAAATATTGAAAAGGTCATAAATTGTGCAACAATCTAATTAATGGAATTAAAAAATTCTAAGAAAAAAGAAAGTGTGAGTACCGTTCCTGGCATATCGATTGCTAAGGAATAATATTTTTACTGACATAATTATCTTTTAAATTTATCAAATTTCTTACTGGAAAATTAAAAGCACTTCCTTCGTATAAAAGCCAAAACACAAAATATTGAGATTTCACAAGTTCCACACCAGCTGATATTATTAAAGACTATTTAAATCAAAAAATGTATCAGTTGCAGAAAATGCAGTCAATTTGACTATTTCTCATGTTCCACTTCGATAAAAAGTTTAAATGAGTGGAACTCGTTTTTATACTGGCGCAAGTAAACTGTTTGGTATGTCAAGAGGAGGTGGGAGATTGAAAACGAAGTTACTTGGGACAGTAAAGGTGAAAACCCAATGAACGCGGCAGGCGTCGCTTTGACAGTTCAATAGAATATACGTGTTTAAGTTCGTGCTGGCCAAATGGCTGCCGCGCTTGCCGGATTCGATGCGAAAGTAGAGCAATGTTCTACTTTTAACGCGTGGCAGACGCTTTGACAGTTCTTTTGATTGATTTTAAACTGTTTATATGTTTGGTAAACTGCAAACGCAAGAGCTGCCACCTCTAATAACTCTGATATATCCATTATTTCACTTTTAAATAATAAATCAAGCTTTTCTATCACTTTTTCTTTTTATAAATAAATCTTAAGAGTACCAACGCGATGCGTCCATTGGGCCATGCTCAAATCCTACACATGTCTGCCGCGGAGAACTGTCAAAGCGACGCGACGCCTGCCGCGTTCATTGGGTTTTCGCCTTAACTTCGCTTGTGAAAACCATGCTTTAGCTCAGTCTTAAACACTATGCTTACGCGCACTCACTATACTGACCTAGCCTACTCAATAAGTTTCATTCCTAGTAAAACCCACGAGAAATACTACTCCAGCCATGAAACAGAAATCCATATATGTGTGTGTGCGAGTCCGTTCTCTAAAATGTTCTATATTGATACTTATGGAAAAGTGCCAGACATTGCTTTTATATGATATGGAACCTATACTACTATCCATACGGGAAAATAGTCTTCCAGTAATTTTAAGCTTGGCTCCTTACCTTCCCAAGGGTGTATTTGCGAAGCGCACAAGCCATAAAAAAACACTTCTCCTAGCGCACAAGCAGGAGTTTGCGAAGCGCACACCTATTGTTAAGGGATTACGCATTGTTTTGGAAACGGGCGGCTATGGTTAAGGTCAACGCATTGTTATAGCACGTATCTTTACCTGATCTATGAATTTTGCCTGATCTATGTAAGTTAAGTTAAGTTTTTAAACCACTAATATCAATAGGAGGAGTAGCTCTGTGCCAAGCACAAAAGACACAGGCAGGCGCGCACACACACACACACAGAGGCAGCCTGCCTCTGTGTGTGTGTGTGTGCCTGCCTGCATGTGTGTGTGTGTGCCTGCCTGGGTGTGTATTTCTTTGCGCTTGGCAAATATATCCTACGGGGGTATATTACTTAGGGCAGGTAAAGATATGTGCTAGAACAATGCGTAATCCCTTAACAATAGGTGTGCGCTTCGCAAAGTATTTTTGACTAGATTAATTTTGGGTTGTGCGCTTCGCACATATACCCCCTTCCCAAAGGCTACCCTTACTATATACCTTATTTATCAAAATAATGAAATAGTTTTGATTAAAAAGTAACCTTACCATTTTACACTCAATAACTCTCAGCTGAGTAATAGTTGCAATAGTGTATGTGCAGCCGGAGTCCAAGTCTGTAGGCAGACTGATTCGATTTCATCAGACCACGGCACAGCGCCATATACAATTAATACTCAGTTGAGAGTTTTTGTTTGAGGAATCGTAGTCATTTGGTTAAGATAAGATTTTTTATATAATTTTGTTAGGAAAGGTATAAAAATTTTATTACTGTTCGGAAGATAAGAAAGCAAGCTTAAGATTATCACTACACCATTTTTCTGTATGAATAGTAGTTTAGAGCGGAGGAGCTATTCAAATCAAATTTTTGTCAGTTTTAAATAAGAACACTGAAAATATTTTAGAATGTTAGGACTGAGTTGGGGCTGTCTTGGGGTAGTGAAGGAGTCTGTTTCATGGCTTCGGAAGTATTTCTCGAGGGTTTCGTTCCTAAGCAATTATTTTCACCCTATACTAATATACATATATACTAATACGTGAGACAACAATTTAAGTAAAAATTGTTCACAAAAGGTACATATTTCAGATTTCTTTACTAATATAATTCAAATCAAACAACAGTTAAGTTCTTTTAATAAGTTTCATTAACACTTTCACTTCGATTTTAACTTCGATTAACTTCCTTCAACTTATTCCCAAAGCCGATTTACATTGTAATTGGAAAACATATAAGAGTTTGTGATATAGAAAATGTAATGAAGATAAAATTTAGTCAATTTGTAATATTTTGTATTAGAAAAATAATTTAAAAATTTTATCAATAAAACAATACAACCTTTTTTTCTAACTAAAAACAAATATACTTAGATGAAATATTTAAAAAAAAATCCAATATTAAAGTTGGAAATGTTTTCTTTAATGTATTTTTATTAACTCATTCACACTGGGGCAGCACATGATGCACAGATAATTTTCAATTAAGGTTTTCTATAAAATTATCTACATAAGTATATTTAAAATAAAATCGAGAACTATATTATCGGCATAAATATAACTAAGAGTTTCAGTTTACACACACACAAAATTAATCATCCTTTTTCACAAATTCATCCACGATATTTAAAAATTTCACTGAAACTGTGGAGACATCTTTTTTAACCCGTTTCTTTCTTTTTATAATTTCTTCGTGTGTATGAAATCTATTAAGCGGAAAGATTAAGTCATTCATCGTATAAACTCTGGATCGGCATTTTTGATTCCACCATTGATTGCATCGCCAATATTTCTTCTCCTCTCCATTTGCTAGTTTTAAGGTTTTTTCATAGATGAACGGTTGGCCGCAATAGATTAACTGGACTCGACCCCGTGACGTTGGAGCATATACAGCCATATCTAAAACTATTAAAATTCGTTAGTAAGAAGAATTATAATAAATATTTGTAAGTAAAGATGAAGTTTATTATCATTTTTAAGTATTGTTTATTGTATCAGCGCTTAATGGTTTAATAGTAAGATTAAATATTCTGTCGTAAGCAGAATTTCTCCATTATTTTGAACTTTTACAGAAGGCTAATGTATTAAAGTCAATTCGTTGAATGATGGATAGTGAATTTCAAAATTTGAACCCACAGTGTACACCAACGATAATTGCATTCTCATTCAATGAGAAAAACCGTGCGATTGTTAATATTTGCAATTAATTAATTTAAAAAAAAAAAAACATCTCATCACTTAAAAAACAAATTTTCGGAGATCACAAAAAAAAATATTATTGCTGGAAAATTTCGTACAAAAAATTTGCGAATGGGGCAAGAGGTAGTTCAGGTGGTAAGAGGTGAATCCATGTTTTATCAATAGTCATAGACCGATGGAAACAGTGGATTTCGCCAGCAGAGTTGCGAACATCGCTTAGAAATTTTCATTCGATTGTGCTTTTACTCAACTGTAATTTATAAGCAATCATGCGCACACCTAATGCATGCTGGAAACTTTCCTGGTGAAGATACTATCTTTTGATATACCGACCCATAACGTCTACTATTTCGATTGACAATCATTCAAAATAGTGATACTTTTCAACAGTTTTTTCAGTGTATGTATGGCTAATATTTTTACTGTTGACAACGAAAGAGCAGATTCTACTTGAAGGAATCTAGCTCAGTGGCACATTAAACCTTTCAAAAAATACTTTATCTTTATACTAATCAGTCAGTTTTTTTTTTATTAAAAAAACACTGGTTACAAAATGTTTCTTTTCGATTTTAGGTAGAGACCTTTTTTTTCTTAAATGCAACAGATATCACTGATTAAATTTTGGAAAACTTCATGGATGGCACTGCAAGAATAACACATGCAGAAGAGTAGTAGTTTTAAAACTAATCTTGTAAAACCCCAAATCTACTAAAATAGCATGAATAGCGATACCAATGTTGCGTAGTAAATTATCAATAAAAAAAAACACTAGTACAATCATTTGGTGCTCAAAAGGGGGTTACCTGGAAAGTTTTTCGGGAGTTTTGAAAATTGGTATTTTAATAGATTTCGATGTGGTCTTTCTGAATTTTCACCTTGCTACCTCGTATCTTTGCCGCTCGCACTGCCATATTGATAAAATGACGCCGCCCAAAGCCAGTCTCTTGGAAGTAATTCCTTTCCGACTCATTTTACGATGAAAATATTTATATAATAAATTAAACTAGAGAAAATTTCCTATAATTTATGAGCGCTCGTATGCCGAAACTATTCATTTTACAAAAAAAAATTGAGTACATAAATTATAGGAAATTTTCTCTAGTTTAATTAAAAAAACTTTCCAGGTAGAACTACCAAATGACTGTACTACACGTAGAGCTTGCATTTTTTTTTAACATTTTAAAAAATGTCTTGTTACAGAGCAAAAACGAAAAAATTAAAAACTCCAAAAAAACAAAAAAAAAAAGGATGGAACAAACAACAGCTCGATTTTGATTTTAAGAATTTATGTTCGCATTTATTTGTATTTGGTAACTACGTGGATAATCTGACCTCAAGTGTGTCAAGAGGCTAAATTTCAAAAAAATTAAGAAGATAATTCTACATTTATAGTTAGAAAATACTAAGCAAAATAAAGCCCACGATGGTGATATTATTTTCAAATTATGCGATTCCACATTTTACAAAATTGCTTCAAAACTGGCCCAAATTTTGAACAGGATGTGAAAACCTTTTATTTCGTACAATTGTACACCGATTCATAATTTATTATTATTTGTCGATTAGAAACACTAAAGATACTATAAAATAGTATTGCATTAAACAAAAATTATTTAGGAAGTTAAACTTGTTTTAATTCACAAAAAAATGTTATTTTTAATATCACTGAAAAATGTGCTTTTCTGCAGATTTGAAATAAAACAAAATTGAGTTTGAAGGAGATAGACGTATATAAGCAATATATATGTCTGAATTTTCACGTCAATTTCAATGCAGTCCATTGGGAATGTATGGAAGGCTGGTGTATGAGATTGTGGGTGCAAGAATTATTATTAAACCATTTTATTGATTACCTCAAACTCTGACATTTTTCAAATAAATCAATCGATAAAAATTAGTGACATATCTACTTCAATTACCCTTTATTAAGAATTTGTTAACTAACAACATCAGTTCTACATTAAGTTATTTTGCTTCAACAGGAAAGACGCAAAGCCCAGAGAAGTAGAGATTAATCAGTGACATAGATACATATTTCAATTGCTATAGGATTGTTTGATAAATCTTTAGCAAGTTTGAGTTGAAGAATATTGCAGAGATCAAATTAGGTATAAAATTGTGGATAGATTCCAATTTGAGTCAAACTTTGTTGTAATTTACATTACGATTTCCACTTATTTTTGTTATATTTAATCAAGATTTAAACAAAAATGCTCCATGATTATTTTGAAACTTCCATTTGGCTAATGAGGGCTTAGTTTGCATTCATTGATGATGGGTTTTAGAATAGATATTACTTTCAGTTTAGATTTAAATTCCCTAGAATATATAAATGTATGTATATGTTCTCATGAATGTCTACATCGTTGCCCAGTACTCCAGTCGCAAGACATGTAATATGGAGATAAGTTCAGCAAGTTCTTGTGATGTATTGACCATACAAGTTGTCATTACAACTTCTTTGGAAATAAATGGTATTAAAGCATAAAGTTATGTGTATTTCGAGAAAAAAATTCCTAAAGCTTTCATTTTAATATCCTTTCATCTAATACATATGCATATACTTTAGACAAATATTATTTCATAAGCACTTATTTTCCTTACATAAATTTATTAAATTTAATAGCTCTTCTCCCAAATACTTTTTTGTTGGCATTATATTTATTGTGAAATATTCTTTATATTTTTCTATTTCGATTTTAATTAGGGATCAGCTGGTATTCTTGAACATCCGGAAAACATATCATGGAAAAGTTCTCTAGGTTCTTTACAACATTTCAATTAAAGGATGATGCGAATTCCGCCGTGTTTCTTATCAGATGAGTCGATAAGAAAGTTCAGTTGGGTTATCTCGAAGACGTTATCAGGTACGATGTTGATACACATTTCCAAAATTTTAAAGGAGGAAGAGGGACATCATTTGGTATCCTTGAACGATATTCCCATTTTATGCATACAGACCAAGCATACTTTTTCCCCAAATGGCAAAGGTAATTCTATCGATAAATCTAGACTGAACAAATAACTTTCACATCGAGATACTACTTATTTCGGAAAATGAAACTAATTTAACTAAACCTAATTACGATTAAAATATTTGCAACAAACTAGCCTGTTTTATTGCGGTATATTGACTAAAACACATGGTGAATTGTGCAGTTATAAAAATAACACGGTTAAAAACTTCCATCTTATTCGCCAGGGTCATGAGAGACTTTTTGTTAAGCCGCAGAGTGGACAAATATGATAAGATTGCACATAATCATAAAAACTAACCACTGCTATGCAACATGTCATTTAAAATCCACCTTTTTCTACATTCATCTGGATTTCTTCCCTGAAAATCAGCTGAGGAGTACAAAAGATAGGAAGAAAAAAAAAAGCCGTTTCATGAAAAATGATAAGTTTTGTTTATTTGGAATTCCAAAAAATGTTCTAAAATGAGAACTGAAGATTGGATTACACGAGCTAATCGTAGATGAACTGGTTTGATGTTTTATTAGCTTGCAAGCAAAAGCCCTATCCCTTTTATTTTTATATCGTTTATTCTGTATAATTTGAAGTGTCCATTAGATAAAAAAAAAAAAAAGTATACAATTTTATATATGCACCGGGTTTAGTCTATATAATATTTTTATAAACAGATTTTTCGTAACATTAGTCGTATGTATAACATATGTATAACTTTTCTAAACTATTTCACCAATTCACAGTTGGCCAATAATCACGCAGGTAGTTAAACTGCAATGCAACTAATTTTAAATAATAATGGCTGAAATTAGATTAAATTACAAGAAAAGAAAATTTGTATTGAAAGCGCAGAAAAGTGTAAACCTGAGGTTATAGCTGAAATGTCAAGAGAGCTTACAAAAAGTTTCAAATGAATTCATCAAGCCGATTCTTCATTAGTCGCATTAGAATAAGTTGTAAATAGGTGAAAAACATGCACAGGGAAGCTTTCGGGAGACCATGGACGTCCACAAGCCGAAGTCAAAGAAAATCTCTTCAGTAAACGACTCGTGAGACGAAAATTATAAAATAGCTCGTCCATTACATTTTAAAAAAGTACAACCGTTGGAAAAGTTTTAGTCAATCTTTAGTTCATGCCGTTAAAGGAAGATGATCCTGACCGAAAGGAAAGTTTAATTTTATGAGCGTGGCAAAATATGTGAAGGAGGTATACATAAAATTTCCAAAAAAAACAAGATGTTTTTTTTTTTTTTAGATATGTTGCTATATTCTTAAAAAACTCAAGTGATCGCCAAAATTGTAGCTACTGGACTACTGAAAATCCGCATATTACAAATGGGCACCATGAAAACTAACAGGCGTTAAGTATGTTTCGGATTGATAGCCTCGGTTTTAATTGGACCGTTCTGTTTTAACAACACTAAAAGTTGTGCCATTTATGGCATGGATTCTTTCGAGAAGGATGCACCAACCTTCCTTCTAATCCCATTGTGATATAATGGCTTATCTTAACAGAAATCTGCCGAATAAATGGAGTTAGGAAAAGAGGTGTAATTTTATAAGAAAAGGTCAAAGATAAAGTTTATGTATTAAAACAGGTACCAATTATTAAAGAATAACAGCTGTTTAAGTATATAATCAAATAGTATGTGAAGAAAGAACGAAAAAGCTTTCAATATTTCATCAAGGGCTCACGCAATGGAAGATAAAACCTTCCCGAATGTATATAAGATATCGTTATGAGAGCGGCCTATCGATTAATTGCATTCCTTGATGATGCGAACCGATAGAACAAGTGTCGGATTTCAAGAGAATGTTACGTCTGAGTGAATAGTCTGTGATTTCAGCATAGCACAATGACGCCAATCAAATCCCTAACCTGGATAATGAGTAATGAGAATTTCATCGATGTATGTACACTAGAGTAATACATAATATATGTATAACTATATATAGCATCACAATATCTATCATATCTAAGTTTCCATAGTTTCTTGACGAGCTTGCAATTTACGCAGCACATTGCCAATATAAGTATTACAATTTAGAATGCTTGGTGGGGTAACTAATTTTGTCATGATATAAAAATACTCTGATTATTTGAAATCAAAAATACAAAAAAACACTGGCGTTAAAGTAAGTCAGTAAATTATTTATAATTCTCTAATGGATAGGAAAAAATCTGACAAAAATAGTTTTACTCCAATTTTGGTTAAGAATATTAAAATTAATGTTATCACAAACAAGTACATAAATACATATATGTATCTTCATAAAATGAAAAGTGTAACCGCTGAGATATTATAAATTCTAGCTCGGAGGCTAAGGTTGTGAAGAAATTGCTTGCAGAGCAATCTGCGCATACTAGCTAGCATTTACTGAAACCACGTAATATGACATAGTAATTCTTTCAGTAAAAAAATTCGTTTATATAATTATAAAAGATCACGGAATGTTTAGATGAAATCAGTTAAAGGTACAAAGTATGTACCTATATAAAACTGTTGTACATTTTTTCACCAAGAGATAGAAAATATTTGATTTTAAGTAGTATTTCAAAATAATAAACAGGTGAGCTTCAAATATATCGCAATTGCCAAAACACTCAACTGTTGAGGAAACATTTCATCAGATTAGACCATTAATTGGAGTACAAAGTTCAATAAATCACATTCTCCGATTGATCGATTCTACAAAATATTTTTGTTGCCTTAAGTTTAATTAGGTTTTGGATAGACGGACAAGTTCGACATATTGCGATTGACCATATGAGATTATACCAGAAAAAAACTGAGACGTGAAAAATGAAAAAGAATTTATTACGAAATATAGCAAAGTACTTCGCAACAGTGAAGTGCTAAAGAAAAAATATCAAAATTAGGCTAAGTTTAGATATGTTTTAAATTTACAGTGTAAAATTTTTGAATAAGTTTTAATCACAATTTAAAACAAAACTCGAGTTTAGGCCGGTCTTTAAAATGTATAAACGAATTAAATTTAGTTTAAGCTAAAATTGCGTTAAACCAGCCTTAAATGTTTGAATTTTTGACTTGTATTTACAGTTTTTAGTAGAACCAAAAGATAATGTTGAATTCTTTTTAACGAGTTCTACACCGTTGCGGTGGAACTCTACGTCCTGTTGTTTTTGTAATGCAACAATAAAAATTCAAGACCTTATCAAATCGGTCATAATGCGTCAATTTGGTCTACACATAAACGCAGCCATTGAAGATTTCTATAATAATTTAGACTCATATGAACACTCACGATATCACTGAAATTCTTTACGCAATAGGAAAAGATAAAAACGATGAATGTCCAGAAGATCTGGTTTTATATTTAGTGGAAATTATATTTACCTACTTACTAAATAAAAAAAAAAAAGCATAGCAATCCCATGGACAACTGAAGTAATAAGTCAGGAAAGCATTCCGTCGCTGCTATATAATGGCAAAAATATTAAATAGAATAATCCACGTAACTCAAATTTCGTTTTGACTATGGCTTACGAATTTAAAGAAATCGAAAACACTTTGGATTACGCTTGAATTTCTTTACACGGAATTAATAGTTGTCATTTCCAACAAAGTCAACCAAAAGAGTTTGACGAGTAACTGTGGTACCTACAAGTTAAAATATATTTAACAAGACCACTACTTATCCAGACATTGCAAATACACTGCCAAAAAGATGTGTATTAGGTATAATAGTACAGCATGTATACTTGTAGAACCAAAAATGTCTATTATCCCTGCAGATGAGGCACAAACCTGGGCAAAGGCAACTGCAGAAAAACATTTTTCTATAAAATGCACAAGTGAAACTTGATTAGCAACAATACTATTATTATTGATAGGTTTTAGCAATGCTGATAAAAATTAATCGACTCTGAGTTTTGTAAGCTCTCTCTCTCATTTCCCTTATCACTCACTCACTTCCTTCCTGCCAAGGCCTTGTAAATGCATGGTTAACCATCGTGCTTTGGCAACCAGTTCTAAAAAAAAAAACAATTATAATATTAGGCACAATTTGTATTTTTTACATGAAGAAGATGCAGTAAATGGCAAATTATGAAAAGTAAGGACACCTATAAATAAAAGATCCAGACAACTTCAAATGCAGACATTTGTTTTAGCCAATTCAAACAGACGACAATTTTGAAACTATACATAAATGAAAAGATTTTATAACTTCTGTTCGGTGTAGTTCGGATAAAGTTTTCTGCTACACGTGGAAGTTTGCGCTTAGAAAGGAACGAGGATCGAAAATATGGAATTTTGCGCAGACGCCATTTTTTGTTTGATGGAAACTGCTGACACACAAAGAAATTATACCATCATATTCAACAATTAATTTACCATACTACTCATCTTAGAATAATTTTGAGAACGTGGGGTATATATGTATGAGCAACTGATACAAATTCGGCAAAATAGATTAGCAAAATCATCACTGAAGTAGGAAAGAACTTACATAACAAGATGGCCATGAATCAATAAATCTATGAGTTGTATATAACATAATTGCTTTGAGATGGTTTAGTTAGTACGATTCACCTTCACTTTACGATATAGAGTCTTTATCAGATGTTGGACCTTTTAGCTCAAAGAAAAAAGAGGAGGAGCAAAATATATATAAACAGATCTAGCGTTGGTGTACAGTAGCCATAACAATATGGTAGTATAAAATAAATTTTATCATTTCCCTATATTTTACAACTATTCAAAGCTGTAAATGGACCCTGAAACTGTGGGATCATTTGATTTGCAGCACTTGCCTGACATTAGCACTCGTGATCAATGTGGCAATTGTGAGGCTGTCCTGCTACTATATAAAGCGACCATTTTCAAGATTTTCATGTTTCTTAAAATTAAATTATTGTAGTAAAAAAATAAAAAAAAAATCAGTATGAAATGCATTGATTTCATGAGACTGTATTTTATTGAATTCCATTCCAACTTTCCACATTAGAGCAATCGCTAACATTATTATTCGTCCAAAATGGTCGTGCCTTACTAGGGATAGGTGTGTACATAATATATAATCAATTATTACTGTTACAATTTGCGCCAAAAGTCAATTCGGACCCTGAATGAACGGAACACACTTATCATACAATATATCGAAAACTATAGAATTGGATTGAAGATAACATAACTATTTTAACTCGTAAATTAGTCCTACACAATTTAATTCTGGGTCTATATTAACTGCAACATAAAAAATATTTAATTGTTTATTTTTATTACAATATTATATAGATACTAGACCTACATGATTTACATACATATCTCTCTTGTGTAAAAATAATATGTAAAGTATTAGAAATATGTATAATTTATAAATAAATTAAATGAAATTTATAATAAATGCCAAAGCTTGAAACAAGGTTCCAAACAAAGACTTGGTTGTCCATGACATTGCTTGCAATAGTACGATGTCATCTTTCTTAATTTATTCGCTCTACAGAGTCTACAATCTTTCCGTTTTGTTCTATTTCTTGTATCTTTTGTTTCAAATTTTGATGGTAAATGTCGGTCACATTCTAGGAAGGTAATACTACTCTCATACGTTGATTTATCGTAGAAGGATTTTTTTAACGGCCCATTGGTAGCTAGCTCATTCAAAATATATATATCTGAAGATCCTGATCCTAAAATCAAAAAGAAAAATCAGTAAAAAAAGATCTTTGTTTATTGGAATGACAAGAAAAGGTACAGATAAATCTGTGATAGTGCTTTAGTTACTGCTGTACTGATTAAAACTGAGGTTTTATATAATGCGTTAGCTGCGACGTTAAATCTAAAATCTAGAAAATCGGTGCAGATGGAATCAAAAACATTCCTAGAAAATCGCTTTGAGGGGTAAAAAGATTGTGTGGAACAAGCAAATAGCTTCGTATCTATTTATTATACTTATAAAGAATTCTTAACAGAAATAAATTGTGTTCCTAGACCAGCAGAAAAATATTCCGATTTAGTTGATTGGAGGAACAGAGATAGTTATTCATTACAGAATCGCTCCGCTGCAACTGAACTGCTGTTAAAGTATCTCAGCTTAAAAATGATAGCAACTCTCCTACAATACGTTGAAGTGTCAATGAAAATGTTAGATCAAGAATCCACAATGTAACTTTGAAATGTATTAAAAGACATGGGCTGCCCAACAATTCCAATATATGTAAATATATCAAGATAACAACCGGAGCTTGAGAAGTATTGGAGAAACAAAACGTTCTATTACACTTTCTTGATTGTTAATGTAACTCGAGAGTATCTGTACATATTTTTGGATTAGATTTTATTTCAAAATACGAAATTAAACTGAATGCACAAGCTCTGAAAAGTGTGGTAATGCAGTAATACCTATGGCTGCGCTCCTTTTCTCGTTATGGATTCAATCGTTTTCAAAGATTATTGATCTGTTTCTTATGCCGAACAATATATCTATCATAATCTTTTACACACATTTATGTTTTTTTTTTTTTTTTTGCAAACAGGACATTATTTTGTATTAATATGTGAATGTTTATTGCTTAAATTTACCACTGGATAATAACTAGGGCTAAGTTCTCTAGGATTATTAAATATAAGTTATTGGAAATGGCATTCATTTTAATAAGCATCAATTTGAGCTTGAAATGGCTCTGCTTCGTTTATATTCTGTGTACACAGAACTAAAGTATGTGCATTGTTCTGTCGAATTATGGAGATTTATTTAGAACGAGAAGAGGAACGCAGAACGGAGAATTATCATCATTATCATCAATGTAGTATGTATCTACATTATTATTCGTTCCATATGGTAATATGTGTGTACATAATATAAAAAAATAATTATTGCGCCCAAAGTCAATTCTGGAATTCGTCTTGTCTTGAATTGAATGAACAGTAACATGTATCGATAATTATGAAATTGAATGGAAGATAACCCAATTCGCCAACATAATTAGACCAGACGACGACCTAAATTATTCATTTTAACTCATAAATTAATTCTACACAATTCAATTCTGGAATATACTGATACTCATCTATATTAACTGCAACATAAATCATTTTTAACTGTTTATTTTCGTTATAATATTATATACTAGAGCTACATGATATACTCGTACATACATACATATTTCTCTTGTGTAAAAGTAATATGTGAAGTTATAGATATATGTATGATTTATAAATAAAATTATGATGAATGCCAAACCTTGAAACAAGGTCCCAAACAAAGAGCTGGTTGTCCACGACATTGCTTGCAATAATATAATGTCCTCTTTCTTATTTTATTGATTTTGCAGATTCTACAATCTTTGCGCGTTGCTCTATTTCTATTATCTTCTATGCCAAATTTTGATGGTAAATGTTGATCAGAGTCTAGAGAGGTAATAACTTCATATGATAATTTATCGTCGAAACGTTTTCCTAACGACTGAATGTCAGCTAGCTCATTAAAATTGTATATACGTGAAGATCCTGATCCTAAAATCAAAAAGAAAAATCAGTAAAAAAAGATCTTTGTTTATTGGAATGGTAAGAAATCATCATTATTATTATTACTGAACAGATTCGTTTGACGGGCGGCGAAGCTTAGGCTATTAGCGAGCCAGAAATATCATATTAAGTTTATTTATATCGCACATATAGAAATTTTTTTATTACAAGAAAAATATGTGTTTCAAAAATGATCCTGTAGACAAGGCATGATGAGCTCCTCATAAGTAATCAAATGAACGTCCTGATGAAATTTATTCGCGTTGGAATCAAAACAAAAAAAAAAAATTATTTGTTTACTTATTCACAGAGATATTGCATCTCGTTCAGTTATTTAGACTTTGCTTCTCTTTTGTGCATTTTACAATATTAGATAAGCACTTCGATGAGCCTATTAATGAGTGCCACGATGACCTTGTTAATGAGCATGTCAATGAGTGTCATTACGAGTTCATAAGTGAGAATCAAATTTTACGATTGATTGCATATATTTTTTCGAATTTAAATTACGGTTGCAAATCAAACAAGGATTTGGGCATAATGTCTTGCTCAGCATTTGGACGATAGTCTTTCCGCGGAAGAACAAATCGAAAAATTAATTTAAAATCAATAATTTAAAAATTCAACTTATAATCCGATAAATCATAAAAATCAATTCAAATTTAACTAATAGAAATGTCATCTGACACGGTGACGATAAGAAAAAATATTTATTGCTGGTCTATTAGTTTCCTGATATCCATTTACTGAATGCTCATCGGGACTTAATATTCTATATATTTCTTTACGAATTGCAAACACCTAAGACGTTATTTAGTCAAATGAATATTGGTTTACATAATAACTGCCCCTTGCAGGGCAAGAGACAATTTCTACCAGGGGAGTTAATTTGGTACATACATACATACACGTATATGAAAAACAAACTTAACACAAATTCTTGCCAATGTATTTTGCACGGAAATAGACAGTTCATTTTTATAAACACGAATTAAAAGTACACGTGTACTTAGGATACAGGCTTTCATATGTCCATTTACAAAAGTATATGTATAAGAGTCTGTGCAGAATGGAATAATAATAAAGCAAGCGCTGCTCTTACTATTATAATTGTTCTAAATTATATCTGCTGTATGGATTGAAGTTTCAAGGTGTTACTGTTTCAAGAAATTTTGAAAAGGTTTAAAGACTCTTTTGTTTCTATATAGATATAAATAAATATGAAAACACTACTTTTAATAACACAAGCAAATGTCTTCAAAACCAGTTGGTAGCCTCTTAGGAAAAATGTTCAAACTCAATAAGTTCAAGCTCTACAAATCACCTGGTGGAGATGGTATGATCCCCGTCCTACTCTAACAAGGTGCGAGTATACGCATATATCAACTTTAGTCATAATTCTTAGAACTAGCTATACTTTTGAACATACTAAAGGTGTATAAATAAACACTAACTGATAGAAAGCAGTGATAACCCTGCTGACATCCTAGAGTCAATAAAATAAGTCTACTACCCATAAAGAGCTATCTCATGGAGAGGTACAATGAGACAAACAATGATCAATACCCATAGACAACATTATTTATCATAAATAGCGCAACGGTGAGCGGCAGTTAGCGGAACGCTCACTCATTTGGTACACAGACGAATCAAGGCTTGAGAAGAAAGCAGGACGACATACATTTTTTAGATAAAAAATTATGCCATAAATCTGTGGCCTAAAATATATGTTAGAAGGAGCTAACTTACACGAATATTGTCAGACAACAAGGCCTTGAATTTAAGCTATTATGCAAGTGTTTAAACATCCTAAAAACATTGGTAACGGGTTAGAACAACACTCCAGGACAGAGATAAGGAAATACTTAATTTTGGCAAACCAAAACTGAAGATTTTAACTAGCTTCTTAAGCGTATTTGGTCCACTAAAGTAAACAACTACAACGATAAAGTAACAAATAAAAAAATATATTTTAGGAGGAGGTGCAAACATGTAGTCTACGTATATATATAAAAATAAAAAAAGAGAAAACAATTGTTGACAAATTAACTAACTTGATCTGAATGTAAAGATTGGTTGAACAATTTTGGTGCATTTCAGAGTTTATATGAAAAGCTAACAATTCATCATATTAGAGACATGATACATAAAAACTTAATAATAATTGAATAAATAACAAATAGGGTACAAAAAAAATATGTTTGTTGTTAGTTAATAAAATTGTATATATATATATATATATATATATAAAAATAGAAATTAATATAGTTCAGTTATTAATTCATTTTCAATGTTAGAAATTCAAACAGCGCATATATATAAGAGTTATATTAAATTTCATAGTTGCATTGAGTAATTTATATATATATATATATATATATATAAATAGAAATTAATATAGTTCAGTTATTAATTCATTTTCAATGTTAGAAATTCAAACAGCGCATATATATAAGTGTTATATTAAATTTCATAGTTGCATTGAGTAATTTCTAGCCTTGTGCGGAGCAAAAAAAACACATGAAAAGCCCCTTCTGCGCAAACAATCACAGGAAAGCTTCTAGAAATAAAACGTCAAGATCAACAAAAATCTACATTCATCAAGATACAAGAAAAATTTTATTAAATATTCTAAATATTCCCACACGCTATCAAGATTTTGAAAATCACTTTTTTTTATTGTTCGGATCAAGTTTATATATATTTGGTGATTGCCGTCAAAACAACTCGTATTCCAACAACTAGCTATAGTTGTACGAAAACTGAGACAATAACAACGAGATCAGCATGAAATTGCTTAATAAAAAGAAAAGTACTAAATTTCATTAGTAGTAAGCACGATGATTATAAAGACATTTTTAATCCCCCCAATATGCATTGTATACATATTTTTTTCATTATTTTAGATTAAATTCAAGTTATAGTTTTGGATATAGTATAATATATTTTTTTTAATCAAATTACAAAATGCCTTTACAAATGTGGCAACTTATTGAGAAATATAGAAAGAAAGAAAACAAAAATATATTTGGCATAAAATATTCACTCGAATTTTATTAAATACAATATGCTCTGTCGTCTTAATGAATATTAATCTTAAACTATACCTTTACACGGCAAATGATTATGATACGGTCTTGTTATTTGAACCCTATAAAGACCATTCGATTTAAGAATTGTTGTGAGTCTTGCTCGACAAAATGATTGACCTGGCTTACGTCTTCGACATCGCCAATATGTAGTTTTATTTGCGACACGATTTCTACTAAATTTGAAACCTTGAAACATTAAAACTTGGCATCCGCGATCATTTTTTATGAATTGTAATCGTTGATTATCAAGTGTACGTCTAGCCATATTCACATATTCCAAAATGAAACCTGAAAAGAAAATTTTTGTTAATTATGTTATTTTAAGATGAGGATTTTATAAGAGTTACAAAGAAAACACATACATACTTATGAAAATAAACAGAAAACACAGCTTGCCTCATATTTTGTTGACGATTTAATAGCTGATGACACATTTGTTTTTTAAATAAAAAAATTCCAGTGAAATTTTAATAATTGAGTAGATATAATCGTAATCTCGAATTATTTCATTCGAGTAATTTTTGTAAGATGTGATCGAAAGAGAAACTGACGAAAATTCATGCAAAATTCAATGAAAACATTCAACCGAGCACATTATTCAATTCAATTAGTTTGATTAACTGGTTAATTTACACAGGATTTATAATCTTTTTCAATATTAATAGAGATAATGGTAAGAAGGCTTCAAGAGAAGTCTATTGAACATGCTGAGTGGAGTATCGTAGATTACAGGGTTTCTCTTGTAAATAATTAGATATAGGGGGAAATCACTTACATGCATATTATAATATTTTAGAGTAGGAGCAGATGGGGAACATCTCTTACCAACTTCAAAAATCTTTAATTTGTAAAATACAGATTAAACGCATTTTTTAAATGCGAAGGGTAGAACTTTCCGTGATATGAACAAAAGAAAACATTTGTTTTTTTTTTAGAAGAAAATTAAAAGTAGGTAACATTTTAGACGTTATTATTGCAGGAGTTGTTTATATGCTTACTATACGTTTCAATATGGTTAGGTTAGGTTAGAGTGGTGGCCATCGTAAAGCTACACTTAAGGCTCTCATTCACTTACATACTTTCAGACTGTAAATGCCATCTTTCAGTCCAAATATATTGTTGTCCACCCACTAGTATTGGATCACGCCTTAAAGGCTCCCATTCACCTACAGATTATCTGCAGTTTCAGACTGTAAATGCCATGTTTCAATCCAAATCTTTTTCGTCCATCCACTAGTATCAGATCACGTATTAAGTTTGAAATTTGACAGACAGAAAACTTTAAATAAACTGACGATTATCGCACACCTACAGTTGGGTCTGCACTGAATATCGTATCATGCAATTTGGTTGAATTTTTAAAATAATTTTTTTAAAAAAGGAAATTGCTGCTCTAGTAATAATAATTCTTTGAGCAGAAGTACCAGTGAAGAATAAAAAAACGTTTCTAAGTGAAAGATTGGTTGCTTCACAAAGTATCTCACATATGACGTTAATAATTTTTTTCTTTAAAAAATCAGTAGTAGCTCTATAACGTTCTATTAATTCCTTATAACCTTTTTCTTTTAACTTTCTGTCCGAATAAGATCATATTTTACGTTCCATGTTTCCTGTATACTTCAATGAATTCTGAAGTAAATGTTGTAGCTCTATCAATGTTGGGAATGATGAGAATCGACAAATATATGACGAAAATATCAAACTGAACTGAAAATAATGGATTGATGATGAAATTGTACAATTTGTATGTACAAATTTTCAACATACACACGGGGATTACTTAGCCTGCAGATCAAATCATACGATTTGAACTGTTAATGTGTGGCTGGATTCAAAATGTATATCTATAGTTCGGATCTGCAGATAATCTGTAAGTGAATCAGGGCCATTAGAACATTTATGGTCCATTGTGATACCATCTAGGGCATGCTTGCTCTTGTTGGAGATTCAATACGATTTTTGTTACAAATATGTATATGTAGGTCAAATTCAAAGCATAAAATTCAATATAGTAATACTATGATACTGGGTTCAGCTGTTATCATTTAAGCTTTATTGTAGTACGGTAATATTGCATTTTGAATTTCTATAATTTCCAATAAGACTTTTTGTATGTGATTCAATTACACATTATATTTGTTAGACAGCTATGTAAAATAGATTTGCAGATATTTGATACTAAAAGTTAATTTGGAGCGATCAACAACCAAGTTCTGAAAGGCAAATTCAATTCATTAAGTAAAAAGTTGTCGCATATCATACTATAATAAGCCAATAACGCACAACATAAGAATTCCATAAAAAAAAAAAAAACAATAACAAACTTGCAATATCCACGAGATCTGTCAGAAACTCCGCGCATTAAGCTAAAAGTGCAAGTTAGAACATTACGTTATCATATTGCAAGAGCCACTTATGGCTTGCATTTTAATTAATTTGTACTTTTTATTGTGAGTGTATGAGCCTGTGTTAAAAAGAAATGAATTGAAACTTTTCTGTTTCACCACTACAATACAACCTATAATATCGAATGATTTGTGGGCAAACTGTATAATAATGTTTTCATATCCACGTAATTTGGAATAAGTTCAAAATAGAAAATATTTTCATTTTCTCTCAGGTTTACACTCACACGTTCCAGCACAATATTATTATTCCATTCCACACGAAAGCGATCAATTTGTACATATTTTTGACCCGACCATCTCCGAATTGGATGAAACTTTCAGTTTGTATGGAATACGAAAATAGCTCATTCGTATTTTTATTTTTTTTTATATTTTCGACTGTTCGCTGATAAAACTATGGTACGGAACTCTGTTTGCGTGAGTCCACTTGATTTTGACCGAATTTATAATAAATATCTAACTTTGTCAAGAATTTTAGTTGTGTTAATAACGACTATTTTTTTTTTTTTACTCTTGCGGGTTCCTATATCTGATTTTCGATGCAAAAACAGTTTATCCAAAACCCAGTTAATGTAGAAGTATACTTATTTCTAGGCTTCCATTGTATCATTATGAATTGGATCCAGTATCTTACAATTAATATAAATATAAATGATACGATAAATTAAAACTTATAAAATTGACACAACATTACAGAAGACATTCAAAAACACAAAAATTTAGGTGGAAGAATTTTTTGTGATAGTGATTGTGCGATTTACTTAAGTCATTCAGCGTGTAGTCTTTAAAAACCAAAAGTAAAAATGTTCATTCCATTAAAAAATTGAATTTGTTTATTCAAAAACAAGAAAATGTAATTTATACTTCGAAGTTCTGTATTTATTTTCGTATCTGAAAAGCAGAACACTGATAGACCGCGATAGTTTAGTAATGATAAACTGAGTTTTCTGTTTTCTTTCTATCTATTGTTGATAGAAAAATATTATATTCACGAGTTATTCAGCCCCACATAAAGTTTTAAACAAAATTCGGCATACTTCCAATATATGTATATGTACTTTTCAGTTGAATTTTGCAGTTACATTCCTTTTATCATGCTTCGCAGGCTAAGATTTCTTAATATGATTTTTTTGTTCTTATTTTTTAGAAATAAGTTTTACTTTTTAGTTTCGATTGACTGACATCCAGGCGTAGTCAGCTGATTCAGATTTCCAAAATATGTGCCTGAACAATTAATTTTTATTCGAAAAGTTTAACAAGAAAAAACATTTAGCAGTAAACTTATTTGATTAATCAGAATCAAGTTAATTAGAAAAGGAACGAATTATGGCAATTAATCAGTGAAATCTGAAATATGTTATTAGATGCAATTCGCGTAAATCAATTAAGAATATAAATAAGCATTGAGACTTGACTGAATGTGTTTCGGCCTTCCATCAAACAACACTTCCGTCCGTATATGTTTTGCTATTAGGCATATACATAACTATATTTGAGTCGTTAATATCAAAAGAGGGCTCTGTGTTACATTTCAACGAAAACTAAAATAAGAATGAAACAACATTACTCCTTAGCTACAGTAATACTTCTTATTATAAGTAAATTAAATGAGCAATATGCAAATATCAATTTTATTATTATTTTTTAGCTTTTGCTATATACCGGAGAATCCAAAAAAAATTTCTTCTTGAACAAATATACTATAAGTTTAACCCAGTAAAAAATCCTATAGAGTAATCTCTATCTTTATTATTAATGAAATACGGGAGTTCTTTCAAAACTTTGCCTCATTTTTCTCAAAAACAATAATTTGTAACACTTTTGAAATTAATGACTCATCTGTACCAGTGTATTTCTGTGAATTTTTAGAATTAAAATCGTTACGAAATCAGTAAATAAAATTATATATTTAAAATTAAATCTTACGAACACCCAATATTTATGACAATATAAATGAACGGGTCTATTACACTTCTTAACAGATTGCAGAATTATTTGAACGATATTCAAGAACACTTTAGAAACTCAGCCTTTTGTCATTATCCAAAGAAATCCTTCATATATCATTTCACATTGCCAGAATTGAAATATGTTGTATATAGGTATGCATATGTACTTACAGTAAGTGGGACTCTTTTACTTCATCCAAAGAAGCACAATAATTCCAATCATTTCCGATCCTTAGCTTTAGGCTCAAACAACTTTAGATGCAAATCAATTTGTTATGATATTCAAGTACTATGTTTAATTAATTATATAATGTCAAATTTTCTCTCAGACGAGTGTGAATGTTTCAAACTTTTTAAATTTTTTTAACATCCTTAATGATGGACTGTGATTATGATCCGGTCTTGTTACTGTCAATTTATACAACCCGTTTGGTTTTCTTATTGTTGTAGCTCTAGCTCTGCATGCTGGTCTTCCAGCTTTTCGACATCTACAACACCAATATGTTGTATCGCCAAGGGAATGATTTTTTGCAAATGTAAATCCATTGTAAACAAGTAGATATTTCCCACGTTGTCCAGGTATAAAGGTGAGATCTTGATTATCCAAAATGATTTCTCTTTTTAGTGCTTTTAATGCTTTATCTGCAGCATCGAAATATTTACTGGCATCGTGGTAGTATAAATCTGAAAAATAGTATTTTGTCAGTAAAATGTTGATGGAGAAAAGTGATTTTTTCAATATAAATTTTTTCCTTTTTCTATTTTGAATTTTATTACAAGTATAGTAGAAAAGGTAAGGAAAAAAATAAATAAATAAATAAAAATACGGAAATAGATCACTTACCACAATATCTATGAACAATATTAATTTTTGATAGAATTTCCATAATTATGTATAAAGAAAAATTATGTATTTCTTAAATATTCATATTTTTGCATTTTATTTAATAATATAAACTCTAAACTTAGACTTCACTTTTTACATTGATTTTAATTCTACAAAAAAGGAACTCATTTATCGAAAAATATGGGTAAGTGATTATGCAGTTTTGATGTTGGCCGTGCATAAACCACTCCATCATGATTGTTTGTTGTTATTAAACGTGCCTTACATTTCTCTCTGTGATACATTGTACATTTCCAGTCTCGTGTAGTTTTTCCTGGGTAAAGTTTTTCGTTAGGTGTATAAGAATTTCCTTCGTATACCAGTAATTTTGTGCCACGTCTTGAATAGGTATAACTTATTTTATTGCATATATTATTATCTGAAACGTATTAAATGTTTATAAATGTATTAATTTCTGATTTCTGTGTATTTACATAATTTCTATATGGCTTAGGCAATATATTATATGTTAGATTACAGAAATTAACTAATAAATAACAAAAATTTTGTTTTAAAACGAACAATAATAAAAGCAAATTACATGTATGAAGAATAACATATTTCTTTAAAGGCAAGTATTTCATCAAAAATTAATTGCGGTTACTTAAATTTACTGTGAACACATTATTTTTCTAAGATTGCTAGTACAAAGTTTTAAAAATACATACAATAGAACGCAAATACAATGAACCGTACTTGTATTTATGATAACCTTATATACGAAATAACAGATCTCAACGAAATTTCGGAAAAATTTGATAGTTAAAATTGTGTCGGACTTGTTGCTATTTGAGCTTCAAACATAGTATTTCGAGACCTTAAAGTACATAATTACTGTTTTGTTGGGAATACAAGACGGATTCATAAGCAACGGCACTACACGTATTCTCTGCATTCGGAATAGCAACTGAAAATAAATTTAACAGAAAATTAGACGTTTTAACGCCTTATAGTGTTTTGTGTTCAATGGTCACAATTTTACCTGAAAAAAATAAATAAATAAATAAATAAATAAAATACAGACTAGACACGTTTTGATAATACGAAGGTTTTCAATACATTCATGTTTATTATTTTCGATGCAGCGCTGCATTTTCCTTGCTATTTAGGCGAATTTCGACGGTGATGCATACATTTAGCTAACTTCGAACTAAATCGAGGGAGTTTCCGATGACTGTGTTGTTTTAAGCTGTTTTCTCTTTATTTGCTTCAAGTTTAAATGACATATTCTGCTAATTTACAAAGCTTCGCAAGCGTTTTACTAGTAGGTATTATTTTTATAAAAAAGACAAGCAAATCTAAAAGTGAACTCTACCGACTATGCGAAGAGAAAACTGAAATCGCGAAGCATATCATATGCGAGTGTCCCGCATTTGCAGCCTTAAGATTGCAAACCACTGGAGAAACGTTTATCTCTCCAAATAAAGTTTGTGATATATACCCCAAAAGAAGTAATCGAGGTCGTAAAATGGCTAGGTAGAACACAATAGATCAATTCTACTTTCGGTGTTCGCAGAGTCCTAGTAGCCTAGGCGTTTCTATTCTTAACGTAACATAAGTCGTAAACTAGGTTTGACGCTCCAAACAGTTAGAAAGCAAAGCAAAACAAAGCAAAGCAAAGAAAATTTTTTATAGAAAATAAAATTACTACTCATGAAAAATAATAAGAAAACTATAATAATAGAGGATCAAACAACGTTTCTTCAAGTCTGTAAAACCTAAGAGAAAAGAGGTAGTGACAGAAGACAGGTCTAAATTTTGCAGAAGTTGATAATTTAAATTTTCAATTTATTTATACTGGTTGACTGCACAAGACTTACAATCTTTTTTGTTTGCACAATTAATTTTAATAACTACAAAATAATAATTTTAATCGAGTTTCAATGTAACAAAAAGATAATTAAAGTTAAATGACTACGTTACTAACTAATTTGCAAAAATATAACAATTCAGAGGTGGATAACGAGAGCCGGAGGTGGAAGGAAGTAGAAACCGTGAAGAATAAGAGTAGCAACACACATGTAAACTATTATCATTGGGATGTATTTAAAAATATTTTTAAGCTATTTCTGAATCGGCTTTCTGAGGTCGTCCGTTGAATGTCCGCAGGTAGAGAGTTCCAGATATTTGTTGCATGCACAAAGTCAGAGCGCTGCCCATGCACAGAGAGAAAGCGAGGAATTAGAAGCTGTCGGTGCTTTTCAGAACGAAGGAAGTTTAAATATTCATAAAGATACCTAGGTTCTTTCGTATATACAATTTTATGCATGAAGATTAAACTCTTTTATGTGCAATAAGTTTGAATGAAACATCCAAATATTTTGTGCCGATACAGACTAACGTGTTCAAAACGTCGCAATCCATAGATGAAACGTACGCAATCGTTATAGGCTATGTCCAGGTTGCGACTGCATACAGAGTCCAGTGACGGAAACATTAGACTACCATAACCATAACTGTCGAAGACAGCCATAGACTTTGCTGATAAGAGCCTTGATAAAGTCGCAACAGGTCATATGATCAGCATGACACCGAGGTTCCTAACTGTTCTCATGTACAGTAGAGGAGAATCATTTAGAGTTATCGGAGGTACATCATTTACATCAATGTCATTTCTATATTGCAACATACTACAAGATTTACTGGCATTGAGTGCCAGATTATTTTCGATTGACCATAAGTAAATTCATTGAAGATCGTCATTCATACGTTGTACCCCATCCTCGATCAAACCAATCGGTCTATTAATGTATATTTAGACGTCGTCAGCATACAGATGTACTTTTGAATCTTTAACAACAGTAGGGAGACCATTTATATATAAGCTAAATAGCAATGGTCCCAGAATTGAGCCTTGTGGGACTCCACAGACCAATGGTAAAAGCTTGAACAATCATTCTTTAGTTTTACTTGTTGGAACCTATTAGACAAAAAACTCTTTATACTTGCAATGGCTGACGAAGAGAAGTTATACAAAGAGAAAATCTTTGTTAGTAATTTAGAATGAGCCACACTGTCAAAAGCCTTCGAGAAGTCCAACAGGGACAGCAAATCAATTGCACCTTTATCAAGTGCAAAACGAAGATCTGTAGTCACCTTTAACAAAGCTGTCTCGCAGCTATGCCCACGACGAAAGCCAGATTGCCAGCATGATAGGAAACATGAAGTTTCAAGATGACCAAGCATTTGTGATGTCATAAGCTTTTCCAGAGCCTTCGATAAAAAGCAGAGGAAACTGATAGGACGGAAGTCTGATGGTAATTCTGGCGAGTTCTTTTTTGCAACAGCAAGTATAGTTGCTATTTTCCATTTGGTGGGAAAAAACCCAGTAGGTAGAACTTGCTAAAACATATCTGGACGTATTAGCAAAAGTCGGCCTTAAATTGGAAAAAGATGCCGTCTAGTATGTACTTTCATAGCTAAGGACAGGAGTGAATATCTACCTTAAAATCTGCATAAGAATAGTTGACTCTTTTGTAAGAATTTAATGCAACTGACTGATCTATTATTCCGAGAATTCTAGAGTCCTCTAGGATTATGCCCGCCTTAACCTGCCTGGGAAGAATTAATCGAACAAAAATTGCCTAAATCACCGATCCATTTACTACTTGGTATACTATATATTTTGATCCCACTATTGGGGTCTACTGCTTACGAAAATAAATTCATTCAAGATATTATTGGTTAATAACAATACATCCAAGATTTCAGATAGATCTATACGAAAAGATTCTCTTCTGCAGACATTTTGGCATTTATTAAGGCTTATAGCTTCCTTTGACATATCCTTTCCTTAGATATATGATGGAACTAGGATTTGAAAATATTTTACATCCCACCTACGCGAATCTTTTAAATATTTCAGGACATCAATGGAGAGAATTACAGGAGAACTGATATTGGTAGTGGAATTGGAATGGAATGGATTTGATTCTGGTGTATGAACAACAAAAACGGTTATTTCTTAAGATTGACGCAATTTCAGACAAAGTCCCGTCCAAATTGGCGAAATGGTAACAAAGATTGAATACTTGATATAGAAGTGGCCAATTTTGGAGAGATTGATTTTGAAGGAAATTCTACAGTGGAGAATATCAATATATTAAATAGTATAACAACCTACAGAGAAATCTTTCATGGGAGGAAGCGTCAGTAAAATATCCAAGCTCTATTATTGTATTATTTTAAGAAAGTACGACAGCTACCCGACTTTTAAGAGCAAATAGCCCTGCCATTCAACGCTCTTCAAGATATGTTGATAATTTGTTAATTTTATTGTACATATACTTATTTATGATTAACAAAGTTGTTTATTTTACTAATAGATTTAATATGGTGCAAAGCAGGATAGTCAACTTCAACATCTGCGAAAGAGATTGTAAAAAATTATTTTACAAAATATGTAAAAAGTTTTCTTTTTAATAAAGTAACACCACAAATTGTAGATATTGAAGAAGATAAGTCACTTAAAGAAACAGCTTTAGATTTTATGCTTCAATCGGACACTTCAGAAAAGAATGAATTATAGCAAGAATAAATCAGATTTATTCGTATTTAGCAGGTCCAAATATAGGACATAATTTTTGGCTCTTCTTGCTGGATGGAAAACTCATTTGGATTAACGCCCTACAATTTTGAAACTATATAACTCTAAAATAACTCGGTATATCAGCAATATCAGCCAGATCGGAAAAGAGTAAACATTATTTCTTCAAAAAGTAATTGCTTCTTAGTTTCGTAAGGAAATAATACATTATACACTTGCCTACTACAAATAAAGGTTGCCGCTTACAAAAAACGCATCAAATTGGAGAAGTTACATATAAATTGTAATATGGGAGTAACCCCAGTATTCAACTCCAAGCCTCTAACTGCAATTTCTAATCACCTTTCATACTTGATTGTATGTTAAAATTCAAAATTTAAATTCCTCTTCATCACTCCTTTTGGAAAAATTTTGAAATAAAATATTAAGTTATTTCTGTTGCTATTTCTAAGTCAATTTCTATTTTATTTTCACAGCCTACAGTTATTTGGTTACTGTAACCGTACAGTTATGCGTTTATTCGTAGCAGAAATCCGCTTTCCCGTGTCTTAATAAGCTAAACGCTACTATAGCAAAATTAATAATCATTCGTTTGTAATTAGATGTTTCAAAAATATCTTTACCTTTTTAATTTTAAGAAATGTTCTGTCAAATATACAATAAAGTTGACAAGATTTTAATTAAAAAAAAAACAAAACTGGAATCGAATGATCATTGACTTTGTCCATTCGTTAGAATCGACCGTATGTCGGTTAACTGATCAAAATCAACTATTCAACAGCCATAACATGAAGGTGAGAATATCAACCATCAAAAATAATCTCCTTGCAAAATGACTGCAATTGACTTTAAGACAATATTAACATTATGTGGTCGGAAATCTAAGCTGTAGAGGCCGTATTATCGAATTATAATGCTACTTGTAGATGTAAAATCAAAATCTCTTCTCCTGCAACCTTTAGAATTAAAGCTAATAAATAAATAAATAAAACTTCATCAAGACTCAATAAATAAAGACTGTAATGCTTTCTAATATCAAAACTGTCGGCAACTTGTGGAGGAATTGATTTGTATAGAACTACCAAAGAATTTACTGCAGGAGTTAAAGAGAAAATTTTGTTTATTAGGTACGTTGCAAAATTGTAAATAGATAATTGTGCTCCGCAAATTAAACTTTTCAATTTTCGCATACCTAACATAAAAATATTTATAACTTTTGATTGGAAGTATTGACGAAAATAGTTCTCGTCCCTGAACCCATTGAGAGTCCCAACTTGAAAATCTAAGAGTTTAACTGACAACGTTATGAAAATAAATTTAAAAATTAAATTAAAAAAAATTAATAGAATGCATTTTGAGATATTCAATGATAAAAGATATATTTATTATCCATATATATTTTTCTTATAAAAGGTATCCGTTTTATAATATTCTCTGAAAGATTTTAATATTCCTCTTTAAAATAAGCTGAAGATAAAGATCAAATAAAGTTACGATTTTTTTTGCATTTAATTCAGCAGACGAAAAATGGGCGAATTTTTAGCATCTCGAAGTTTTTTAATTTAAGCAGCATGTATCACAGGACATTACTATTTAACTATCAACAAAAGAGGAACGAAATTGGTGATGGGCCGGTTGGAAAGTCCGAATTTTGATCATTTCCTTCCTTTGAACCCTCCTATATCGTCTTAATATTAAATTGTAACAATACGTTCATATTATGTTAGTACTTCAAAGATTAATATTTTGAAACTCGCGATATCTGAAATATAAATAATCAGCTAAAAATCTACATTCTTGGTCGAATTTATCGAGTAGTCTCGATAATCGTTAATATAAACTCATAACTTGACAACGACTTAATTTATATTGATGAAATTTATATGGTTTTAATGGGTCCATTTCTTCTCTCGATTTGGGATAACTCCTTTTCCTTCTCATGTAGGTACACAAAATGAGTGGAATTTTGTTGATGTCACACATCTCATCGTTTTGCATGAATTAAGTTGGTATAATTTGCTATGTAAAAATCAGTTATTTTTAACAAATAAAAGTCTTTTTTTTTTGTGTGAGACAAAGAAAACTATTTTTTGAAGCAATAAAAACTAGAATGAAAGCACCTGTCTGTGACGCTAGTGGATCCTGCTCAAGAGTGCGAATTCGGAGAACGAACAAAAGATTCAGCAAGTGAATTTAAGAATTAGCATAATACGCATGATCGGAAGAGCCTAATGAAAAATATGGAGCCGTTACTAATAACTTGAACTAGGAAAACAATATCCAATCATTTTCATTTTATCTTCCGGCGTATTCTTCAGTACATTACAAAGAAAAAACTACTGTGACCCAATAAGCTCTCTTTTGAAATTTTAATGTTATTACTGCAATTGAAATTTGTGTGGAAACGTTCCCAACCGGTACCCATCTTATATGTCACAATCTTACGAAGGAGTCTAATTTCGTTTGCGAACATGTATCTACAAATTGTATTAAAAAAAAACTATAAATACTATAACTCTATGCATTATCGTTTCTATAGAAAGGCGGACGGAAAATGCCTTTTGATATTATATATGCGTGGATTTCCTATTCATGTTCCAGTATTATCATTTATTGGTGCAGTGAAACAGGGTCATAGGAAATAAAGTCATGTGACTTTATTCCCCAATTGTAAAGGAAAAAAAGCTCATATTTCATATCGCTTTGCAGTTGAGAAATAAAGTCATACCTAAAGTTGAAATTATACCATATGACTTTATTTCACATTTTGAAACCGAAATATAAGATTTCTGTGAAAGGCATTCGCCTTTTACAGAAAGTCACGAAAAAAGTTCTGTTGAATACTTGCTAAATAAAGTCATATGCCTTTATTTCCTAATTGCAAAGAGATATAACGTCATACACATAATATGAGCTACTTTCCCTTTACAATTGAGAAATAAAATCACAAGACTGTTTCACGGTCCCTCATTTATTTCGTTATTGATTGATTTGTGAATATACATACAGAGTGTCTCAAAAGTGGACGATCAAAAAACTGAGGTGATGGGGAGGTCATTTCCAATCAAAAATTATCATATTATTATTCAATTGTTGATTTTTCAAAAGTTATAGCAATTGGGCGATGTAGAATTTCCTGGCAAATTACACCCTTTTGTCATCGGATAAAAGTGTTTGCAAACGTTCCACATGGCTCCCTTTGCAAAATACAATGCACCGACCGCCTGCGTGTAGTACATTATTTTTTCGTCAGCTACACTAAAATTTAGAATTAATAACAAATTTTATGAAAATGCCTTTGCACACCCTTCAGGATAATACTTAAAAAAAAACATCTTTTTTCTTTTTTAATTAATTTATTAGTGGATGCATTACGTAATTTGAGGGAAAAGTTAAAAAATCGCAGTAACTTTTGAACCATCAATAATTGGATGACAACATATAATATTAGTTTGATTGAAAATGCCTATTACCTTACTTCGTTTGATCGTCTACTTTTGAGACAGCGTATATAATATATTAAATCTACGAAATGTTAAACGAGACGCAATGACTAAAACATTAATGATCTTTTATGGAAGAAATGTAAGGAATTAAAAAACAATTATAGGATTTTTAAACAAGATACTGCTTTAAGGAAAATGATGAGATCACCCTGTACTGCTCTGCTTATATCCAGTAAGTTGAAAACTGCCTATAGACTCTATATAGGTCGCCGAAAGAGTACAACTCAATCTCGCTTCTATTTATTTAATTTATTTTCAAACGGTGTATGACGTCTTAAAAAGCATTTAAATTTAGTCAAACTGACAAACACTTTGTCTTAAAACACTTATAGCTTTTTTTTTTAAATTCCTTTCTTTTAAAATTTCTTCCGTACATTAATTTGGGTTTTTGGCGTTTTGATAGATTACAAAAACAGAAGTTGAAATTTTATCATTAAAAATTATTTCAATTGTACTTTCAAATTCAAATTGTATGCAATAATCGTAAAATCTAGAAATGTACATAATGAACTACATAATATATTAAATACATTGCGAAAGACAAGATTACTAGGACACGCTACACTATCACTAGCGAACGTCTAATCAAAAACGAGGTTAGGTTACAGTAACTTATATCCTAAATCTATCAGTCGAACCCGCATGTTGAACATCATTTGTGAGATTGTACCAAACACGAGTAAGGTCGACAGCTAAGAATTTAAAACTGATTATAGTATAAAGCTAGATTTTTGTGTGTGTCAAGAGATACTTGCAAAGAGTTCTTGCAATAAGTGTACTTTTAAATAACAATCCAGCATGGTGGTAAAACGAATACAATCATTGAATGCAACATTAGATTTCGCAGAACAAGAAGAATAAAAAATGTGGAAACAGTACAATTCCATTGGCACAATAAGGCTGAAGAAAAAATGTGATATTTTAATAAATTTAATTGGAATATTATTCGATTTCATCTGATACGATTTCTTAGCTTTAATAGTGTCCACAACGTTGGCAGACTTACCTCAGCAGTCAGTTCGGTTACAAGATGATAATGCAAGTATATCTTAGTAAGTTACAAAGTTTTTATAAAAGATTGAATGGAAGCGATAGGAGTGAAACTTAAGTTTAATTAATTTTAGTCATGTACGAAGCTTAAACAATCCGTGACATAAATGGTTAATCTACTACCAGTGAAAAGTCCCTTCCCAGGTTAAGTAACTCCAGTATATACGGATTTGAAAATGTGTAAAGCTTCACCCACCATAATTAAATGCATATCAGAGCTAATAGTTTGAATTCGAAATTACGGTGGTAAATCGTTACTTTTTTTTTTTTAGAGAATTTAACATTCCAAGAAGTGAGGCTTAAGATTTCTGTAACAAATTCCTATCCCGCTTACCAGATAAACCTTAGTTGATGAAGAATTATAAATGGTTTGGAAATCTAATTAGTGATATTACATCGATTGTAATCGTGTCCAAACCCAAACGAATCGGAATTTTTGTGCTGGTTAACAGACGAAAAACGAAGAAAAACCAGCGCTTCTAAAAGAAGCACAATTTAAGCGCATTTGGAAGATCTTTAGAAGAACATTCACTGATCTATCCAGGAAAATAAGCAAAGGTGAAAGTAAGTATTTATCTCAAGAGCTTCTATAGTCATCACTTGCAAGAAAGGAATATAGAATATTATTTGATTTCATCTAATTTTCTACGAATCTAAACTATGGATTTATTCACTATTGTGGGAAGTAACGCATTTCTCCTTTTTAATGTTTAAAGTTCAAATTGATTACAAGTGTAATCTGATATTTTGGTTAAATTATTATATTTCTTGGATCAAATTTCCTCGTTCGCTTCTCATAAAACATAAAAATAAATAGCGCTCTAAGTAGTCTACGAAGCATGCCTCGCTGCTTTCCTCCATCCCAGCACGTTGCCTCATAGCCATCCTTGTAGTGGCGAGCCCTTCATGAAGTATCTTAGAGCGCTGTTTTTTCCCTATGGGAAACTCCTCATTTTGCTTAACTAATATTTTTATTTATTTTTCCCATGCGGGAATCGAACTCACAATTTTTAGCATCGGTCATACATAGATGGAGAATAGAAGAATTTTAAGAACCTTTATTTTTAATGATTCTAAATTAAATTATAAATTCAAGCGGAAAAAACAACCGCTTCCTGCGGAATTTGAAACCGGTACCGTCCGCTTTCCGGGTGACTGCTGTTACCAATGAGTTAACGAGACAGATGCTTTTCCCTCTTGTATTTGCTTTTCATGTAGGTATATTTCAAATAAATTATGTTTTCGAAATTCAATGTATTGACCCGTTACTGAAGACACGAAGTAACAAAGTATGCCTAGACTTAGTGCATATGCATTAGGAGCAAATTACAATTACGCCCAATGAATTTCAGTCGAAATAAGCTTCAACTGTGTATTTTGTACTTTGTAGTTAAACTGCTTCAGTTTCAACCACTGTCCCACGAGGAGCCATTTGGAACTACGTTCATAAGCACTATTTCAATCGATATATTCTTGAAAAATGATGGAAGGATTTCAACATAAATCCAAACTACATATTACAAATATGTGCGTATGCCATCGATATTCTCGGTACTACTACTACATTAACTCCTGGACAAAATTACTTGACATAACCTCCACACCGGCCGTATACTCGATCGGCTATTTTACAAATGCAATACGTACTTCACGGATCATTTCTATTTCTAATAGGTTTGTTCTTTTATTGTATTTCGATAAAGTAATATTATTTATCTTGACAAAAGCAACAAAATATCATCACATTTCCCCCAAGAATTAATCAAATAACTTTGCATTAGTGGAAACACAATGACATGACAAATCTCAATGCCACATAAAATCTCACAAAAAAATATATCAGAAGATCTCTAATATTTCTATGTAAGCGAAAAAGCCAGTAAAAAAGGTATACAAAATTTACACTTTTAATTTTATACATAAAATAACAGAAAAAGTGTCTTTTTAAAGAAAAAACGATTTTTTAAATTTTAAATATTTAAACTTTTAAGAAAAACAATTTCAGCGAACAATAGAAAGACATGGAGGAACTGAAATTATATACAGAAATAGTTGAAGGGAACACGTGGTGAATTGCAAATCAAGAAGAATAAGAGGAGTTTCCAAAAATGTCAGTGGAAGAAAATATTTATTTTTATTTTTAGGAAATATTTAGCATTAAATCTATAATATCTTGAAAGGAAAGCTCTTACATTTTTTGTTTCTGCTTTTTGCGGCTTTGAATATGTACTACATATATATAATTTATGTTTATTTTTATATACTGAATATAAATCTCCAAATAAAGGATAAACTAATATAAAATTAAAGCTCTTGCACAGTAAAAAGATCTTCGTGTTCTCAAAATCATTTAAGATGTATATACGCTCCTCATTAGTTTTCTTACTTTGTTATATTATTTTTATACATATAAATATTAAGTCTAATGAGTTATATCGATTTTATAAAATTTGTTTTATAAATACATGCCAGAAAGAAAACAAAATTTTCTTGGAAAAACGTCCAACGCAGCACTTATTGGTTATAACAAGTTGCAATACAAAACAAAAAAGTAATAGATAACATTTATACAAAATTTTCTGACCGTTATCGCCTGGGTTATACCTTGGTATAGAATTATATGTTATTACAATTAATTGAAAGCGAATTTTTCGACGATATTTGACGTGTTGCTTGCATTATGTTTTCGGCAATAGATTCTGTCCCATCGTCTAGATTAAAAATGCATTCCATTCCAAGCCATCTAAAAACTCTGAAAAGTATGGATTGGAAGGATACATACATATGTATATTACTGAATTATACAGTGGTGCACATAACTAAATATATATATTCACCTTGATTTAAGATATACTCAGCTTAAAGTACGTGTTAACTAAATATTTTTATTCCATAAAAGATTTAAAGAGAGCACAAAGAATATAAAAAAAAAACGCCTAAATCATATTATGAACAGTATAAATATGTATAAAAGAAATTTATCATTCAAGGCTTCACAAATCATCTCTCCATTGTGGTCTTGTGCTTTTTAATAATGCTTGTAGGGAACACCCGGAACACAGCTCTTCCTGGAGCGGGTAAAACATCACAGATTACGAGAAATCCGGTATGGACTAAAGCAAGATAAGATCGCATATATTATAGTTGGGTAGGTTTCATAGAAATATAAATAGTTATGGTAGGAAAAATCGGTAAAAGTCTCCCTCATAAATTTTCCTCCTATAATACTTGGAAAGGATTATAATTAATATTACTAATATGGTTAATAACGAAAGCCGAAGAGAATATGGGCTGAATGTGCCATCGTAGAGGGCAGGCTGAAGACTAGACGAAGATACAAGAATTTACTCGATTATAGAACCGACGAAAGTAGATAGTTTTTATAAGTTAATCAATAAAAATAGAAGCAGCTCTACCTCTCCTTCCATAGACCTGATAACTTTGATTTATATAGTTATTGGCTAGATTTACGAAAAGTACCATAATATTTTTCAAATAATTTTTTTTTTTTTTTTGGACAGCTAAATGTTACGAACGCATTTAGTGCACTTGGAAAGGCTGATATAACGACCTCATCACGGATAGGTAGGGAAGAGTATGAGCAATATTATTCAATGTCACCATATTATTGAAGACAATTTTTAACTCGTCTCATAGAGAATATGAAAATTAGAATTTTTTATATATTTTTGTTGTTTCAGTTGAAATATGGACCTATTTTAAATTTTTTGAGTTTTATTTTTATATTTAGCAATAAAGTTTGCATTTCACTGTTTTTTAGTATTCATTCAAGAAAACTGGTTACTTAATCTTCCGAATTGAAAAAACTGTGATATTGAAATGTAACTACGGTGGATTTATAATTATGTAAAACCCTGAATATTTTATAGTTAGATTGCCATAGCTAATTAATGTAACTACATATTATGAGATACAGCAAAAAGAACTAAAGGTGTTATTATACTTGCATTTTCAGGCTTATTGAAAAGATTATTACAAATTTTTTTTTTTATAACATAATTGTTAAAAAATAATAGATAAGGAAGGAAAGCCAAGTAGGAAGTAATTAGCAAAGAAAAGCCCACCAATCAAAAGCTAAACAAAAGTGTTTATATGAATCTGTGTTAGAAGTACCCGACGAAAAAACAAATCAGGCATTTTGCAGACAACAAAAGCCATTATTATTGAATATGCTATCGTCCATGGTGCATCTAAGATTAAAGTGAATTATGAATTCATCAAACTCTATATCCTACCAAGGATTTAAGAGAGTTAAATAAAGAAAGAAATAAAGTAAAATTAGGTCACACATTTTATATTTGTTGCATACATAATATGTATGTACATGCAAGAGTGCTATTTATATAAAAGGCACATTGTGTACATCAGATGAATAATAAGAGTTGAATTAAATTGTACAAAATCACTAAACAAAATACGAAATTTAAGCATAAACAAAAATAAACGTGAATTAAAATTGCGTTAAGCGAAAACACTGGTAAACGTATTTTCAAGGCCATTAAATAGCAGTTTTTATTAATAAATGATACATCAAGATTATCCTATGTTACGTACAGTCTATGTTTCATATGGAAAATTGAGAAACACTAGGATTTATCAAGTAAAAGCTCTGAAGTTTGAGTTGAAATTCTTGTAAGGTCGTTGAAATAACGTTTTGGGTTGATGCCCACATGCCTCAAATGAAAACGTCACGACAAATAGAATAAAGACGCTATTTGCAAGACCTTATTAATGTTTAATTTACCAAATTAGAGCAGTAAATGGCTACACAATTTGCTTTTCACCCAATGAACAAAATGAAAAGCATTTATAACAAATTTCAATTACAATTAAATAAGTATTGTATATGAAAATGTTTAATTGCATATAATTATAATCGAAAATTTTTAAATAACAATATAATTCAAAATATAAATTATTTCATAATTGATAAAATAATTGAACTGAGAGGAATTTGTTAAAGGAGCAGTAATGAATATTGTTGGTGTTTTTTCTTAATTTATTGTTTTTTGGTAAATAAATTCATCAAAATCAGGACTGTAAAGGTCAAATTAACAGATCAACGCCAATATTAGAAATAATATGCTCAACAATTTTTTCTTCATTGTGAAAATGAGCATGACTAATATAAATAACTTTTTGCGAATATAGTCGGGTCTTTGAATTTATTATATAGCAGTAGTATAATAATTCTATTTGCCTTATTGATAAAGTTAAATCTGTGTAGAATGACAGTAGATGGATACATATCGACGGTAAAAACGCAGTGATGCTAACTTTCAAACGTTAGGCTTATTGAAAACTACGTTAAAATTTATATCAACAGTGTTAATTTTGAATTTGTTTTATTTGGAATTATTATAATTATGTAAATTCATGCGAAGTAATTAGATATCTACTATAATTATATAATTGAGTTAAATTGTAGACTAATCGGGCTTTTAAATTTTAAATACAAGTTTACAAAGTGTAATTGTATGAATTTCAATTACAATTATGAACTTATAATAAAATTTTTCGTGCACCTAATATCAGTTAATTGTAATTAAATTTCAAATGTAATTGATTGCTCTGAACTCTGATTACCATCTATTACGAAGTCAGAAAAATTTATCTCGAGACAAAACGTATATACATATGTACAACAAAGAGAGGCTGTTTCCAACTTTTTAAACTATATAAAAATAGGGCTCCAGATTGTGTTGACGTAGACGTAAAGCATTTTTTGTTAATAATATTTTAGATATTAACAAATGGAAAAGTATTTGAATTTTTTTTTCCACATTTTGCACCAACCTAAAACATACTTAAATATTAACACCTATGGTAAACTAAAGAACCAACATAAAAATTAGATTTAGATATTAGGATTTAAACATTTTAACTGTTTGATAAGATCTTATAAAAACTATTTAAGACTATGTAGAAAGTTAGTCCTAGCAGCAACGCCCCGACGTTTTTACTTGAGCAATCTAGCACATTATTTCGACTAAATACGTTAACAGTAGAAAAAAAAGTAGTATACATAGTTTTAAATACATATCAGCAAACATTTTTACAGAAAGTTGGTCTGGTTAACCGTGATAGAGTATATAGATGTACTTCACATAAACCACCACTTGTTTGGTAAGCCATAAATAGATCAAGAAAAATGTATTCTTTATAATAGGCTTATCACCTCAATCACAAATGCAATAAAAAGAATTATTTTATCATAGATAAATTTAAATATGATTTCCCAAATATTTGATAGTTGATTTTGGATACGAAATTAAGAATCACACGCACGCTAATTATTCAAACTCACAAGCTTTTTTTTATGAGCTAATTAAAATTGAAACACATACATTATTCTAGTAACAAACTATTATAAGAATTTTCGGGGAACAAGTGCTTTATTTAAAAATATTACGAAATCAAAATTTTTGTAAATGATTTGTTTGGCAAAATTTGAATTTATTCAACTATGTAAAAAGTTTTCATCGTCATAAAAAAAAAAAAAAAAAAAAAACATTAAAATTGATTTATTTACATTTCTACAATTATACTTTTCTAAGTACAGGTAAAACATTTTCAATATAAAAACAAAACAAAAAATCTAATTATATTATTTATTATTACTTTGTACATTTTTATAGCCTATTTTCCAATCAGGTTGTTCTAAAGAATGATTATGTATCGAATACGTCACACAAATTCGACTTGAATCTTTGCGTTGAGTTGCTCTAGCCTTGCACTTATTTCGAAATTGTGCACACTTCAAATAATAGGTCTTAAGAGATTGTGAACCAATCACAAAACGATATCCATTTATTATAATTCGCCTTAAATCCGTTTTGAACTTATCGTCGCTCTGACCTAAAATATACAAAATAAATACAGAAAATCGTTCAGTAAATACATTTATTATTTATACTCTTTCTCACAAATGATATTATGTTAGAAAATTTAGATAAAAACAAACAAAACATTATTTATACATATTAACACAGTTGTGCAAGTTTGTATTATAAATACGTTAATCAAAGCAAAATCAGAAATATATATATATTTTTTTTATTTTCAATGCATTAATATTATAGTACATACTTTTAAAAATTTTTATCATTATCATCATTGTTATCATCATCGCTATTATGGTTGTGTTTATTTTTTCCAAATTTTATATAATTTTCGGAATTTGTAATGCAACGTGCGTTACAATTCGGATGACAACAAACCCAATTGATGCTGGTTTTAAATGACGCCTCTTTACGATACTTATATCCGCTCCATATTAAATTCTCGCCACGACGTTGATTTTTCACAATTTCGAAGGAAATATTTTTAAACCATAATCCCGGCGTGTATTCTGAACAAGAGTAGAAAAACGATTGTTTAGTGAAAAAAAAATAACTAAATTAAATGATACGATATTAATCAAATGTTACTTTCCTAGATAAGCTTCGTTTAATAAATATGATAGAAATACATCTATGAGCACAAGACAATATTAAGCCAATGACTTCTGCTTACACTTTACACTTTATATGGGAGTCTCAGATGGGGATGGAGATTTTTTCTCCATATTTTATGAATCACGCTATAACATCTGAATGATTTATATTCTATGACGATTATTTAACAGTTATTAGATAATAGTTGATCACTGAAGCTTCCCCTAATCTCCTTCTTTTCGAAGTTGGTGCGCAGAAAAATCGAAATTTTGGAATTAAGTACATACTAATAGAAATCAAATTTTTAAAATTTTTTTTTTTCTCAAAACAACAATTATTTATATTTAATGTAAAAACACTCAAAGCCATCCTTTTATAATGATCAATATAAATCTATACCCAAAATGTAAACCTTTTTGAATTCTTCTACTTTTTATTGTTGCTGCATTTATTTTTGGGTACAGAACGAGAAAGGGCATTTAAAACAAGCCTCTTTGGACTTTTTGAATTCGATAGGGAAAGTTAATGTTATTAACGTGTTTTTTTAAGAAGAGAAAAGAAATAATGGAAACTCCAAAACTAACTTCGAATCTGGAAAACTCCAACAATTATCTATATTCATAGAATACATCATACAAAAGTTATAGGGTACGTAATTCAGAAAAAATCGTTACTTCCTTATATCTCATAATTGAATAATTTTTAGCTCCCACCACCCCTCGTGCAACTTTTAAATATCTCCACTCTACTGGGACAATCTGAGTTATGAAATTGTTTTGTTGCCTTAGTATTAGTCTGGAATGCCCCTGATCGAACCACATGCATTAAGATAATGTCGATATTATACTCAACAAAGATAGATCATTGATAACAAGTACTGGAAATGGACACATCCTTATTAATTTTCTTATGGTATACGGAAGAACATATTATAACTCTGTCGTCGCAAAAATCTGTTTCTTCTTGTAAGCATGCAGAGTAGAGTGGAGCAACTGAAAATTACTTAAATATTTCGCAATAAAAATGGATAGAAATATATTTGTTGATAATATAGAAACCATGTTTCCAATAATTGTAATAGTTTCAAACAAATTAAAAGTACCTATATTGAGAATAAAATTTTAACTAAATTTCTTTTCATTCCCTTATCCTCAAAAAACTATATTGTACTGTCAAAGCTGTTTTTTGTTTTAATTGTGGCCAACTTGCGCATCCCAGAAGCATTTTTGCGTCTGCTTCAACTCGATCAAAATTTGGACCCTATTCCAAATAACTTTAGCTATTCCTTAAAATAATAGGAGCTTCTATGGATTTTAAGAAATGTGTTTTGTAATTCTGTACGAAACTGCACGTGCAGCCCGCCAGTAAAGTTACAAATTATTTACACATCGCAGTCACCGAGACTGTGGAAACACGTGAAAGCTACGTATAACTGAGCTATACAGAGAGGCATAACTTTTTGAGTTTCAGTGGTGCTTTTGTGCATCACACCTAAAAATATCTGTATAATATAGAATAACGATAAAAACATAATATATATAATAGAAGCAACTTGAAATTTTATTGCGCTTGAACAAATTTGTTATTA
Source organism: Dioctria rufipes (assembly GCA_963924295.1). NCBI lineage: Eukaryota > Metazoa > Arthropoda > Insecta > Diptera > Asilidae > Dioctria > Dioctria rufipes. Next base: position 233,476,420 of record OZ002741.1, on the reverse strand, counting down.
CTCTACTTCTTTATATAATTTATGTTAACAGGTTGCTAAAATATTGACCTTGGAGGTGATTGCAAGATGCTTGTAGTGTACAATAGATCAAAGTTAGACTTAATTCTCAATTGTTGGAACATGTTTTTGTATAATATAACAAACAGTTTCTTTTCTTTTAAAATGGTTAAAAATTATATGCGTAAGACTGAACGTGAAAAATTCACCGATTAAGCTATGATTCTTTTACTGTCCTGGAAAAAACATAGATCAGTAACACAGGTAACATCAAAAATTGATAATGGAAAGGATCATAAAGACTAATACTTGGATTTTTAAAACCACACCTAAATTTTAACAATAACAACAAGTTTTGCACTGGAAACTTTGACGTCCATCGTCTTTAAGATCACATGCAAATCTATCACAAAAACATGTCGGAAACAAGCTTGTGCGCTTTGGGTGTATCGTTAAAGAATTATTAGCCATCAACCTATTCAAATCATACCGACGATAGTTTTTTTAACTGACATGTTATCAGTTACAAGGGAACAAATTATCTACGACCTAAATAGGTTAAAAGCTAATAATTCTTTAACGAATACAGTTAGGACATAGGTGTAATAGATCAAATTAAAGAGAAGGGTCCACAGTTTACAGCTTTTATAAAAAAAAAAGTTGTTTCTCAGTAAATTCCCATGATAAGACCATTATTGGAAAGCATTCTCCGTTCAACCATGCCCTAGCTAAACTTTGCAAAGAACTGCTTTGATATTGGATAAATTTTGTAAACGCCATATATACCGAAATAAACAATTATATTCTACTCGTAAAGCCCTTTCATTTGATACCCATATCAAAGGGTTGTGTGAAGAAAAACGTAATGTTGGATTAATACCGGTATTAGATATATTATATTGTCACGGGACTTATACACGTGTGCAAAATTTAAAAGCTCTAGCTCAATTGAAACTAGTTGAAATTTTGATTGCAAGATTTGTAGCAGATAGGCAACAAAATAAAGGGTAAATAAAAGCTTTTAAAGCAAGAGAAAAGTTGTAATTGATCTAAGACCAAAAATATTATGTCCTACATGAAAATAAAACGAAAACTCAAAATTTTGTATGGAAACACAAGGAAGGAATTGCCCGATTTAATTCATTATTCAAATTTTATTTACTATTTTTATGAAAACCAAATTTCAGCTCTTTACGTAGATGCGTTCTCAGGCAAAAACGAAATTTTTGTATGGCAACCCAACAAAGGAGTTACCCAATTGGTTCCATTTTCGAACTTAAATTTACTATATTTTAAAGGATCATGTGCAAAATTTCAGACCTGTAAATGAATGCGTTCTTGAATTATCGTGAGGACGGACAATCAATCAATCAAAATAACTTTTAACATTACGCGCAGGTGTCCAACCCATGTTGCTCTACCAGCATTATTTTTGTGCGTTACAAATGGAATGGCAAACTTTGTATACCCTATTCCATCTAGGGTATAAAAAAAAAGGCTACGCTTAACTGAAACTAATCTAACGAGCTACCTTTTGACTAAATTACAAGTCGATTTAATTGTAAATTTATTGAGTTACATCGAGAACCGGCACGAAAAATTGTGTTTTTTGAGAAATCGCGTTTAAAGTTTAAATTTCTTTTCCTTTGTCAATAAATAATTAATGTTCGATTTTACCTTTATTCATCGATTCCGGGTACAGACAAAGGCAAATAATATTATCATTACCTGGACAATGATTAATATAAAGGATTATAAAACTCTGTACACGCACCTACCTACTTTTTTCCCGGTTATAATTATGAACATTTCCTTGAGGACAAAAAAGGATCTTAAATTTACAAACGGCCGAAGACGCATGCACAGGTTTACTTAAGTCCCCATAACTTTTGTAATTCTTTTAATTTAAACTTAATATTTTATAAACGCAATCTAGCCATGTTACTACAAAAAAAAAAGTCGGATCGTCACCCAAAATCATTTTGGTTACTGCTGGAAACTTCAACACATTCAAAATAAAGAAAAATTAAATGTTAAAATTCTTAGTATACACTGTTTTGTGAATAGAGAGGAAAATTATAATTACACAAGACTGCCTATAACGGATAGGTACTACCCCAATAAGGTGCTATTTAAACAATCCCCGGCCCTATCTTGTCAAATCACCCAATGCTGCCTGTTTTAAACATTTCGGAAAGATTTTGTAGTATACATCACAATAAATTTCAGAATTGTGTAAACAGGAATTACATAAAACTAATTTTTTTAAGAATATGAGGGAAATAAAGAAGATTCCACAAAAACTTTTCAATGGATCAAAAAAATTTCTACACGAAAACAATTAAAAATGCTTTCATTACCTATACACACATCTTGAAGGACTTGAAATGAAGAAAAGAAAACCCACATCAACGCCAAAATAATTCCTCAAGCAATTGGAAAGTAAATAGTTAATCGGGGAGCGGTAACAACTTAGAATATCATACGATTGTACTTGGGCTTTAATTCGTAATTTATATTTTAACAATTTTATTAATTAAATTATATACAACAATTTTTTATGGCAAACAAATATGTATTACAAATTAAACCGATGAAATCTACATTCGTTCTAATTTCTAAAAAGAAATGATCTATTGTTCAAGCACTGAGCATATATAGAGAGGTAATCGCAAAGAAAAAAATATGTCGACAGAATTGTTTTGAATTATAGGTATGTGCACGTTTTTCTCATAACCTACAATATAGTACATGGTAATTATAATTTTTAAACTTATTTACAATAAATTTGTAATTGTCCTTTTTATAAATCGCAGACACTTTTTGCTGTTATTAAGTGAATTTTTGATTTAAAATTATTTCCTGCTTAGATTACCAAAATCAAGAACAAATAAGACAATTTCGGTATTTGTCTTTCTGAGGAATCAGACTGACTACCTTTAAAAATCATCATCATTGTTCCCTGGAAGACGATTGATAAAATACGTTTTTAACATTCAAACGTAAGGGAGAAAAACCAGAGTGAAACTCAATTAATTCTGAAGGATTCTAGAGATCAATGAAGAAGAGTTGCATTGTGTTTGGTTTATCTAGAAAGAACTAAAAACTTTTAGAGAAGATCTATTCCTTAAACATTATAACACAGTTCGTGACGCTATTAACAAGCCTGCATAGTATTAAATTGAAATAAATACCATATATTTTAATATCAACCATAACAATGGATCTGCTCTCTTAAATAGTTTGGCATTTCGATTTCAGTTTGTATATAAGTAACTAAATAAAAGGAAAAATGTGTACTATCAGTTGCTAGAAAATTGACGAATCTTCATAAAAGATTCAATAATATTGTATTGATAAAAATCAATATTCTGTTCATGAATCAATCGATCAGATTACACGAATTCCTTAACGTTGTTATTAGTCTAACATGCCGAATAAAAAAATCCAACAGATTGAATTTATAGAGACATAATATCACAAAAGTCAAGAAAAAGAAACTTTGTAAAACTAGAAAATTTTATTTTGTATGAATCAGTCATTTATGTTAAAACCGAAGAAATATAATCAACTATTATTTATGTATAATATTAATTTATTCGTAATATTAAAAACTATGAAACAACAAAAATATAAATAGTAAAACAAAAAAAATCTGCTTTTTACATATCAGCGGCATTGTAATAATCATTGTAATAATCTTTTATGACTGGCTCATGATTATGAAGTTTCCTACTTAATTTAATCGAATTGTGTCCTGCGGTGACACATCGAGCAGGACATTTTACATTTGAGTTACTATTTTTATTGCAGACCCAATTCACGGTGCTATTGTATTTTCTTTCAGCAGTATACAAATATCCATTATATATCAAATTAAGACCACCTCTGCGATTTGGCATAAAATTGTATTTGGTTTCCAGCCAGACTCCAAGCCCTAAAAAGAGATTTAAAAAAGAAAATATCTGTCATGTCAAGAAATTTTGTTTCTTTAAATTTAATGTTTTTGTTTGTTTTGTTTTAAATCAAAAACTATAAGTTAGGAGCCAGCGAAACAAAGACACAATAAGAAAATTCATTTTTAAAATGTATTAAATTGAAATTTCTACACATCATTTTTATATATATATATTTTTTTTTAATAGATATTTATGTATTCATAATTCAGTCATTCATGATTGTGATACCCACGTAGAGATTTTATTGTGTTGTTAATTGTCACTACTCTGGAGGAACACTTTAGCTTGCTTCGTCTTTTAAGACATTCCCAGTAGCAGGTAGTCTTTATTCGTCGATTCAGGGTGAATGTTTTTCCTCCAATTGATAATAGTGGATTTCCTCGAACGCTCTGTACGAATTTTACTTCTGGGGATTTTACAGCTATTTCGTAGTATCCTAAAAATGTTTAACTTGCAGTTACTTTTCAGAAATAGGCAATGTTTTTAAGGAAATATTCTATGGTTTTGTTTTTTGTTATATTGTCTGGGATTAATGAAATACTTTTGAAATGGGAAGTTTTTTATTTCTTATTTTACAATTTTGAGTGATTCTAAGTAAAGACAGATTGAGAAATTATATATGAACAGAAAGAGCTTCTTTTTAATAAAATAAATATTTTAATTATTGGAAATTCAAGAAAAAAATGATAATATAAAATTTAATATTATTATAGACAAGCAAATAAAATTGTCACAAGCTGTTGTATTCAGCGTTATAAAGTACTGTTAAGAATATTTGATGATCTTGTAAGTGATATAAGACTTTCTCATATAATAATAAAAATTTCAATTGTTTTCTTATAATCTTGCAGCACCGCGATAGTATTATAAAAACTCTCGTATAAAACAATTTTATAAATTTTTAGCCTTATTAACATTTCAAAGCTGCCATATTGTAATTCAGCTAAACTTTAATTCAGCTTCACTGTAATTCAGTTAAAACAAATTTTAAATGCAAAAATCATCGTGAGCTGAATTCAGAGTTCCTCGCTTTTGTAAAACGGAACCGATTAAAAACAAAAATTATATGCCTAATTATTGCTAACAAAGTCTCATCTGTGTATTTTTGATAAAAATTGATTTTTTCCGCTGTAGTTACATATTAGTGTGCAGAATGGAGCACAAGCCAATGGTAAACACAGATTTAGGCTCAAATTATATTCGATTAGCCGAAAACCAACCTAATGTAGAATTCAGCCCGGCGAAGATATATTCCGAGTACGAAAATGTTCTTCGATAATTTCAGGGAGAACAATATCTCTGCAAATTTATTTGGATCGAAATGAAAAAAGTGAACAAAACAGGGAAAGATTACTTTTCTTGTACTACCAACAACAACCGTTTTGTGATAGATTGGAACGATAACTTTGCGCCATGACTGTCTAATTTGCATAGGTGGAAATCAGATTTTCGAGAACTCTGAGAAAAGAGAAATTGTTAACGTGCCATTTTGTTTGTATCTTAATATAATAATCGTATGGAAAGCTAAAAATATATAACAAACAGAAACGGTGAAAAGTTAAATTAAGAGATACAGAACAAATATTTGAATTGAGCTCAAGTTTTCTAGTTTGAAAGGACAGTGCAGGTATAAAAAGATAGCAGAATTTAGGAAAAATCAGTCAAATTATACTAATAAGAGTGCAAATTTGTTCATTTATACATGCTGCCATTCATTTATCACTTAAGCTACAACTTGTTATTTGTTTTATTTGTTTTTCTTGCGCTTGAAACTCTTGCCTTTTTTTGCACTTTGTTATCACCTACCACTTCCAGATATTATTAGGGATTTTAAGGGGTTTTGGACTTCACTCATCTAATTTAATACAATATCCACATTCTTATGTGTTCTAAGATCAAAAGAGTGATCAATTTCAAAAGTAAGAAAGTTCTTAATATTAGAATGGTAAAAAAATTTACAAGATGTAATGTAATGTATGGGGACAAAATTCTAAACAAATTTGGGTTTGTTTTGTCAACGTATTTAAATAAGTAGGTACAATTGCGGTTAACAATCCTTATTTAGGCATTTTACAAACTTGAACTTTAAACGTAAGAAACTAAAAAATAAGAAAAACATGAAAAAGAGAATCTTCAGGACACAAATCGACTTTAAATGAATAAAAAGAAAATAGACAGAAACTAAAAAATCTTACTGAAGGGGATATTTGAAAGTCATACCGTGAACTTGGAAAACTAATTAAATATGATAAAAATACAATTAAAAAGTTACAAATGCTCTTTAAAAGAAAATCTGTGAAAACACAACCTTATTTGATACGTGTTGAAAGAAAAGAATAGCAACCAAAAAACGTTTATGAGTCTGAAATGAATAAAGAAAAGGTGCCATTTAAATGCAAAGAAAAGTATCCAGAAGTATCCAGAAAAAGTTCTTATATAACAAACTATAAAAGTTAACGTGGTGTCTCCAAACCAGACTTCTACAAATCTGATTTAATAGTTAACAAAGATATTTACATAAAGTGCTCCATTACTAAAATGAAAGACTTTATCAACATTAATTATAAAAACATAATTTTCTTGCTAGATCCACTATGCCACAAACAAAAATCTCTCTAAAAAAAGTCACCGATGTCCAAAAATCTGAAAATTCACCAAACGTGTCCCACAATTCTAGAAGCACCGAATTACCGCAAAATCATATTTTACTAGGAAGATAAAAATTAAAAGTTTTGGCATATTATATGATTTTCTGAATACATTGCCAGAGTAAAAAAAAAAAAAAAAAAAAAAAAAAAAAAATCTTCATTACAGTTTACTAGCTAAACTGTTAAATAAAACTAATTTACGCCAAAATAGATATAAGTAGATCTTTACAAAAATATCAGGATATTAAAATAAAATAAAATGTGAACTAATAACTGTGTTCTTTTGTGTACCTTGTTCTAGAACTCCCATATACTGGAGAGAACAAATTGTTCTGTCGATTGAAGCGAACTATTTGTACTGTTCGCTTCATTATATTTTTCTATGAAAAAAGATTAACCTTAATAGAAATCTCCACTTTGATTTTAAGTAGTTGCTATCTAGACTGTATGGAATTAATATAAAGAAACGCAATACAACGAAAATATGACTCATTGTATTCACTTTTCGTCAATGTTTCTAAGGTAAGTATAAAGATGTTTTATTTTTAACAGCTTATTTTATGAACAAAACAACAAGTTCTTAAATTTAGTAATGCTACTTCAAAGTTATCCCGTAGAATACTCTTACTTAAGGCGGAAATGTTGTCAAAACTTCGCAAATTAAAAAAGATTTTTTCATACTCTAAGAATAAGTAGCGCTAAGTAAGCAATCACAATGAATTAAAATGTGGAATATGTAATGTTAAAATTAACTTCTTACGAATATTCTCTATATATAAAGGAGGATCTCCAAACTGCACTTTACTACACATATGTGTATCAACAAGCACAATTAATATGGTCCAACCAGTTTTATTGATAATAATAATAATTTTACGGTTAGTGATGACACTGTTTTCTCTTCAAGCTCTTTAAAAACAAGTAAAAGAAATATCTAGCGGTATTCGCCAATTTTGTATAAAAAGGTATTATAATGAACCCTGTGGCTACCGTAAATTCCATTATTTTGAGATAATATCAGCCAAAAAGATACGAGAACTTATTGCAAATTTCAATAGAATGGTGGATAGGAACAACTACATACTTGTGCCGATTAATCGCGCTAAAAGATATTCAAAGAATGCGATCCAGAAAAAAAGCTTAAAGATAATTTATATGCGTTTAAAGTTAGCATCAAACAAAATGATATTATGATAAATTTTTAGGTATGATGCCAAAAAACGTTTATGTATTTACATGGAAATACACCAATCTACGTATTTTAGCTCAAAAAATATATTTAAATTATTATAAACATAGCTCTGATTATATGATAGGTAAACAGAAGAATCGCTCTTCCATTCATTCATATAGTACATATTTTTTTTTAAAGGTGTAGAAAGTCGCATTATACAAAAAATATTGCATCATGTAAATAACGTTTGAAAAACATTTAAAATTAAGAAAACAAAGCTCGTAGCTTAAATTATTTTTTATTAAATCCCTTCCTGCACTTTTCTGGAAGATGTTAATTCCATTGATTTTTGCAAAGTCTCTGCGACAATACATACAGTTTTACCTACAGTAAACCAGAAAAATTGTTGAGATTTGTTAATTAAGTTGTAAGTTGTTTTAGAAAAAATATTTTTAACTAAATCTTTCTATAGACTCTATAGACTATACGTTTCACTTCAAATTATTTGAAAATTTCATAAGCGTAATGTGATCCGCAAAAATATTGTGAAACTAGTGTGGGATTTATTGAGAAATAGTCATTTTTATTGTGACATCATATAAAATTAGGACCAGACCTATTGGCCACACTGACATATTTCCTGCAAACCAACGCTTTTTTCCAACATTTTTCATGTGGAGAGTATTTTGTATTCGGTATATAGCTTTTATCCACACTGTTAAAAAATCAAGGACACGGCAAAATTTTAAATTAGGCTAATCATTAATCATCACTAACCAAACACTGATTCGAAACAGCTAACAAAGAATAATACAAGTTTCTTATTTTTTTAAATGTTGCTCTACTTTTTTTCGTTTATCCTGCACTGACATACCTACTCTTGCTTTTGTTTATGCAATGAAGTAATTTTCTGTAAACATTTTTTTTTTTTCAGTTGTTCCTTCCAGCCTTCCACTTCTTTGTTTTTGCTCAACACTTTGACACTCAAGGTATCTTTTAACCATCTTATTTTTATCTTTGTCCTGAATGAAACCTTAAGCTCGTTTGCTATACTAAAATTGAAGTGTGGGAAAAAATTTTAATTCTAATTATTCAATATTTTATGAAATATATACACAAATTTTCGTAAAAGATTTTAACATTAGCTTCGGTTATCTATATGATCTGACACCTATAATATGTGTAATGATCATTTTTTAAGACGGTTTTATAAGCGAAATAGAAGGAACGTACATACATACATATGAACGAAGTTCTCTCAAAGAATTCTCGCACTGTTGTTATCAACGTAATCAATGTTTACGGTAATATCGGCATCGTGAGTTAGTGAAGTTAAGTGTCGACCTCTGAACGAAGCACTTGCTGTTTTTATTGATCGCCCGCTTAAAATCTTCCTTACACTTTAAAGTTCTATTGATTGTTATGCTTTGCAATAGCTTTAGCTATTTTAATAATTTTAGCTTTACCCGTAAAAATTCCCCACTTTCGACTACATACAAAATCAATGGTATTGCTCTTTACAAAATGAAATCAATGAAGTCAGAGACCTTAGAGCTTAGCTTTTCACCACATATTGACAAGACAATCAATAAAGCCAATGGCGTATTAAACTTGGTAAGAAGGTGGTTTCCTGATTACGATGATCTTTTTAAGTTAAAGCATTTGTATCTAGCTTTTGTGTAATCTTTTTTGAGTATTCTATTCCCAATTGGTGTACGTTTTACAATATATGTACATCTAAGACGCTTGAATTTATACAGAGGATATTTATTCGATTCGCACTCAGACGACTTCCAAGGGATAATCCCCACATGCTTGAGATTAAATCTTCTTAAGATACTTACGGTCACTAAAAGTGATGTAACTGTACTCTTCATATGTCAAAAATAATTATAGCTACTTCAGACGCTCCCCAACTCTTATCTAAAATAAATTTTAATATTCACCCACGAACTTTGAGAAATGACTCGTATAAACTGTTCTACAAATCTACAAATTTGTCTTTTGTTTTACATTTTTTCTCTCTTTTTCTTGTGAAGTCAGCTGGAATGATTTCGTCCTGTTGGCTTTGTTTAAATAAATAAATCATAGTGTAATTATAAACTAATATATATATACAGGGTGTCCCACGTAACGTGTTCCCTGCGCATTTTTCTCGAAAATGTGCGGAGATATCGAAAAATTTCTAATAATAAAAGCTACATAGCATTAGCTATCATTTAGCATAGCAAAAGTAGTTGAAAAAGGATATATTAAAAAAATTTCCTTTTCGTCTTTTTTAAAGATACATTTCGACTACATTTTTGAATTCCGCAAATAAAATTAAAACGAAAGTATTTTATTGAAAGTTTCAGTTTGCCCCTTTATTATCGAGATATAAGGTATCTAATTGTACTCCATTCATCGTCTTCCTTTGCCGTTTTCCTCGAAAATGCACAAAAATATTATCAAAGTGCTAATAACCAAAGTTACCCAACATAAGCCGGGGCTATCTTTTGGTATAGTAAAAATTGGTCAAGTCCGTTTTGCTTTTGGTGAAGTAGGGCCTGGTCTCGGCGGAGCGGGGGGTAAACTTTGAAATTGTTTTGCGTATAATTCCCGAATCAACAGGCTTAGCAAGTTCATTGATATTTCAAATTAACAGCACAGCCACAGGCTATAAGTGGTATAATTTCAGGTTCCGCGGACGTAGGGGGCGGAACGGCGGTAATCAAAGGATTCAGTAAGGACGAAAAGGACATAAACGAAGATATTCCTTTTTCGTGTGCCTTTTCTAATGTTTACTATACCAAAAGGTAGCCCGGCTTATGATGGTAACTTTTGTTATTAGCACTTTGATGATATATCTCCATTTTCGTGAAAAATTGCAAAGGAATACGATAAATGGCGTACAATTAGATACCTTATATCTTTATTTACGGAACTCAAAAATTTAGTCAAAATGTATCCTTAATACGGACGAAAAGGACATTTTTTAATGTATCCTTTTCCAAGTCCTTTTTCAAGGACTTTTGCTATGCCAAATGATCAATTCAAGCCCACATTTTTTTAATATAAAATCATTTACTTTCAGAAATTCAAATATTGTTTAATTTTTTCATGTTTTTTCATAATAAATTTAGATCTTCCATATTGGCAGCAATGGAGCGCCAGCGTTAAAATTAGGATTAGAGATTGGTCGACGACCACGCCGGCGTAAGTAATGTAATGCATTTCATACATGCAGTACTGTCTCTAAATATTTTTGACATAAAACGTCGACGTTGTTAATGAAATCCGGCCGTAAGTGCGGAGTGAACGATAGTCGTAGTCAAACGTAGTCGTTAACTGTCAAAATTTAGGAGTGAACGCAAAATAGTTTTTAGTAGTGACTCGTAGTCGACAAAAAGTCACTATTTCGGTGGTGGTTAATGTGCTCAATATAAACGGAAATGCTGCAAAACAATTAGGGCAAGATAAAAATCTACCTCTTCTCTCTGCTTTTATCACCTCAAAAGGAAATGACATGTACTACAAGTTTGTTCTTGTAATAAAAAATGTTAAAGCTCCTTCCAAATGGGTACATGTTTTTAAAGCTGCAAAATTCCTGCAATTCCTTTTAACGTTATTCAGTGGACAAAATGTATTTTTCTATGTGTGGACAAAAGTTTTAAAAATTATATAATAAGTCAATATTCGCAAACTGTGGAAACAAGAAACAATTGCGATAGAGCAATGTTATTTTATCGTGTCACCTCCAAATCCATGCAAGAGGAATCGAATATAAAATAAACCTTACACTAACCGAATTGCCCCATGAAATATGAGCAGTTGAAATTTTTCCAAATTTTCGCGGATGGAAGTTTGCTATTTTCCCTGTGTTGCAAACAATGCCCATTAAATGATGCGGTTACGGCACGGAATACCATTTATATTAGAATTTATTTCTTAGTAAAGTAAACTGAAATTATAAAATAAGAGGAAAAATATGTATGCTTTGAAGAGATATGTTTGATGTTAGATGAACTGGATAAACGTACGAGATTAACAAATATTGTATTGAATTCTGGCATTAAGCAATTATCCTTGACATTTAAATGAATAAAGGAAATTCGGTGATTTTCTGGCTGGTTTGGATAGCCCTAGTGAAAAACGAAAAATATTATAAAAAGTTTTAATTATCTTCTAATATAAAATAATCTATACCATTTCAACACAAACATAACGCAGATTCCGTTCCAAGTGAAACAATATTCACATTAACGGAAACAGTTTTAAATTCACCTGGAACATTTTTAAACTCAACTGCAACAATATTGAAATCAAGTGAAACCTTGTTAAATTTAAAAGGAATGAAACCCATATTAGAAGGAACAGTTTTTTTTTTTATAGGATATGGTAAGATTGTCATTCCTTTGGAACGTAAAGAAATAATGCTGGTAGAGCAAAATGGATTACACACTCACGCATAATATTAAGAGCTATTTTGGTTTTTACATTTGTCGTCCACGGATAGACATCCATCCATACTGTCCGTCTGTTCGCACGATAACTCGAGAACGCGTTCACTTAGACAGTTGAAATTGTGCACACGACCTTTTTAAAAATTTGCAGATTTAAGTTCAAAAATTTCAAAAATTTCAAAAATTTCATTTTTCACTCTATATTTGGACAGTATCCCTGAGATCACCTCTGAGCGAGCTGAAATTTTGTACACACCGTTTTCATAAAAATAGTAAATACAATTTCAAATGGACTAAATCGGCCGTGCCATACATATATTGAAGCTTTTTATGTATAATATGAGATGAATCAGTTTTAGACCTTGTCATTGTACTGAAATATTCTTCAAAATATAAAATCGTACGAAAGCGGCTATAATCATTTTTACTGTCCGACAAACCATTCTACTACGAAGCACTTTAATAATTACTTACGTACGGGCATTTATCTTGCGTATCGCAAGAATTGGTCTAGACGAATTCTCGCTTTTTTCCTTGTTTTTTCAAATTTCACCACAAAATCCATAAAAACAGAGAAAAAAGGATCGTTATCGAGAGGACAGTTGGACATAAAAATCAAAAATAACTTCTAATATTATAAGTGGGTGTCCAAAAGATTCTGCTCTACCAGGAATTTCTCTATGTGTTCCAAACGGAATTACAAAATTAGTACACTTTGTGGTATTTCATCTAGGGTATAAAAAAATCTTTATACATATTATGTAGTGTAAACTAATGCTGATCATTTCCATTCAATGCTAGTTCAAGTTTTAGCAACATTTCAGAGAAATATTTAAATAAGTTATCGGATATCAGCTGAGTGGCTTCCTCTGTAAGATGCGTCAAACTTAAATCCATAGAGAGATCACTTAATCTTATCCGTACTGAATTTTCAGTTTCTCAAAACATATTCTCAATAGGATTTAACATAGGAAAATAAAGTGGTAAATATTTCAAAATGTTTTATCAATTTTCTAACTTCACGAGTTTTATGGATTTGGAGAATATCCATTACATGCCATAGCGGAAAATTTTTAACTTCAATACTTTCTACAAAGAAATATCTAAAAACTTTCAATTTCAAAATATTTAATTACAAATTAAAGAAATTTATTTTCTTCCATTTTGACAGATAATTGGAAAAATATTTCACATTTATAAAATTATAGTAAAACGTGTTGCCAGTAGTCAGAATTGTCATTTACAATGTTTAAGTTCCAGAACCACTGACATATATAACATGGACTGCCTGATTTTCTATTTCATATGGGTCAACTTTTGTTGGCAGGGTGTGACAATTATCTTAATTTTAAGTTTTACTTTCGTTTTAATATTCATATTAAAAGTTCAGTAAATTACAGATGCATTCGAAATTATTTCTATTCTTGAAAGCTTATCTTCTACAACATCAAATATTTTTAAAACTTGAGTTCTAAAGAAATATTTTTTTGCAATTTTGTCTGCTTGTCCCTAATAGTAGGTATGGGGGACAGAGAAAGGATTACAAATACTGTATTGCCATCTATTTCTATTCTATATATTCATTTGGAAAACCACTGAACTGAAACTGGACTATGGTGGATTTTGTATAGAACTTATGATTTATAGTTCAGCGAAAAAAAGTAGTTAAACCAAAAAGAGAGGACTATAGAAAAGTGATCCCATAATAATGTCAAATAATGTAAGCAATTTTTGTAGCATCAGCAGTCCATTGTATATATGTCAGTGTCCAGAACCCATAAAAATTTACTATGCTTGAAAAATTTGTATGAGAGTAAGATTCTTTGGACACGCACAAAATGAGAAAACGAGGTCTGCAAAAATGAAGAAGGCGTTTGCTTTTCTAATTAACCAGGATTTACATTATGATGACATGCGTTTTTTACAGAAATTGTGAGGGAGATAGTTTTTTGAAATTTAAATGTTGTCGAAGCAATCACTGCAATACCTCTCATGTACAGTCCCCTCCTGTTTTTATCGTACAAATCGCAAACTGTGACATTGTCAAATTGTAAATTTTTTAATAGTTTGTAATACTACTTGTTAAAAAATGGACAAAAAACTATGTCCGAAATAACAATTTTTTCGATAAACAAATATGTAAGAACTTTCGATTTCGCAATATTTAATTACAAATTAAAAACTTACTTTTTCTTCCATTTTTGACAGATGATTTAATAAATATATTCTATAAAATTAGTCGAGTAGTCGAAATTGACAAATTAGGGTTGCCAATAACAGTGTCTTAGTTTCAGTAAATATAAAAACTTCTATACTTGAGAACTTTTTATGGATCCGAACACGCACACATTGACAAGGAAAAATTGCAGAACGCATTTGCTTCTCTCGTCACTCACAAATAAATTTCCGTATACGATGAACTATCTTCCTCACAATATCTGGGAAAAATGCATGCCATCATAATAAAAATTCATCCCCCTTTACAGAGTGATTAAGAAAATATGCTAGTTTTTCATAAAGCACCCCACCCCGTACTCAGATGATAATAAGCCGTCTAAGGAATTCAACGAATTTCGAACCATCACTCCAGCAGCCCTCATGTCGCTGGTTATAGGACATCAAGATAAGAAATTGGAGAAAAAAATGTTTAGTAAATTTTAACGATTTTTTCCCCAAAATGTCTAATAACCGATACATTTTCCTGCAATTATTACTGGAAACCTCAGAATGTCCTACACATGTACCTACCTAAATGCAACCGTTTTTGAGATAAACTTGTTTTTATGATGCATAATTTCATTAAAACTTTTTTTGGTGTATCTTACAAGGAAAAATATTTGTAATGGGTGAAGAAACCGCTACTCCTGGAAGGAAAATTAGCAAAGAAATGGTAACTTATATGCTATACGCGAATTCTGTAGCAAATCATAAATCTAAATTAAGGTAGGTTTAATGTAATTCATCAGGAGAAAGCTTTACTACTGATTAATTATGTGCTTTGCTGATTAATTATGTGCTTTGGAAGAACTTGATGATGATATACTACCGGGTTTTCCAATAAGAGGTGTTATTTTAATTAGCCCGCTATATCGGTAGATGTCACTTTTGGAGCTGTCACTTTTTGACATTTGACAAGTAGAAACTACGTTATTAATAAAAATGGAACGATACACGATTCAACAACACATTGAAATTATTAAAATTCACTATAAAAATGGTGAAAATGTGGCAAAGACGGTTCGTAAAACTCGAACATTTTTGGGTCATCGTGAAGCACCTTGTCGGACGGACCGCAATACAGAAATTGGTAGAAAAATTCAAGCTGTCGGGACAAGTTAGTGATGTGAAGAATAAAACCCGTGCACGTCGCTCAAGAACAGCCGAGAATATTGCTGCTGTAGCCAAAAGTGTTGAAGAAAACCCAGGTTTGTCCATTCCTCGTCGTTCTTTGGAATTAGGCATTCCACAAACGTCATTACACCGTATTTTGCATAAAGATTTGGGTCTTCAGGCTTATAAAGTTCAGTTAACACAAGAACTCAAGCCGGCCGATCATCAACAACGTCGAGTCTTTGCTGATTGGGTCCTTGAAATGCATGAAAATGATCCGGAGTTCCATCGAAAACTCATCTTGAGTGATGAGGCCCATTTCCACCTCGATGGCTTCGTCAACAAGCAAAATTGTCGCATCTGGAGCGCGGAAAACCCAAGAGTTATTGTTGAAAAGTCTCTCTATCCTCAACGTGTGACTGTTTGGTGCGGTTTATGGTCCCGCGGGGCCTTTGGACCTTACTTTTTCGAAAATGAGGCTGGAGCAACAGTTATGGTGAATGGATTGCGCTATCGACAGATGATTAATGATTTTTTATGGCCGGAATTGGATGGTATTGATCTGGACAACGTTTACTTTCAACAAGACGGCGCTACGTGCCATACAAGCAACGAAACCATTGATCTTTACGGGAAAAGTTTCCGGACCGTGTTATCTCTCGAAGAGGTGATCACAATTGGCCACCGAGATCTTGTGACTTAACACCTTGCGACTTCTTCCTTTGGGGCCACGTGAAAGAGAAGGTCTACGCCAACAGCCCAGCGTCGATTCAAGACCTCAAAGATGGAATTCGTGAGGCTATCGAGGACATAGGGCAGCCACTTTGCGATTTGGTTTTGGAAAATTTCATGAAAATAAATAAAAAATAAAGAGAAACATAAAGATCCGATCATTTTTCTTTGAATATCAAAATAACACCTCTTATTGGAAACCCCTTTAGTTGTTTTACTAATTTTACCCCAACAAATGTTACCCCCCCCCCCCCCCCTCCCGAAATTGTCAGAATTGTATTAGAAGATGAAGTACTGAAATACGTAAAAAGTAATTTTAAAGTGGTATTTTCTTTGGCGAAAGCTCGGATAAAAGTACGACCAAATTGATTAGGGCTTCCAGCAATAATTTGTTCCTATTGTCTTTGAATGAAAATTACTCAGATGGCAGCTTTATGGAAATAAACTTATTTCCAGTTTCAACTTTACATGACAAGTCAGATTTAGAATATCAAGAAACGTTATGAAGATCTTAGTTTTGAGATTTCATAAACCAAGTAAACATTCTTTTGTCCTTTTTTGTTTATTAAAATGATGAGGATTTAATTGCTGCAAAGCAAGAGGCATATTTAAGTGTTTCACTTCTCGAAACATAGACTGACCAAACCAAATTAAGCTGCCAACACAAAATAATATTGTTGCACGATAGCGATGAAAAAAAGTATGTAGAATCGAAGCAAAAAAAAGCAACAACCAGTCAAAAATTATGATGGTAATAAATATAGAACTATTTGTTACGAATTAACAATATTCGATAATCCCAACAATTCAAGATCAAACCAATTTCGTGCAATTATTCGGTCGGATCACCTAGGAACCCCTGTATTTTAAAACAGTTTTAATGTGACTTAGATCGTTCTTCGCCCTTATAGGACTCAATTGCTTGTGACTTTTTGGCTTCTGGCTTTTTTTTGTATCTAAAACAAGTATATGTACAAGACATTTTGATAATGCCATGAATTTCGAATTTTCTGCTTTAGTACAAATATCATTGGTGAAAATCAAAAGAATAAGGGTTCAAAAATAGATCCCTGTGCAACATCCAAAATTAGATCATGTAAACATACATTGGTTCTCTAGATGAAATGGGCTGTATACATATATAAATAGGCCACAAGTGATTTGCAGTACGTGGAGAATTAGATTTTAGATAAAAGTAAATTAATTAATTAATAAACAGCGTTGATAGCAGTAAGTTTGACAATCAGAGCCCGATGGCATAGAACTAGTTATTAATACTAATAAAGTATAGAAGAATAATAATAATTTTATAAAAAACACTGATATGCGAATTAAAAACATTCGACGATTACTCAGATTTTGGCACAAAAATAATAAAAAGTATTGTAATATAAACTTCATTCATATTTAGTGAATTAAAAGATTCTACAACATAAATAATAAATTATAATTTCTTTCTAAATATTATCAATTATTTTCAATTTATCAAAAATTCAGTTTTAATGTTGATTGATATTTTTACAGTTTCTTTCAAGCCCTGTTATATAAATGAGGTAGAGTCCCTTTGAAACACTAACCACAATCATCATTGCATCATTCCAACTTAAGTTTTTTTTTATCATCTTTACATGTAAATAAAACAGATAATTCACACACAAAGAAACTGTGGCATTCAGCTTCTTCTTACTTACCGATATTAGAAAATCTGTATTATGCATATTTAAATTTTCTGATTTAATATATGATATAACACAATAATACATTAGCAATAAAAATTTACTCAATCAAACACTCAAAATTATAATTATATTTATTGACCACTAAATCACAATACTCTTTGTACTACGGCACCAAATCGGAATGCTTATAGTACTTATGAAAGTGTGCAGAACAAACAAACCGCGTTTACCGTTATTTCTGGGCTTCAAAATAACAACAAAAAATACATTCAACAGAAATCATGCAATACTGATAAATAATTAAAACTTACCCAAATATTGTAGTCATTTTGACTAACAGCATAGATGACACAAGAACTAGATGTCGCATGCAGTACCAAAAAAGTATACGAAATTTATATGGCTGGGTGGTCCATTCCGGAATGGACCACAACATTTGAAATGATGTATCCGTCAAGTGATACATATTTTTTCGTATCTGAAGTGTGGCGGAAGTCGATCAAATGTATACAAAACTGCTAATATAAAAATATTTTCTTTCGGCACGCTCTCAAACATGTTATGGTCCATTCCAGAATGCAGTATCCATTTCACAATCTGTATACTCTGCTCTAGTAGGCCATGCGACATCTAGTTCTTGTGCCATCTATGCTAACAGTTATGGGGTTTAATAATTATTTGTTCGTCAGACTGAACAAATTATGGTAGAAAAGTTTCTGTCAAATAAGTCTTTTGTTTGAAGAAAATAAAAATAACTATAACATGAAGGAAAAAATAAATGGGGTATATTCAAGGATTTTTCAGCATAGAGAACATTTGGATATTGTGGGCGTCGTCACATTTTATTGTTCGAAGGATTAGGATAGAGTGCAAGCCGACAAGTCATATACTACTATTCCGACTAAAATACAACTGAAATAACGATAGTTCCAACCCAATAGAGAGATACTAAAAATTTATTTTAAATACTATCATTGGGCCTATCGTTTCCACGGAAAAATTAAGTTCTAGGAAATTGCACTCCAATATGTCTTCTTTCTGAAGCCTAGAATGCTGATCGTTAAAAAATAAATAAAAAAAATACTCTTGCCAGTATTAAAATAAAGACAGTCTTTTTCCGTGCCTACATATGCTACATATAAATTTCTACCGACTTTTTTAGCCAAGCCTGCTGTTTTCATTCATTCATTTTATCTGTTACTGATGTATTCCATAATTTATTTTCTGTCCCTTTTTAGGCCTTTTTGCGCAAATAGCATACATACATACTAAGCATAATGTACTAAAAAAATATATATTTTTTTGCTTTGATCTGTATTTTTTCCGCAAAACGGTGGTTAACATAATTTTTTTTATAAAAACTGTGAACTGTGGACTCTTTCTTCTCTTTAATTTGACATATTACACTCCATGTCCTAACTGTAGCCGTTAAACAGTTATTAGCTAATAACCTATTCAGGTCATCCCGAAATTTTTTTTAAATGACCTGTTTTCAGTCACTAAGGAAACAAATTATCTTTGAAAATACGCTAGAGAATAGCCTTGAGAATAGGTTAAGAGCTAATAACTCTTTAACGGCTACAGATAGCACATATGGTGTAATAGGTCAAATTAAAGAGGAGAGTCTGCAGTTTACAGTTTTTACAAGAAAAATAGAGGTCAAAGAAAAAAGGGAAGAAACCCGAAGTTTTTAGTTTAGACCACAATAACTCCTGAGGGGAGAATAGTACTGCGCTGGTTGAGCAGTCGTTGGAAGGGCCCTGAAGTTCTGCATACAATCAGCTTTATGCGGTGACCGTACATCCTGTACTTTAAGATACAGAGTATTTTTATAATCACCCTGTAACGGTTGATATGCCCCCCCCCCCCCATACAATTCTTTGTTTGCCTAGGTGAGTACTATCACATCCAGCTCTATACACCATCATGGAGGGAACACCCTATATGTATATTGGAGCTCACTTTTTGTTTTGCACGAAAATTGTTTTGTATATGCCAGGTAACAGCGGCAGGTCTTCGTGGAGCCCCCCACACTCTCCGCCAATAGCCGAGGCGAGCTAGCGTGCCGCCCTGCAATTCATCGCTGTCTATCGAATGATCTGTAAGCTCATGCTGACAGTCTGGACTTCACGTCCAAGTCAATCACTCAACATAGTTACATAACATCACTAATTCGAGTAGCCCTAGGTATGTGTTTTTTTTTTCATTCATTTTATAAAGCTCAGGGGATACTCATGATGTAAAACATAGCATGGTAGGAAAGATATAGGAAAACATGCGGGAATGACGCAGGTGCTTTGAAGATTCGATTAATTTTAATGCGCGGTAGGTCTGCTTCTAGAGAATGAAATGTAGAATACTGGCAGATCATTGATGAATAAACTAGAAAGTAGCGGGTTAAGAATAGATCCATGATGTACATACATATACATACATATATGTACTTTACTATTGAAAAATAGTAAAGTAGTTTTAAAAAATAAATTTTTTCCATTGCCCGCATAGGAAAATCTTTATCAGTCGAAAAGCTCTACAAATGAAATTATAGCACGATCTAAGTTTGTATAAGCATCTTAAATAAATATATAAAATGCTTATGTATCCCTTATCCACTAAAGAATGTACATCGATCGTTACTTTCAGTAAATCGGACTCACAATTTGCTTGGGATAGAACCCGGATTACTTTAAACTCTATAACTATTTTTTAGTCCACGTTTTCCTGAACTTTCCAATAGACCATTTCTAGACAACAAGAATAGTAATAAAGCGATAATCTTTGGAAGTTAATACTATCACAGTTTTTAAATAGCAAAAACTCTATCGCAGTTCTCCAATGTTTGGGAAATTGACTTGGTAAAACTTGATTGAAAATGCTATTTGTTTGCTTTTAGTATATGACAGCCATGAAAGGGCTAGCAGAGGAGTAGTCCAAATGAACAACATTTTCCTACTTTAATCATGCTTCGAAAATGTAAAAATTTTGATAAGATAAGCAATTCATTAAGCTATTTAAGTTAATAGCTGTTATACCTTTTTTTCATTTTAATTCAACCTTAAACCAATTGAATTAAACCTTTTTAAGCCATTAAAATTTAACAAATTAAATAACATTTAACTGATTGAAGTAATACACGTAAAATCACAAATTAAATATATGTCCCAAAGCGCCAAACATCAAAGGGTATATCTGTCAACTTTTCCGTGCGAAATAAATGTCTGAATATATAAATCGCTGCAGAAAAATGTCTCACCTTCATATTAGCGCCATCTGCATTCCAGGATCTAAACATTGATTTTTTCTTTCGAACAGCATACTACTTTACGAAATCTCAAACCGAAATTTTCATAGCACTCTTCGCCCACATTTTTATACCCTAGATGAAATCATAGAGGTATACTAAGTTTGTCATTCCGTTTGTAACACCTCGAAATAATAATGGTAGAGCAAAATGGATTGGACACCCATTCATAATATTAAAAGTTATTTTGATTTTTGCATGTCCGTCCGTCCGTCCGTCCGTCCGTCTGTGCGCACGATAACTCGAGAACGCGTATACGTAGAGAGCTGAAATTTCGTACACGGACTTCAAAAAAAAAGTAAAATTAAGTTCGAAAATGAGACAAATCGGGCAACTCCTTCATGGGGTTGCCATATAAAAATTTCGGTTTCCGCTATATATTTGGACACTGCCTGGGAACGCGTCGACGTAGAGAGCTGAAATTTCGTACATGATGTTTTTACTACATTAGCAAATAAAATGTCAAAATGGACTAAATCGGGCAACTCCTTCTTGGTGTTGCCATATAAAAATTTCGGTTTTTTACGTATACTTTGAAAACGATCAGTCCAAGACATTTTTATTGTACTAAAAACTTCTGCAGAATACGAAATCCGATAAAATTGGTTATTACCATTTTTTCTGTGCGACAAACTGTTCTAGAAATATATGCGAAAAACAACTTCAAAATCAATACTTGAATAGATCGGTGACCATACGAAATTTAATACGGGCATTCATCTAGGGTATCATAAGAATTGGTCTTAGACCAATTCTAGCTTTTTTACTTGTTTTTACATAGATTTTATATAAGAAACGAAATTTTCGCTTGAACAGCGTACTACGCTTAAACCAAAAAAATGCAACCTTAAACCAAAATTTTCAACTTTTTGGCAATTAAATTAAACTTTACTCCAAATAAAACAAACTTGTAGCCAATTAAATAAATCTTAATTTCATTTTAACAAACTTTAAACCAATTAAAATAACCCTTTATAAAATATATGTACTATTTGTAGATAATCATATATATATCACTTACAGGGGGATCTTAAATTTAAAATATTCCGAATAATAAATACATAATATATATTCAATCTAAATTGCATGTTGCAGTAAGAGGAATCCTTAGTGATTATAATATTGATCACAATCTTTCTGAGGTAATTAGCGACTTAACTTCAATTTCTCATGAAGACTGCATAAACTATATTATGGATATGTTGATGTAACTTGGACCAGCTACTGCAGGAGATCACCTCATTGAATGTCATATAAACGGGGTCCTGGTACCATCCAGTGTTATGCAGAACTCAGAAGATTGCAAATTGAATTGATTTTTAGGGTGCATCGAAGTAGAAAAAAAATGTTAAAGTATAGAGAATATAATCAAAGTGCCGTGACTTACAAAACGCTAAGCCTGCCAAATTGTGCTCCGAGGTTGATCAAGTTCTATTTTAACATTTTGCGAGGATTCAAGTCACGGCAATTTGATTATTATCTCTGTACTTTCAAAGCCTTTTCTACTTCATGAATATATTATTAATTATGGATCATTTTAATTTTAAAACACCGTTGTAGTTGCAATATATCATAATCTGTATATATTTTAGAAAGAGTTATTTTGACTGGAGTTCATTTGAAATGAATTACAGTATAATTTTTATACAAGTTTATTTTATATTTGAAGTATAGTTTAATTTAATTACTAAAAAATTGAATTCGTTTGGCTTAAGGTTGAATTTCTTTGGTGTAAGGTTAACCTCCATTGGTTTAAGGTTGAATTTTATTGGCTTAGCCTTTAATTTATTTGAGGCAATGTTTAATTCAATTGGTTTAAAGTTGAATTAAAATGAAAAATGGCAAACAGCAATTTGTCGTTCAAGGGTTAAGTTCAACATTTAAGCTGCTATTATATCTACTAAAGTTTAGCGAGTTTTCATTAAAATATGACAACGGGGACTCGAAGATGAGAGATACTAAAAAAAAGAAGAAGAAGAAGAATTTTTATTTTTTACTCATTCTTTTCCAGTATGTTGATGTTTTAACATAATTTTTTGTTTTCCTTGTTGACAACATTTCTTAGAACTTTATCAAGAAATATTTTTAGCGTGCTAAAGAACGGCCCGGGCCGATAAATTCAAGCTAAATTGGTTAAAGATTTACTGGTGGTGCCACCTCTAATCAAGAACAAACCAAATTTAGCGTATTGACTGGTCTTGCTAAAATTCAGGATAAATTTTCGCCAATAGCTCTTAGTGAGGATTTCTCAAATAATTTATTTTCTGCAAAGTGTATGTGTGAATTGTAACAAATTTTAAGAATTTTAATCAGGTTTTTTTATTTATGAAGTGACAGCAATGGCTTTGCATTGGAATTTATTACTTTAAATAAGTTCCAGCTGCACCTTTTTTTCACAATTATATTTTACACATATTATTAAAATGTTGCTGAGGCTAATTTGGTCGTTCAAGATTTCGTGTAGATATTAGCTTATTTTGTCCGCAAACAAATAAGGTGCAGTCTGCACAAAATATCTTAAATCGTAAACGCTGTCCATGTACAATATAGTA
This sequence comes from Dioctria rufipes, assembly GCA_963924295.1. NCBI lineage: Eukaryota > Metazoa > Arthropoda > Insecta > Diptera > Asilidae > Dioctria > Dioctria rufipes. The sequence continues at coordinate 233,452,606 of OZ002741.1, read as the reverse complement.
TATGTCAATGACAAGTTTCTGTTACTTTAGAGGGGGCAAACAATGGAAACAAACGACACCTCGATATGGGTAGCAAGAAACTACATTAATGAATGTGTAACTCAAAATTATTACCGTAAATTGTTAAATCAAAGCTTTAGGATTTACCGAAAAGTTTCGAAATGTCAATTATTTTCAAGCCCAAATTCTTCCTTCTTAACGATCACCCGCTAAGTACCAGTAAGTAAAATCTACAGTTACACTTACTGATGGTAGTGTTACATTGTCATTTTCAACAAAAGATGTCCATACTTTTTATGGGCCGAGGTGCGAAACATCAATTTACTTTAAACTATGCAAAATTGACTTACGCCACACTGATTCTCACCGGGTAATTTCTAATTCTGTAAAATGTAACATATGATTGCCACAGGACGCAGTCTTAAGTACCTTGTTGTTTGCGCAATACATAAACGATCTTCCAAATGTGATAAAAAATTTGATAAAATATTATCTAAGTATACATTGGCATATAAACATAATTGGTAATATATATCTTCAGCGATTGCAGAACAAATTGCAAAAGGATTAGGAAAGCGTTTCACAATGAATGAACATAAATAGCAAGGAAGCACTAGCAATAAGTATGTAGGAACTAATATATAAGTGATAAGAGAAATTAAATATTTAAGTGTAGTGATAGGCATAAAATTAAGCTGCTCATCTCAGCAAAATAGCTAAGAAACTGGGGTCTTTATAACGGTTAGGAGCTAGATTGGCAAAACCAATGCTTCGATACACTGATTTGACAAAAAAGCGAATATGCATGTATGTATGTATGGTTCTGATTGTCAGCAACTATCTTAAAAGCACAATACCTGATGACCTACAGTGCCTATTAATCAATCCTAGAATGGAATAGTTATTGTGATTTGACCTACAATTAATTTTAAGTGGGCTTCGAGACACAGATGAAATATCAGCAGAAGGCTATTCTATTCTATCGCTTTTAATCTCATTAATTCTGTTCCGTATAGCAGAAAATCACTTTTATTGTTAAACTATATAAATAAAAAATTCTAAAATTTGAGTTTTATTTGCAGACATTTTAGTCGTATTATCCTTTGAACAGTTTTTAAAATTCTCGCAGATTTGGACAATTTTTTTATATGCCAACTGACTAGAGAAATGACAAATTCTGTGAGTAAGCTTGCTATTCTAGGTGAACTTGAAACCGCCGAGTGAAATATCACTTAGATATTAAGAAACTGGAATCAATTCACTCGATATTATCATTCATTTTATGTCAAGTGTTAAATGGTGATTCGCTTCACAAATACAGCAGTTTTGATTGTTTCAAACTTATTTAGACACTTATTGTTTTTTGCATGCTTCTTTATGCTTGCTTTTCGGATTGTTTCCAGCCTGGAGCATTCCAATGATGAATAATGTTGTACGAAAATGTACCATTACCAAACCTGCCGTATATTCTAAACTGCTATGGTTAACATAAAATCTTTATGTTAGTAAACAAGAACAATGATCAAATCAAATCAAAGTGTATTTATTTATAAACCCCTGCTTAAAGCAGCGTATAACGTTGGGATATCCTCTATATATACTTCCTGGAATTAATTTATCCTAAAATTTAATCTTAATTAACTACTTAATGTCCATAGTCAAAATTATACTGTGTGTTTGTGGAAATAGAGCTGACAAAACATAATTGCCTAAAATTCCGACATCCTTTTTTAAATTAAAACTCCAGAACTCAAAATAATTTACATATAAAACACAACGACAAAGAAAAATTCAATAATTTAAATTTGCAACTATTTGTTTATATACTAAATGCAGCCAAAATAAATTGCCTTTGGCTTGGGCATCAGTCCAGCAGAATCTGCTCAAGGGGGCCAAAAAACACCAACCAAAGCCCAGACCAAGCCGTACTTACCGAAACATAATAAACACTTTCCTAAATGTTTTAAATATTAAAACATTTTATTTAACACAATCTCTTGCAATATTTATCTTTACAAATTATTCGTTAACACAAATCAAACGTTTAAGCAAATGCAAAATAAAATCTTTTCCAGCAAATATCTTGTTTTAATAAACTTTCAAAATAATAAATAACACCCAGCACTGCCTTTGAACACTTTAGCAATTGAAATTTTTTACCACGAATAAAACATTACTATTTGGAAAATCAAAAACTCAAACTTCACTTATTTCACCTCTTCACTATCACCATTTTCTATATTTTATTTTGACAGTAATGCTAATATTCAAGAAGAAGCGGGCGTGCAATTGGCATTTTCCTTTATGCAATATTTTGTACTAGATTATACTTTACTGTAGTACTGTACTGATAAACATAATTGATATTTCTTCTCGTTTGGATTTTATTTTGCTTTAATTAATATCATTTATGTAAAAAAAATCATATTTTATCTTAAATGCAATAGTTTTTTGCAATTTTTTGTTAAAAATCTGATAAAAATATGTGTATTTACCTTCCTAAGCCGACAAAAATTTAAATTTCACTGCACATTATTTTTATTATTGACGGCCAGATGGCTTTGGTTGCAATTATAAGTTTAGTACATTTTAATTTAAAGAAAATGGAAGGAAAAACGAAGCCGCCATGTCCCATAAGTAGAATAAATCAAATGACAAATGTCAATGCAGGATTGTGGTCATAATAGCGATTTTAGTTTTTACAAAATTCAAATTATTTGTGTTTTAAAGTGATAAATATTACATCATTTAGTAGTAAGGAATTGGTGTACTAAAACAGGTGAAATGCATTAGTGCCATATTCAGTTATAAAGTGTACAAATCTATTTGATTCGGAAAGTTTTAAATCAATTATTAAAATAGGCTTGCAGTTGTTAAAATATGAATTCAGTTTTAAATTTACAAAACTACGAAGATGATAAGTAAAGTGCTTTTAGGGAATTTCACACTTCAAATTTACGATGCAGAAAAATGTCTGTGAAGTTTCAATTGTTTTTGTTTTGAAATTTGTAGGTACATAGGTAGGCATTTTTTGCAAATTTACAATCATTTAATTTCTCAACATAAAGCAATGTCACATGACGGTGGAATGTATACATCGATTCTTAATGTAGAATAATATGTACTTGATAAAACAAACTTAATTTGATAAAAAACGAACACGCCAATTTGCAGACGACGGCGCTGATGTCCTCATTCAAAGATGAGAAAGAGAGAAAAATTGTAAGATTATGGATAAATCTACACCTGGCCTGGCATGCCTAAGTATTCCCAGGTCAGGAGAGTAGTTAAATGACTACATTATTAACATTACCAGCTTTTACCTTCAAAGATATACTCTTGCCAGCGCTGTGCACCAGCATTAGAAGCAAACATGATTTTAGTAATGGTATCACGCCGAAATATTTAAATTCTAAAAAACCTTAATTGCTCTTTTAAGACAAGATAAGATAAGATAACTTTTACATTAACATCTTAATCCCAACAATCAAAATTGTTTTGAACTTACTTAAATTATACATATAGTACATATATTATTAAATATTTAGTTTGCAGTAATTACTAATATGCTATGTTAAATTTTATCATGTTTCTTTAGAATAGAATAGAAATAGAATATTTTTTTAGAATATATTAGGATAATCTTTATTAGTATTTTGAATACTTTTAACAACGGTAACATTTTATAAACTACAAACTTCTTTTTAAGCAATTACCAGAAGTCTCTCTTTTATGTCTTCAGGTAACTTGTTCTACGATTGGAAGACTTTATTGGTATATTAAAGAACTCTGCGTTCTAGCTTTGTTGTAAGTCTCCAATCTCAGATCGACATATATTCCTTAAATTGTAGGGCAAACATCCGCCACGAAGATATTTTTTTCTTTAACGTAGTTTGGTAAATCCCTTTCTTATTATAAAAATGAATAAAAGTACATTTAAATCAATTCGTTGCTGTACATTCATCCAAAACTTTTTACATGCATACCTAGTCTACGTGAGTTGAAATTTTATTTACAATCCAATAAAACTAACTCTTAAGTACTTCATTTAAAGGTTTAATATTTTCGCTTCCTATTTCTATAGGTAAATTATCATTTGTGTTTAACCACATACCTTTCGTTTTAATAATAATAATACTTTATTAGTTTAAAAACTCATGTACACAATATTTACTTATTTTATATTTTAAAGTTAGTTTACATATTACTCTTAATATATTGCAAACTTCTCTTTTAAAATTATTAAATTATGTTTCTTGTTTTAAATCTGTTGGTAACGCGTTAAACCTTTGTAAGCCCTTATATAACAGAGAATTCTGCGCCCTGATACTTCTTCGTAGATTCAAACTTTTCAATTTGATCCTATTTAACCACTTTTGTAAATTGTCTAGATGAAATTCAAGTTTTGATCTAACCTCAATAGCACTGACCCCGCAGTAATATATTAAAGTATCGTCCGCATATAAATTTATCTTCGAGTGCACTAAACTTAACTTTAAATCATTCGTATCATTCTCCACAGCCTGCTATAAAATACCATTTTCCTTCCTTCTTTGTGTTTTATGCTGCAGATAGCTTTCGAGCCATTCCCATTCTGTACCTCTTATTCCATACTTCCATAATTTTTCCAACAAGGTATTTTCGTCCACTGTTTCAAACGCTTTCTTTATGCTTGGAACAGAATGCATCGCAGCCACCACGCACAATGCGGTGATGAAGTGTCAAAATCGTAGCCACCAAACATGGTGAACACAATGACCATTGATGACTGCGTCAAGATGAAATTTAAATGAATTTTGTTAACTGTATTAATAATAAATTGGGGCCACAATATTATTATTTTTAAAAATTTTTACCACCATAATTAAAATTTTCTTTGAAACTCATGATGTTCAGTATACAAAATTTTAAAACAAACATAATATTAATCAGCTGTGAAATGTCAACGCTAAAGTTGAAAGTCGACCAACTTTTGCGTGGTGGCTACGATGCCTACGTTCATTGCGGTCACTTAATGGCATTGTCTTACGACTTTCTGCGTGACATTTTCCTGCGTGGTGGCTACTTTCATTCTGTTCCAAGGGTAAAATCCAAAAATACAGTTGCTATTTTCTTCCCTGTATCTATTTCTTCTTTCCAAAGTGCGATGATAAAATTCAAAGAACCTTCGCATGAACGATTCATCCTCAAACCGGACTATTCACTGATTATTAATTGGTTTCTTTTCAGGTATTCTTCTAGTTGCTGCTGAACCACACATTAATATCTTTTCAAATATCGGCAACATGTTTATCGAGCGTTAATCCTCACATTTTTTTGATTAAGTGACTCCGCAATGGGCTATCATTGATTCTTTCCAAATGCCTTCGTACATCGAATTATTCCGACCAATTATCTATAACCATCTTTGCACTAAATTTATTAAAATATTTTGTTGGTTGATTTTCTTGCAAATGAATTTTATTTTATCCTCACTTACTTTCCTGCATTGAAAAACATTGAAAGATGCATTGTCTGATTTACTTACTTCTCTTTAGGTATTGTTTCATTTATTTTCTTAATACTTTCGAAGAAGAAATTATTCAATCTTTCTGCCATTTCCGCATTATCTGTGATATTGATGTTATTAAATTTTACTTCTCTTTTTTTCTGGCTCTACATTCTTTAAACTTTAACTCGCCACATTTCTTTTGCGTCGTCGTTTTGTTTATCCTGTTTTCGTTACTACATTTCTTAGCTTTTTGAATTTTGGTTTATATATGCTCCTTAGCGATTTATACTTTTTCCAAGTACTTTCGTTTAATTTTATTGGGTAGACTAATGGACCTGTGTCATAGACAACCTAATAACTACAAAGACTGAGCAAGTAAAAATCTGCAACGTTTTTCTCGAATATAAAATCAGAGATACCTCGACTGAAAAAAAAGAGCGATCTAAGAGTCCTCCTGAAGCGCTTCCCTGGAAGCTCGTGGCGTTTCTTTTCCCTATCCCAGTTCATTGCTTTTTAACATAGGCATGTCCGCAGAGGCAAGCGCTTCAATGCTGTTCCTTAGAGCCGCTCTAGGAGCGCTCTAAATTATGGTTGAAGAAGTTTTTTGAGTGTGTCTTTTCGAATGTTGTAATGAACTTTTTGAATAATCATCGCAGTGCATCTTCCTTGATCTCATAGGAGGCCTTCAAGAGTGCTTCCTGAGAACAGCATTAAAGCGCTTGCGCTTGCTTGTGATTATTTGTGGTATTAAATTTTATGAAGTTGATTAACTATTTTGTATACAGGGTGTCGTAGATGGTCTCCATTTGCACATTTGACTCCATTTAATTAAAAATTAAGTCATTATAGGCTTGAGAAGCATTCTCGAGGGTTTTGGTATAAGCCAGCAATGTCTCGCTCCAATACAAAATAAACGATGCCTCAACTGATGTACCGAAGGCTTCATTTTTTTCCTAGAAATTTACTGGTAATTTGTTTCTTAGAATTTTTATACATTATTTGTAAGCCGACACCGGCAGACATTGTATCTGAAAATAACTTCAGCCACCAGACTAAATAAAGATTCTGCCGAAACATTTTTGTAAATTTCTAAGAAATCTACGTTCATAAAAATACAAGGTATTCTCATTAAATTTTGACACATGTGATGTGACGTGTTCTTGTCCGCTAATGTATATACATTTATATCGGAGAGAGGAGAGAGAGAATTGTATTTTCTGTACGTTTTTTCCTATGCATAACCAGTCATTTTGTCCCCTAATGGTGAAACGTGGTTCGTAATGAGAATAGCCTTTGTATTCTCTGTACCGTGGATTTTATTTTCGAGCAACGAGTTGCAGATTTTTGTTATACTTGTCCAGTCTTTGTAATTATTAGTTTGTCTATGCCTTTGTGCATCAACTGCTTTTGTGACAATCCTGCGCGCGTGGGGTAGTCTAGAGTTGTCATTTTTTCTTAGGTTATATGGTTGTTCCTTACTAACATATTTCAAATTGTTTGCTAAATAGTTTGGCATCAGTTTGTACTTGATTTTAAAAATAGTCATCAGCACGATATATGATAGTCTCTGTCTAACATTCATCCCTTAGAATATATAGCAAACAGGAATGGGTGAAATATGTATAATTCGTGTACAAAGAACGTAATTTTTCAAGAGCAGGGTATTATACTTAGGGGTAAGTGAGATGAAATGGGAGCTCTATTGTCAAAACTGGGGCTTCATTGTCAAATTCGTATCATTTAAAAATTACTTTTTGCTTATCTCCGGATTTATCATTTATGTAAAACTGTACTGAAATCTCAATCAGAGAAACATTAACCACCAACACGAATTTATTACGCTAAATCTTTCTTATCATCTGTTCTCTATTTGCTATATATTCTAGGATTCATACAGACATATATAAAATTTTTACACAATAATCAAAATGTGGTAGTATTATCGTGTTACATACACAGTTTTCAAACATTCCTTTGGAACGCTTCTTTTAATTCTGCTCATACATAAATCCTATTTTCAGCGTAATATTTTTACACTATAGATACGTACATATGTATATGGCGTTTAAAATTCACTTCATCAACACTGTTTCATTATCACAAATTGTCACATCCGTGTTGCTATTTAATACAATACATTTTAACTATTTTAACTGATTGACCTTAAGCTTCATCTTGTTAACGTACATTATCCTTTCGCATTTACTCACATTTCCTCCTAAACAACATTAACTTACACTATTAAGTACTGATTTAATGTTATTAATATAAATTATAGATAGTAATGATCCTTTCCACAAGTTTAAAGTAAGATTTTCCAAATTTTGCTCGCTTTTTTCTGTCACTCAAGTGGTTTATATACTATCACAACCTAACTAACTAGCTTTTTCAACATTTTCCACATGCCTTTTTGATCTCCTATCTTCCTCTGAATCTTTCCTCTAACATAACTAGTTTTAGCATTTCTTTATCCGGAATTGAAAAATTCAAGTCTATTAGTCCATATTTTACCGTTCATATCAATTGTTTCGTGGTCTCTTTTTATATATGAACGAAATCTTTTCTACACCGCAGACTTAGAAAAACGAGCAATTTGTTGCATACGCTTGAATTGATGCTACGACTATAAGGAAAAGATCATTATATAAATTATATATTCCTCGGAAGACAATTTTTAAAGGTCACATGTCGAGAATTTAGTAAAATTAATCGTCTGCATAGTTGACATGATACTACTGCGGCGATTAACTTTAGTTATCTCTCTGCTTAATATCATCTAAGCTCATTTTGCACAATGCCTCAGACTGGAACTGTGTCCATAACCGGAACTTGCTTTACATAAACAATAGTTCACTCAAAGCTCATACTGTTTGCTAATGATACATTGGTATTTTACACTGGGGAAAACATAGATGAAATTAAATGAAAAATCAAAGGTGATCTGAACGAACTCAAGGCATGGCATCGGTAGAGATTAAATACTATTAAATCGAAATCGAAAATTAAACGGCAAGGTCTATGTGATGATTACAATTGAGAATGAGCATAGATGTAGTAGATGAAATGAAATATTTTAGTATATATAAATGTGAATTATTTATGTAAAAATATTGGACATTGAAGTTTATATTTAAGATCAAGTTCGAGGATCTTCCATATAACATTTGTGATGAATGCGCGGTCATGTAACCTTAGGAATGCAGATTTAAATATAAGATAAGTTAACAACAATAGGTCAGGTACTCAAAATTCCTAAATATATATAAAGAATGAACACAAAAGTGTCTTCTTCGAAAGATAAATAGTGTTAACCCCGAATGAAAACCTACTATATAAGACAAAAAAAATCGTTTATACTATACAAGAACCAAATATTTAGCTTGCCTCCGCAGAATCATATTTTTCCCACTGAAAAGCTTGAAAAGTAATGAAAAGCTTTCTTGCTTAAGGATCACTAACACGCAAATATATCACAAAGTATATCTGAAGAAGTTTAATTAAAATTCAGTAATTTTATTCACTTTTACCAATCAGATCTTGCTCGCATTTTCATTTGTTTTAATATAATATATAATAATAATATAATCTGATTTGCTTCTAACACTTCACGAAAATACTTTACCATATACATGAATTTTCTTTTTAATTTTACATTTTGTGTTTTACTGTAAATGAGTGTGACTTATTTCAAAATAAAACATTAGATTCCTGTTGATACAATTGGTTTTGTCAACTACAAACTATTTATATAGGGTTTTCCAACCTAAAGAAGTAGAGCATTGGTTTGACGAAAGCGCCAAGATATAAACAAAAGTAAATATAATTGCTTGTCAATAAATTTTTTAATCTGTTAATCTTGAAAGAAAGAAAATCCCTCAGCTATCCTCAGGAGCACTTCAAATATTATTCTTCATGCACACAAGGTGTGATCGAGAGAATGTGAAACTACAAAACAAAGCGATGAGGCGAAACCCTCGAGAAATATTTCCCAAGCCATGAAACAGGCTCCCTCGCTACCCCATGACAGCCCCAACTGAGTCTTAATATTCTAAAATATTTGCAGTGTTCTTATGTAAAACTTACAAAAAATTGATTTGAATAGCTCCTTCGCCCTAAACTACTTTTCACACAGAAAAATTATCTTTTGATAATCTTAAGCTTGCTTTCTTATCTTCCGAACCGAAATAAAATTTTTATACCTTTCTTAAAAAAATTATTAAAAAAAATTTACCTTAACCAAATGACTACGATTCCTCAAAGAAAACTCTCAGCTGAGTAATAATTGTAATATCGCTGTGCCATGGTCTGATGAAATCGAATCAGTCTGCCTACAGATTCGGACTGGCCGCACATACACTATTGCAACTATTACTCAGCTGAGAGTTATTGAACGCAAAATGGTAAAGTTACTATTTTATTATTTTGTTAAGTAAGGTATATAGCAAGGGTAGCTTTTGGGAAGGTAAGTAGCCAATCTTAAAATTACTGGAAAACTATTTTCCTGTTTCATGGCTTGGGAAGTATTTCTCGAGGATTGGATGAGGTGTGTATTGCGATACAACAGGTATACACTAAAGATGTATGCTAGAAACACTAAATTGAATGACATTAAAAGAGCACAATGAACTGAGTGTATTGCTGTTCAGTTCATATTCAAGGTAAATGCTGGTCGTCTACCTGAATATTTGCGCCGAAAATCAAACCTATTACGAAGAAGTACCAGGGAACAGAATTCGCTGTTATAAGATGTTGCAACGGTTTAAGATTTAATAATTTTAAAAGAAGAATTTCAAAATATTTAAGTGTAATATATAAAATAATTTTAAAATGAGAATGTATCTTAAAGAGTTTTAAAACAAGTATTATTGTTATAATTATAAGAGCAATAAATAATTTTCTGGAGATTCCATTTCATATTCATATTCTATTTCGTTAACAATCTCAATTCTTGGGTCATCGATAAATTCGTCATGCTTACATAATTAACAGCAAATTGTAGAATATAAACAACATCAGAAACAGCATTTGCATATAGCACAATTTCATTAAACAAATAAATAAAATGTTTTTACGAATATTGGTGGTTACTAGTATTTCATAATTGTCAAGAAACAGACGCATTGCGCATTTGAAATGCAATATGTCAATTAATCAAAATATAGTGCAGGTTTCATATCGGTAAATCTAACTGGACGGTTGGTTTTATACGGTTTATGTTACTAGTTAACTTCACTCAGTGTTTATGAGACGGAATTATTTCTACGCCAAACAAGTGAAGAAAATTACAGAATGCAAACAAATATCAATCTTCAATTTAAGGTCATCGCTGACTAAACGCAGCGTCAGCGATGACCTTAAATTGAAGATTGATATTTGTTTGCATTCTGTAATTTTCTTCACTTGTTTGGCGTAGAAATAATTCCGTCTCATAAACACTGAGTGAAGTTAACTAGTAACAAACCGTATAAAACCAACATCTAGTGATTTTAAATTTATAATATTTTAGGATTAATACACGTGCATTGTTGATATGTTGGAATTATTGGTTACCCGTGTTTTTTAATCAATAAAATTATCTAACCATCTCAATGTAAACGTTCTATGTTTGAATAGAAGATCACACTCATTTGTGCAACTAATTTAATCCTCATATCTAAATTAATATGGGGTTTTGTGTAGTCAACTCCCAGCTATGTATATAATCGAATAACAAATTGACTTTCGAGGAAACTTTAATAACATTAAGGAGAGTATATGGAACTCCGTTTAAACTCCAAATGAATACTATATACTAAAATAGTAAATGTCTTTTTTTGTTATATAAGATTTTTGATAAACGAGCATGAGAAAGATACATTTATTGAAAATATTTATGTAGGAGACATTGGGGAACTGTGAGTCATACTATTTCCAAGGTCGATAACTGCAAAAAAAATCAAATTTTTTTAATATTTCATAATGGTTTATGTTACTAGGAAGGAAACCCTAACTTTAAGCTTAAGCAGTTTCTTGAAAATATTATCTGCTGGAAAATCTGAGTGTTGGCAAAAACATACCTTTTTGAGATTTTTAAAAATGTTGAGGAACTAAGTTACCGTGTGAATTAAGTCGAAGAGCAAAAATATTGTAAAATGTTTATTGTATGGTTGAAAGTTGCAAAGAATTAGTTCGGGCAGCTCGGGCATGTGAAATAGGCTCCATGCAAAATGCCTTTTAATACGATAATTATGAATATATTTACCTGAATCGATTCTCCGAAAATCGTTCTCAGATCAATGCAAACACAAACTCCCGGAATAAATATTTGGAGAAAAATTTCCAAGTGGTTGTTGCGCGGAACGAACCAGTACCGACGCGTCGATAGAAAATGAGTTTGGTTGAATACAAGACGATGATATCCATTTATATGAATCAGATTTTCCAATTGTGAAATCACGTCAATACTTGACTCACAATTCCCCAATGTCCCCTACATCTAAAAATTGAAAGCAGCCACTATTACTATAAAACCATAAGAAACATCGTAAACTCGAAGGTCCATTCTGTTTAAATTCAGATTTAAATTTCCTTAACTTACTTTTGAAAAAGTAATTTCAAATGTGCTGTTTTTTTTTTTTTTTTTTTTTTTTTTTTTTTTTTTTTTTCCAAAGATAGAACTTACAATTAAATCCGATATAAGTTCGAGTGTTACCAGGGACCAGGGATGAAAAAGTATTCAACAAGCACTTTTTAAGGATAAAATAATAACTAACGATTAAGGATAACTAACTAGATAACCAACGATTTAACCAGTACTAAAATCGGACATTACAGTAGCGAAAAATAAAACTGTTAATCTTGCAAAAATGTTCGAAATAATCGCTTCCAGTGAGAATAAACGCAGGTGCTATTAGGAAGCTTATTTATCAATATTTACGATCTGATGTACGGCAGGTAATGGCTTTTGAGCTGAGCCATCCTCTCACTTTAGTTGAATGACATTTAATAACAACATTCTCAATTCTTTCTTTTCCCCGTTTATTTAATAATTCTAGAATTTTTTTCTTTCACAGCTCTTACTAAATTTTAATAATTTTTTATAATAATATGCTTTCGTAACTATTTGTCTGGTAGACAAATCATGATGAGCTCATCATCAATGAGCTTTTCATGAGTAATCAGATGAACGTCCTGATGAAATTTATTCCCGTTTGAATCAAAACCGGGAAAAAATCATTTATTTACTTATTCACAGATAGTGTGCATGAGATATTGCATCTCTTTCACTAATTTAGAAATGCATACTTTGCTTCTCTTTTGTGCGTTTTGATGAGCAGTTCGATGAGTACTTAGTGAATGTCACCATGAGCTTATTAATGAGCATGTCAATGAGTGTCATGATCAGTTCATAACTTAGAATTTGATTTTAAGATTGATTTCATATACATATCTTTCCGAATTCAAACTTCGGTTGCAAATCAAACTCTGAGACGCTGAGGCGTAAGAATTTGGGCATAACGTCTTGTTCAGCATATGGGCGACAGTCTTTCCGCGGAAGAAAATATCAAAAAATTAATTTAAAAATTAAACTTAAAATGCTATAATTCACAAAAATCAATTCGAATTTTCCTAGTAGAAATGTCATCTGACACGAATAAATATTGATTTATTGCTGGTAAAGTATATAGGGAGCAGTTTCATGATATCCAATCAGCCCTCGATGAGATTTACTGAATGTCCATCGGGACTTAAATTTTTCTATTTATTTCTTCATGAATTGCAAACACCTTCATGCTTTTCAGTTAAATTAGTATTGGTTTACATAATAACTGCCCGGCAAGAGACAACCACTGACATATATAACATGGACTGCCTGATTTTCTATTTCATATGGGTCAACTTTTTTTGGCAGGGATGTGACAATTATCTTAATTTCAAGTTTTACTTTCGCTTTAATATTCATATTAAAAGTTCAACAAATTACAGAAGCATTCGAAATTATTTCTATTCTTGGAAGCTTATCTCCTACAACATCAAATATTTTTTAAACTTAATTTTGAAATAAATAAAATTAAGCAATTTTTGTCTACCTGCCCCTAAAAGTAGCTATGGGGGACAGAGAAAGGATTACAAATATTGTATTACCATCTATTTCTATTCTATATATTCGTTTGGAAAGCCACTGAACTGTAACTGGACTATGGTGCATTTTGTATAGAACTTATTGTTTATAGTTCCGCGGAATAAAGTAGTTAAACCAAAACGACACCTATAGAAAAGTGATCCCATAATAATGTCAAATAATGTAAGCAATTTCAGTAGTATCAGCATTCCATTTTATATATAGTATGTCAGTGGAGACAACGTAAAACTGTGAGCAATTTGTACCAGGGTTACTTGTTATTATTTCTTTTTTACATTACTTCACACTAAGTTAATTGAATTAATTAATTAAAGTTGTGTTTATGTTCTTTTTTATTTTTCGCAAATTTGTTTTGGTACAGAGAAAATATTGATGTATAGGTGCTGATAAGTAAATTAATTGAATTGAATACTGTGATTTATCAGTTGAACAGGTAGGTTCGAGTGAACGCAAGTAGTGGGACAGTACAAGTTTCGACAACCATTTACAAAAGAAGCAATGCAGACGGTCTAAAATGCCTAGCAAATACACAGGATTATTTCTAGTCACCGATTATTTAACATACAAAAATTTCCCGGTACTTGTTTTCGATAGCCGAAGAAATGAATCAACGTCTTTGGTAAAAAATTGTTTGTTAGATTTGATGGTCTGAATCATGTTACAAACAAAAGTCGCTTTTATCCACTGAACAATTATTTACCGATAGATATTTCAATCTTAAGCCACACAGCACAGTCGGAACTAATTTCTTTGAACAACTTACAGACAAACCTCTATTTGGACTGTGACTATGATGTGCTGGGCCTTGCTACACAAGCCAGTGGCTAATATTCAATGGAATTAAATTTGCATTGCAATTAATTGTCAATACGTAGGTACCACATAATTCACATTTTCCTCCGACTTTAGTAAATAAGGTAAATATTGGAGTTTGCTATGACGATATGTTTAATTGTATACTGATTTCTATTATTATTTTTGTTTAAAAGTACTATGGCATAGATTTGCTATCTAGAAGAAGGACGTCATTTACTGAATGAATACTTCATGCAGATATTTTTATCGACTACTTACCTCGGATAACAACCACAACGGATGTGAATTGAAAGAAAATATAAAATTAATTTTGTTATAATAAAATAAAGAATTATACGCCTAAAATGGATACAATTATATTAATATATATGTTTTTTTTTCTTTTTGGAGGCTGTACTATAACACAAAATAAAAAAAGGCCTAAAATGTATCCCTCCCCTACCTTGCCTAAATCAAAATTATTTCAATTATTTCTAAATTATTAAAAAACTATTTATTTTCATTCACAGATAAAATTAAAATTGATGACAAATTGAAACCGAGAATATTTCTTTCGCCTAAATGTATAAAAAGAATTTCAGTAAGTCCAGATATCGCGCCAACAATTATTAATGTTACTGCTACCCCATCAGAAGAATTGGATCGCTGCAATGTTAAGAATAAAGAAAATTTAAAAAATCAAGAGCAACAAAATGTAGCACATCATGTAATAAAAGAATCGGTAATTACTGCAGATAATAACGAAAACATTGTAAAAGATACGGAATCAGATAGCCAAATAAAGGTGGAAGCAGATACACCTGAAATTATTACTACATTAAAAGTTGAACGGTGCGGAGATGTTACTCCAAAGGACATGATTCGTCTTCATGCAGGATCTAAAATATTCGTTTCAAAGCATGAATTAATGAAAATCTTTACACCAAGTCCAAAATTATATATTTTTAAACTTACTGATTTGCTATTTAAAGATATTCTTATGGAAGAGTCTGCTGATGGAGATGCATTACTGTTAAAACTAGATCCTCAACGTGCATATTCGCTAATAAGTAATAACTATATTTTCGTAAATATATTAAATTTAATTTGTATTTGCTAAACAATAAATATTTCAGCTCATGTCGTACAAGTGTTTAAAAGAAGAGGGGAACCAGTAACTGAGGCATATGTTCGTAAATTACTAAAATTCAAACTTTATCGAATGGCTAAATCTAGGAAGTGAAAATAAGTCATATTGTGCTAGGCACGGCAGGTGTAGCGATATTAAGAATGTATAGATTATAGTGGAACTGTTAAGCTTTGTTGAGAATGAAAAAGTATTAAGAATAAGCGTTTTTTTTTATTTGGATGCAAATTTATTAAATAAACCTAAACAAAAATTACAAGTTTTTTATCCATCCAACTGTATCCAACTTGATAAGATCTTTTTAATCTGGTGTAAAACAAAATCAACTGCTTTATCGAATTGGTGTATATTTCTTTTAGGTTGTTTTGGAAAAACATTACAGAATACGATTACCAACAATTTAATACCACTGCATGCCGGGTGCAGTGTATACGTTTCCAAATTTGATCTTGTTCGGATATTTACCTCAAAACCATCAATATATACCGGAAAACTTGCAGACTTGGTATTTGGTGAAGATATAATGCAAAAATGTTACAATACAAAAAGTAAAGATCGTCTACAGGAACTGGATCAAACACGCTTACAATCCTTAATAAGTAAGCAAAAATAAATGAAAAAAAAAACACGTTTTCCTTCATACATACATATATATTTATCTAGAAACTAATTTATCATTATTTTCAGCTCATGTAGTTCAAGTTTTTACCAGACGCGGAAACAACATCAATGATGATACGGTCAAAGGATATTTGAGGAGTAGAATTAATCGCTTGTCTCATAGGAGTAAAAATTTGTAATAAAATAAAATCGTTTAACCGCTGATTTTACCATCATGACTATATAAATTATTTGAAATAAATTTAGAAATAAATAATGATTTTTAATTCATCATTTACCCCATTTATAGTTTACAGGTAGAATATAGTTAGAGAAAGCAACACAAATCCAACACGGTAGCAAAACCATTCAGATCGCTATTAGTTGAAGTTGGAAGCTGTTTACAAGATAAACTAGAATGGAGCCGAACAGTTTTTTAATAAATTGATTTTCGCACGGAAATATGCAGGTGCAAATGATAAGAAAATAATCAACATCGAACATTTTACATAATGCAGTAAGAAAATATTATTGATATCGTATCGAAAGCGCTCCTCAAATCTATACAGAATTCAAATATTAGAATCAACAGCAGTATTCTTAATTGAAGAAATACTTCGAGGCCTCCGTATATAAGTCAACCATCTCGAAAATGAAGGTGGAGTAGACAGCAGTATTAACCGAACACGTGTTACTCGATGATGACAAATTTATTTCACTTCATAACGATATTAGAAATATTCTCCACCATTAAAAGTCTACAATTAGCAAGTCACCAGGCATTGACAGAATACCTAAAGAATTATTGAAAACTAATACCAGATAAAGCATAGAAGTAACTCCTTTTTCTTGGAAACAGAAGTCTTAGTGAAAAAGGATGATTAACATTATCACAGGAAGGATGAAAGCCCTGTTATTTTTACATCAACCATCAAACACTAATTCGTTAGTAGTCAACGAAGCTTTTAAGACCATTTGTATACGTAACTACGAGAAATTGGTCATTGAAATCTGTTGTCAAACAGAGCTACAATCCAAAAATTTGTTAGGCTATGACAAAAGCAGAGAAATGCAAAGGTGTCTCTGAAATTGATATGCAAACAGCATTAGTAATTTCATTTAGAGGAGTTGAATTACATTAACAAAATCGATGTAAGAAAAGTGCAGCGGTGGGATATGTTATTCCTGGTAATGAGTAGAAGTTTGAAGATATCTGCAAAATCTGTTACCTCGGTAATATGAGTATGAGATGTTAAAGTACATATAAAAATATGCTGGTTTTTGTTCTCAGAAACTGGTTCCGGAATGTGGAAGTAATGAGAAAAACGATGAAAATAACACGAGATGAATGTAGATGATAAGCTTTTGAAAAACATTTATGTCACTAGAATGTAAAAAATTAAAGGACCTATGCGACTCAATATGTTTGAAATTGGGTGCATCATTCTAAAACTATTTATTATAAGGAACTAGATCTGGTGTAAGGTAAAGTACTCTTATGAAATATCAATCTACATAGCACGGAGCTATGTTATTAATTTTACGTTATGTTATGCACTTTGTAGAAGCGTACGACAGTTACGTTTGAAATCGAGTTGGCCAAACTGGCTCCTGAAATGGATGAGAGTAAATCAGAGAAAATTAAGCAATTGTTATTTTTATGTAAGATAATATAAATCAAAGTTTTGTTAATGTATTTAATCCAGTAATAAGAACTTAAGATTTGTGTGTAAGACAATATATACAGATGTTCATTTTTAACCAACAGTCTTGCAAAATATATATAAAGTTGAAGCTAATATAAATAAGTTTACATAATAATAATGTAGATAAAAGTAAGAAAATGCGCGCTTTTAACTTTAGAATTAAGATTATAATGATACAATCGTCGAAATGTTGTCTGCAACCTAGATAATAGTTTTCTTCTTTCAAAAGTAATACCCGTAGCTTTGCTGTATTCAAAACTACAGCTACCTACTTAACATCTCTCAAAATAAAGGAAAAACTCCTTTTATAATTACTTGTATTTATTAAAAACTTATTTGAGCCTAATATGGTAATCTTTTATACAAGTACTCGTATATATATAACAGTGGAGGAAGAGATATAAAACAAAACTATAAAAATTTTAGTATTTAAACTACAAAATATTGGGATAAAAAATAAAAGAGTAATGAATAATAAATGTAAAAATGCGTTAAAACTAATACAAGAAATACATAAATAATATAAAAGAAAAGAAAAGTATAATAGAAAAAATTAAAAAAACTGCATTGCTCTCAGTAAAACGCAGTCTTACGAGCCATAAAAAAATTCATTTCATGTCCCCCTAAAGACTCTACTAGAAGTTCTACTTTGAGCGTGGATACGGCAATCAAGTAGCTCAAGCAGCAAAAGGGAGTGCTCTTTGACAAGAGGTTTTGGTACAGATCGAAACACTATAAATTTCATTTAGTGAAACACTTGACCTCGATCACAGAATGCCATTACATTATTTAGCAAAATGTCAAGATTCTTCATGCAATCAACTTAAACATCTGTTAGTAATGTAATTTCTCAATGACGACTTATAAACATGTCTCAGATCCCCTCATTCAATTTTAGAGCTAACATATCAACAAAATCAGCAGGGGAATCAACGTAAAACTATCCAGTCAAAAATTAATGTGGGAGTGGGAAGTAACAATTTTTCAGATTATTTATAAATATCTAAGTAACAAAGGCACCAATGTTGAATCCTAAGTGCCGTAATTTGCGTAATTTGAATTGAATTAACAATTTATTCAGTAATATTATGATTAATCGAAGACAAGAAAAGTGCGTGATAATACGATTCATTAAGATCTAGATTTGATCGAATGTCGGAAGTAACACTAAACAGAGTCGTTTCGCAGGAGTGATAATAATATTATTGTCATCTGGATATAAGAAAGAGGACATTATTTACTCACATAGAATTTTCTTGAATGCTTTTGAAAGTAATTGGCTAAACACCGAGGGTTACGGATGACGACTATGTGGAGATACTCAATTACTATACTATACTATTTCACTACTGGGCCGGATTCTACATATATTTCCTTATATTATTGAAATTTTTTTACGTCCGTTTCATCATTATCCAAAATACTTCTCTAACCTCTTCTTTTTTTTTCTTGAAACCTTGACTTAAGAAGAGATATTGATTCTGTTAATGATATGAAATCAGTTTTCGGGGCGAATGGATATAGATGTACATATCCTTGGTAGTTATAGATTACTTCTGGCTATCAGTCAACAGAAAACTTGCTTGTACACTTAACTCTTCACTTAAGTTTTTGTAGTCTAATTCATAGAAAAATTGATTTATTTTTGTATCAGATGACATTTGCTGTACCTTTAAATATATTTACAAGCTTCCAAGCTACAATCATGCCCCCGAATTCCCCTAAGACTCTATCCTTTCATATCTCAAACGTGTCATTTTTGTTCATGTCGGTCTGATCGAATAAATTTCAGTATGGAACCTTTGAATAACTCAGAATTAGTTTAAGGACTTTTTCGCTGTCAATTTAGAACTGAAAGAATTTTTGTATTGAAATGATCGAATTTTCGAGAATTTATTTATTTATTAATTTTTTTTTTTTTTTTATAAATTCTCAAGCAGATAAAATTATGTATGTTCGACATGGATAATATCACAATGTAAGTAAATGTCCGAATGTTGGTTTAATTCTCTGGGCAAAATTCGTACTAGCTGAAGAAAAAGGTGTCACCGAAATGCATTTTAGCTCTGTACTCTGTGATATAGTTATTTTTATAAAAGAAAATGTGTACAGAAATACAATCTTACTCCTATTATTCTTATATTTTCATTTTAAGTTCACTATTACTATTTAAACGCACAACATTATTAATTAAATTCACTTCCTATTTTCTAAATTCTAACATATTAATATTTTTTAGGTAAACATCTCATCAAGATGGACGAGAATAGTAGATATCTGGCAGTAGGTGAAGATGGAACATATCTGCAATATGCAACAACACAGCGTGGGAGAATAATGCTAATATATGCTGGATATAAATACGTTGAAAATCGCCAGAGTCATAAAAATATATTCTGGAGATGTTCTAGATACGTTAAATATGGATGTCGTGCCACCGTTGTTACATCTAAAGTTGGCAGAGATGTTACAGTAAGAGTTGCTGGATCCCCGCACACTCATGATCCTGAAGTTAAAATGGAGGATTCAACAGCAATAAAAGAATATATATTTAAATTTTAAAAAAACATACGATTTATATATTAACCATTTATATACTAGAATGTGTGCTTGAAATATATGATGATTATACACACATTTACACCATTTTTAATAGATATTTAAAATTTTTGCAGTTTTTTTTTTTAACTTAGGAAATATTTCTGTAGATATCTACAGAACAAAACATAAAAAAAAAAATTATTTTATAAGATATTCGTGTAGGAAATTTTGTTTTAACTTGAATTAAATATAATTTATTTGTTTGGATGAAAGTCTCGGCCTTTCATATAATTTAAGATCATTTTTAAGACATCGACAATATTAGATTATGTCCAAAGAAATGTTTTTAGAAGTTTGTTAGCTATCGCATTATTAAATCAGCATGTGACATTTGACAAGTACAGACATAGTCCCTGTTGTAGATGTTACTCCAAAACACCCGCATTTACTGGATCTTGATGTCGAAAACTACGGATGTGTAACTGAGTATACCCTTTTTCTCCGAAGAAAATTAGGAAACAAATGGCGCGGAGAAAATACTTTTATATCAACGTGTTGCTGAATTTATTTATGAATAGTCAGCAGATTAATAGTTCCTAAAAGGTGAAGAAATTACAAGTCTGTGAATCCAAAGGACACCAAAGACCACATTTTCAATATCGAAACATTAACAATATCTCTTGCGGTCAGATGTTCAAATTCACCGTATTTAAGGTGGACAGTACTTCAGTTTTTATAATCAAGTTCAGCAGGATATCAGTCCCTTTTTCAGTTGCTACAGCTTGGTTGCAAATACTCCATGTCTGTACTGATCTCTCTGCTTGTATTGTTATATGTAGGGGAATGTCTTCAGGGTAGGCCACCCCTTTTGACTTCTGTCCTATAACTTCCATTTATGAAAGAATTTGGTCAATCCAAGCACATCGTTGGAAAGATTTGGGAAAAAGGAACATTTGTTGAACATTGAAAACTGATCGGGTGAAAAATTAAAAAATATAGGCATTTAAAAAAAAAGTGAAATACTGTCAGAGGCGGCCCGTGGTGTTGTCTAGGTTGTCCCATCACTGAAAATCGACGATATATCTGCTGAAATGATTGAAAATGACCTGGGGCTGGGAAGATTAATTGAGTGAAATAAAAAGCCGAATTTATTGCATTTTTCCGTTTTTTATTTGATTTAGCCAAATTGAATGAATGGCAACTTATTCGGAATCGCAGTTCCGACAATGTAATAGATTAAGTGTTAGCGACCAAAATACTTACGTCATTTCATAAACAAAATTTTCTCATTCTTGATAATTTATTCGGAAGTCTGCCTGGTTTGCAGTGGTTTAGGTTTAATTTCATAAAGGCTGATTTTTAGCGTGGCAGCAGAGAATGATATTTCATGATCAATGATAAAAATAGTATACAATTTAGTTGGCGGGATAGTGGTGACAGACGGTAATAAAGACACAGAAAAATGTGCATAACTTAATACTTACCACATAACTAGAGAACGCTTTCACTTAGAAAGATGAAATTTTGCACACAGGTTTTTCTTTTAGAAAAAAGTAAATTTAATATTGAAATGGCATCAATCATAATACAGGTTCAAAAATGGACCACCAAAACGGGCAACCCTTGTTTGGTTTTGACCATTGTTCATGAGATATAATTCCCTGCTGCCACACCAGAAATCAGCCTTTATGAAATCACGTAACTAAACCGATTTTTTCTAAAGCCTCGCTGGCGTCTCGCAGCACACCTCCAGCACTGGAAACCAGTGCAAACTTCCAAAAAAGTTATCAATAATGTTAAGAAAGTATGATAAGGTGGAAAATTTTGTTTACGAAATGACGTGTAAGACTATTTTGGTCGCCAGCTCTCCGTCTATAATAGCTTATAGTTATATTGGCGCACATCAAATGCACTTCTCTCTTGCCTTAAATGCATGCAATGGAGTTGTTGCGGCTTAACCGACGGGGTATTACTTCTGAACAGATAATGAGGCAAAAGTCCTTATCTAAAAAATCGCAGTGGGCCGATCTAGACGAAGGGCCAACACTGACAACATTCCCCTATTTACACAAATATAAATAGTTCCTCATAATTTAAGATAAACTTGACTTTCCGAATTCTAAAGTTTATTTTTTGAAATATTTGTACAACGGGTGAATGTGTTATTAGGATCAGAGAAGTTCTTCTCAAAAACTGTGATAAATAGGAGAAAAATGTGTTTTGATAACCTTGGTTGTCGAGTTGCAAATCGGACTGCCTTTGTCTAAATGTTAAGGGGAGTATTTTTGAAATATCCAATCAGCGGTACTCGAGGAATAAATATTTTTATATCGTGGTACTTTTTCGTAAAATTCAATTGTTTTAGTAATTTGAAGTGCCGTTAGTGTAGACTGCTGCATTCTGTAATGCCTTATTGATCATTCACTTATTACTAAGAATTACGCTGAGACGAGTTAAATGATAAAAACCGATTTCGATAGATCTTGCACACTGATGTCACAGTTGAGTCAATTCAAACCGTTTAGTTCCAAATAATGGAAGCAAGTGACAACTATTTGACAATTATATCGCAGTTTTGTTTTTCTTTTCAAAGCTGTACTAACATAACTAAAAGTTGGCGGACGATATTGTAAAGTGCGCGATATGTACGAATGCACACACACAATACAGTGTGCGAGTTTTTATTACGCTTGCGTTTAGATTATCGTCATGATTATTAGTGCGAGCAGAGGCGACGAACTATTCCTATTAATTTTCATGTCGATATTGTCAAATTATCAGTGTATCGAAAAAACTTTTTAAGTTTATCATATTATACAGGAAAAATTAGACTGACAAACGTCGGATGGTTTATTGATTACACTAAAATAAACAACTTTCGTTGATAAGCCCAGGTTCACAAATGGTTTTTATTTCTGTATATACGAGGCTTCTAGAGAGAAAGATTTTCTGGGAAGAGTGATGGCCACCAGTGGCGGATCCAGAACGGGACCGGAGGTTGGGTCGTGACCCCCCTCCCCCTAAATTTGAAGAAAAAAATGTTTAATTAATTGAGTTATTTGAAAAAATATATTTATTATTTTATATTTTTTTTATTTTTATTTTTTTTATTCCAAAACTTAAACAAATAAAAATTTATTTCAATGAATATTATTGTATGCATGTGACGTATGTGTATAGGTTTTTCTCAGAATTTGAGTTTGGGACCCCAACTTTGGGTGATTCAAAACCCTGGAGAAATACTTCCCAAGCTACGAAACAGACTCCCTCACTACCACATCAGAGCCCTAACTTAATCCTAACTACTAACATTCTAAAATATTTGCAGCGTTCTTATGTAAAACCACTGACATGTATAATATGGACTGACTACGTCCATAGAAATACACTACAGAAAGTGGGCTCACTTCTATATAGCATTCTCTTTCGGTCTAAGCACCAAGTATCAACTGAGAGAGAACTGTAAACAACAAATAAATAAGTGCGTACGTCGAAATAAATGTTTTTAAATTAATTATTTGGGTTAATTACTGGTGAAAAAGGTATTACCAAAGGCAATATATTCATAGATAGTCAACAGAAATTCGAAAAGTTTTATTAAAATCACTTTTCAACTTCCCACCAATGGTTTTTTTCAATATTGACACCGACGTAAGAACTATTTTTGACCCAAAAAATTGTACCCGCATGAAATAGCATATCGAGCAGCTCATATTATAGGCGCTTTCGGCAAGCACATTCTCAGTGAGACAAGTGAGATATTCTCAGTTGGCTCACTGAGACTGCACTTTCGGGGAACTGTCTCAGTTCCATATTGAGCTACCGATTTCGAACGCAACCACTGAGCAACTGAGACAAGTGGCGTTTTCGTTTTTGCTTCGGGGTTAACTCCTGTCCTTTGAAGAAGCAAACACATGTTCGAGTTTGCATGCCGGCCTTGGAGTCATGTCACATTTGACTCCTGGTGTTAGCTCTGCTAGCCCCTAGCTGAGATGAGGGGCAGCTGTAGCCCTCCATACGAATCTCTGAATTGTCATTTTGAAATTGTGTGTTGCATTTGTTTTGACAAAATCGTTACAGATTTGAAATGTTTTTATTTTTTAATTTAATTATAGTATTTTTTACAGACGATAACAGCAATTTTCAAGCATTCTATATAGAAGTGCCAGCAATTGATGTTAATGGAGACATTTGTTTTTTACAAGGTGAAACATGTGAATTGAGTGATATGGAGTGATAATACGGAAACTTCATTGGATATTTCTTAAATTCAAGCGCGCAAAAATCCAATAATCACGGTCATCACATTTTCACAACTTTCAGAAACGTTATTATTTTCCTCAAAATATGTAGGTACTCTATTTCCTCACGGTAATGCTCTAATAAATTGAAAACTGCAAAAATTGCCAGTTGGTGACATTTTGAATGACAGATTATAACACAAATTAATTCGAACACGGAGCTTAGCACTTGAAGCAATTGACACTTCGGTGCAGGGTTAGAGTAACCCCAGTTGTCCCTGGTGCTATGCTTCGGTAGCAAAAACGAAAACACGGAAGGGAAACTGAATTTTCTTGTCTCAGTTGACTCAGTGTCGTTATTTTGTGATTTTAATTAATAATTAAAGTTTAGTGAGCTATTTGAATAAACTAACAACACTTTCCTTAATTTATTACTATCCATTTTATGTGTTCAAAATTATTTAAATGTCAAAATTGGCAAATCAGCTGATTGGTTTGAACTGAGACAACTGAGACGATTGCTCAAAGTTTTGTCTCAGTTGTCTCACTGAGACAGTGCTTGCCGAAAGCCCCTTTATGCCAGTGTGTAAAATTGAGAAAAGTTTGGTTTGAATGACTCCTGCAGTTTGCACCCAAAATTAATATTCTATTAAATAAATGACTTTTTGTAAAAAAGTATACTAAAAAATGACACATTTCCACACCGCTTAATGCGGAAACCTTCCTAGTACTGCAGTATTGCGGTGGCTAAACTAAGCGACTTACGACACTGGATGATTTAATTTGTAAGATGATTCCCCACCCCCGTAATTTGAATGGAATGAGAACTTTTTTTTTCAAAACGAGCAATTGCCTCTGCTTCTCCGAATTTATAAGACTTTAATGTAAACATTTCGGAGTTTTTTTCATAGTACATAATCAATTTTTTTTTTTCAAAAAACATGTCATTAACAGCAAAATTTCATATTGAACTTAATTCAGTTTAAAAAGACGCATCACAATCTGATTGAGAATACATTAGCACGGCTCGATCACATTAGCAGCAGAGCGAGAATAGTCAACAAAAATAGTGTTATAGCTCTTAATTGAGTCTTATTTGAGTCTTATATTAATGTGTAAATTTTTAATTGACTTATTTTTATTAGGAATCGAACCCAGGCTGCAGCAATAATATAGAATTATTTGGAGTTGTGCCAACTTGATTAAGACCAATGTTCAAAATTTCACTTCAATGTTTGTTTCTTTGGAAATTCAAAAATATATCGTTGCTTAATTTTTTAGGCAGTGATGTTGAATGAGAAATAACCGCTATACTCCGTTTCAAAATGTTGAGTAGTAATAGCTATAAGGACATGAAAATCAGCATCACAAATACTAGCCAGATCGTCACCAACAATATCCTAATAGGAGAAGTGTTAGAATTCTACAACCTTGTATGTAATATCATTACAAAAATGCAAGAGCAGAAGAGGATATAGGTGACAGGCTAATGAAAGGCTGTCTTAAGTGAAGTCAATTTTAGTATACGGTAATAAAACATGGCTTTAAAAAAAAATCGACACGATCAAAATTCTAATCTTCATGAACGAAAGGAACCAAAGAACAGATATTAACTAAAAAAATTCTGAGAATTGTCGATAAAAAAAAACCGGTGTCGAGAGCTCAATGCACATTTCCCACTGCTGCTGTTGATTTTTGAATTCATTTGTTACGTGCTCCTATGATTTTTACGCAGTCTTGTGACTTAGTGACATGACTGTCATAATAAGGCCCTAAGAGTCTATAAAAAGTATATACTGCAGAAGATTTTAGGCATTTTTGAAAGACATCAGTGCTTACAAACGGAATTATGTTGAATATACGCAGATAAATGGAGCTAAGGTTCCATTCTAAGTATATCACTATCAGCAAACTAATTCTAATGCAGCTGAAAAAAAATTGTCACAACTATTTGCATGACCTCAGGGAATTAGTTAATAGATTATGATAATTGTTGGCAACAACAAAATGGAATGATAACGAAATTTTATCCTTAATTACGAAAGAATTGGGTATTATAGTGTAAATAGTATGTGGTATTACCATACAAACTGCACGATCTAAAGATGAGCTTGGGTAAATGTGGAGGAATTCCTAAGCGTAAAACACTTGGACGATCGGCCAGTCAAGAATCGCGTTGACTTATTCAAATAGTAGATAAAATATTGTTAGAGTATATTCATTGGTTCGCTGTCGAAATCAAGCTATGCAAACGAATTCGGGACAGGATAATATTGTCTTGAGTTTGATGGAAAAATGAAGCATAAATATTGCCCAAGCCTCCTCTTAATTATTAGGCTCAATTAAAAGATTTTTATTCGAAAGAGGTTACCAGGTAACCATTAACGAGAAAAGCCAGACAGAGGGCTCCAATTCTCGTAACGGGTCTATTTCTGGTATACTGATGCATCCAAGAAGAATGGTAAAACAGACGCACGGATGGTCGGTCTAGTAGTAGAACTTTATATTCCGCTTGGAGCCTGACCTTCCACTTTGCCGGCGGAAGTCAATGCTATAGAGGTTGGAGCTCAAGAATGCCTAAACAGGGGCTTCAAGAACTTCAACATCTACATTTGTTCAGACAGCTAAGCTGCGCTTTTGGCTCTGTCCTCTCAAGTGGAAGGAGTTTATGGTAATAAAAAAGCGGATAATTTGACTAAAACTGGAGTCGACAGTGAATGGCTTATTAACGTACGCTGTATTCACTTGATATGCCGTTTCCTGATCTCCACGGATCAGTTGAAAAATATTTCTCTTCAGAGACATATTATGTTTTATTAAGAGGATAGATCAAGCCTAGTAAAATCAGTTCTGCGCTATTTCCCTCTTAATATTGTCGTCCCATGTTGTCTTCATGTTTTATGGTCCTCTATGGTCATTGGGGCTCATCTTTACCGCTGGAACAGAATGAACGGATCAATACCGGATGGAAATGTCACGCAAAAGTTGAATGCATTTGAAATACATTAATGCGCACACAGTGAACGCAGTTACACCGCATTTGCCGCAAGAAAGTTGGTCAACTTTCAACTTTTACGCAAGTGCCGGATTGAAAATTTTTGACAGCTGAACCAAACGTTTGTTTCGAATGAAATTTGCTGCGGGATGTTTCAAATGTTACTCTTATTAATCGCACAAGTTTTAACAATATAAAAATATCCACAAGCACAATATTGAAAATATGAAAATTGCATTGAACTGTCATTAAACGCAGTCGCGGCAATTTCGTTCTGGGCAGCACTTTATTTCTTGCGTTGTTTGACAGTTAGCTGCGTGTTTACTCCGGCATTGATCCGTTCATTCTGTTCCAGCCATTAGCCCTTAATTCGGTTTTGTGTTCTCTCTTGCCCTTTTGTTGATAGTTGTCCTTTGGTTTTCCCTTTTTTGGGGAGGAGGGGGGTAATACTAACATCGACTTGAAAATCATGTATTGTTGATCATTTATTTATTAAACGAGCCACTACAGCGAGCTGGTTGTGATACATAGTATAAATTTTAAGAAAACTAAATTCCCTACATTTTTTGTATAAACACTGTAAGTCTGACGTGTAAAAGGCGATGGAAACGTATAAACATTTTTCCAAAAAATAGTCCAACTCCTGGTTTTCCTCATTTCAACAAATAATTTGTAGCTATTCACCACGTAATGATGTCGTTTTGTAAATTCAAAGTCAACTCATTTCCAAACCATCGCGAGGCCTAATCTACAGATGTTCTTTTTTTTGCAATTGAATACGGCTCGTATTCCATAATTTATATACCCCGAGTATGTTTCCTATTATTTCTTTCTTTTTGATGGTCCGGGTCAGTTGATGGCATCATAATCGTCTTCGTTAGTGTTATCCTCTAACCCATTTTCCGCACTGAGAATCTGGTCTTCCATCAATGTTATTGCCTCATCTTCGTCGTTGCTCTCGATGATGACCTCTGGTGCATTCTCGCATGATTCACCATTCAAATTCATATGAGACATTTTTGTTGTAGGATTAACCATTGAGGAATTATTTAAAAAAAAAAAAAAAAATTTGTACGTTTAATCCAAGATGGCGGACCACGCTGACCCCACCCTAGGTCGAAAACTTCAATTTTTCATCGGGGCCAGGAACTAAATAACATAGGTACATATATCAAAATTGTTTCTACCCCATTGACTGGACTAATATGCAAATGAGAAATTTCAAACTAAATAAGTTTAGATAGACTGGAACGCAGCTTGAATATTTAAAACTAAGATTTAGATATTTTACATATGACTATGGTAAGCATTAGTAACTTCAACTACAACTCTGCCATCCACTACTCTGGTTGTGGCGCGAGCTTTACAGTGATTTGATTTGAATTTTGAACAACGCCACGTTACAGATGTTAAAAACGTCCCATCTCGAACAAATGTTTCATTCTCAACCAGTAGCATTCGATGATTTCGTCTTGAGAGGCAAAACACTGCATCTGGGAAATCTGAAAATATAAATAGAATCAATTTGAGCACAAGAAATGAATTATTAGCGAATTCTATCTATAAAAATTTGATAATTAATATTAATATACTATAATATAAAAATGTAACACTGTTCACTGTCTTCTAACTGCCAGTTCATTTTATTAGAACCGCTCAGTTTTTTGGTCAATGGTCTTTGAGTATATGTGTTGCCAGAGTTCACAGTTGAGGAATTCACTGCGTTATAACACTTTATTTGACTTTTATTTAGGTAAATTTAAATAAAACAAAAATATATTTTACTAATAATAGTTATAATTATAATAAAAATGATTTTTATGTGCCTTTTTATCACCATATGGTCTTATTAGACTGAATAGCTTATTGGTCGTTGCCTTTTTCCTTGTTTTCGAACATTTCTCGAATTTTTAATCTCTGTTCCATTTTGCTTCCACTTGCTCCACTTCGTTTGAGACCTGAAAAAATAAGAAAAAACTTTGAAATTATAAACATTATTAACATTAACCCAAGAGGATGAATAAATTCATTGATATATTTTTTTTTTTTTTATTTATTTTTTTTTTTTTGTAGACATAAAAAGAGGCTATGGGTACAAAAGGTCGAGGAGTTGAAATTTGGTAGCTTTCTTCAGTGTCCTAATTAATATTCCGAGTTTGCGACCTTTATCGACCGCAGCTCGCTCCGGCATATTGGAAAAACTGTACTGAAAACCAGTTTTTCGAGAATATCTTCTCTCCAGCACCACATAGTCTAAAAAGAACTTTTATAAAAATATAGAGCATGAAATTTCCCATTTCCCATTTATAAAAACCAGTAATTACAAGTAAGTATCAGTAAAGTACCAGTGAAGTACTGGTAAATACTGGAAAAGTTCTGACCTGGACATTACTAATATGCTTACTGGTACTGGTAAGTTTTCAAGTAAAAGTAAAAAAATTTGAACTTAGACTAAATATTTTTTTTTGTACGAGTACTGGTACTTGACTGGTACTTAAAATCATACAGCTCTGATTATTATATAGACGTTTTTTTAAAAACATGCTTAGAAACGTCAACAAGAAAATGCTCAACCTTATTATTAGCAGCAATGCTATTAATGTGTTCGAACATGCTAAAGTTAGAGCTTGAGGAGTTAACATGTAACAGAAATAATCTTCTCAAATTGTGCCCATTATCACGGATAGAGGTTTTGTTACGTTACAACGGAGAATCAAAAGTTACGTTTTTCAAGGGAGCGCATATTTAAAATCTTCAAGCGCTCTTCATATGGTGGAAGAATCAATGAATTATTCTAGGGTAGGTGTCAAAGAGTGGAACGTGTAGAAAGTTCTACTGAATACTGGTCGATGTGGGTATACCGTAAAATGTAAATCAGACCTGGGTAGCGTATTCAAGAAGTGGTCTCACGAAGTAGGTGTACAAACGCAATGTTATGGTGGGATTCGAGAGCTCTCTGGACCAACGTTTTATAAAGCCCAGCATAGAACTACTCCTTGATACCATGTTGTTTATGTGGGAGAAAAAATTCAATATTTGGCCAAATTTAACATCCAAAACACACAAATATTTATATTATATATTTATATTTACTATTAAGTGATAAAATTATGGTGACCCTAATTTCATACTGTGTCAGTGTGCTGGTTTAGACCGCGCCATTTAGGACTAGTTTTATGAAAGTCGACTTACGTAGAACTGATATGAAATGGTTTAAATATGTTTGGCTTACGAAAAACTAGTCCTACTTTAATTCAGTATCTAATGCGGTATTGACCTACACAAATTAGTATTTTAAACGTAGACATAAACCTCACATAAGGAATTGTTTACTAACTTGAATGCGTGTTTGTTCATTAATAGATAATTTTGTTTTAATGAAATTGAGTGGAATTAAAAAGAAAAAAATTGGGAACTGGTCAGAGGGACAGACAAATTCCGTAATAGGCTTTTGTATTGAAGAAAGGATTCCGGCCTTAATGGATGGTAAAAAATTTAGAAATTTGAAAGTTTTTAAATTTTCTTCTATGCTCCATTTTCTTGTGCATGAGATGTACACAAACAAACTCAAAATATTATTTCTTATTTTCCTCGTGAAGTAGTAGACAGAGATCTGACAAAACTTTAATACGAGTGGACTAAACGACAGTCGGATTAATATTACGTTCATCGACCTACGTAAAACCAGCGTCAAAAACAACCTGTTTGGTTATTGACAAATGTAAACATTTCTCCTTCAAAAAAAAAAAGTATATTTCTCTTTTATCGATTTCGATGGGACTTCAGTGCAACACCAGTATTGCACTTTGTCCAGCAGTGCAACACTGAAAATGTTCAATGGGGCAATTTTTATTGCAGAAGTGCAACACGAGGTTTGCACTCACTTCCCATACTTTGCACTGGATATTTTGTCGGTGTTACAAATACATATTCAAGTTAAATTGTCATCTGCTCTGTCAAAGTGTACTGTCGCGATTATTTGTGAAATTTTTGAGTTACATGAATTAAAAGATTTTGTTTGGATTATTTGCATAAAGTTTAAGATGAAATTTCTTTCTACATATCAATAAAGAACATTTATTACGTTTGATAGTTCCGTGTGCCCACAAATACAAGGAATATGACAGAAATATGTTCGATAGACTTCAGTGCTCCTAGTTCTCCGCTGCCAGGAAAAGTGCAACACTGAAATGGTCCCATCGAAATCGACATTTGTCACAAACATGCTCAATTTCCTTAAATGCTACATGCAATTCCTTTCTTTCAAAATTTGCATTCATTTTTATTTTATTTTATATATTTTTCAAATGACACGTTTACTCTGATGTGTACCTAATCTGTTTCTATTAAACAGCTATTCAAGAGATATATCTTGTTAATATATGCTCGTCGCGTAAAACTAGTCCTAAATAGCGCTGGTCTAAACGTACTCAGTTATTGAGTCATATGAGTCTCAATAATCTCTAAATTTTCAAGACTAATCTAACTTTTGCATGCAAAACATTCTGAGCTAAGCTTAATCTCATGCGATTAGATCCATCTCCGGTTAGAGTTTCAGCTCAGTTTTATTAATTGAAATCTAAAATTTGGTATACTAAAAAATTACCGTTGTCTCGCTTAAATCAGCTGTGTCTTGTAAATATATGAGAGACTGCATTTCAGTTCTAGTTCTCTTGTCTAATTAATGACAATAATTAGCGAAAATTCACGTAGAGGTGCCACTGTAAAGTTGACAAGATTTAACGAAGTGAATATAGAATAATTCGCGGGACATTTGAATAAAAGAGAACAAAAACTTGGTGATGATTTTAATACTGTAAAAAATGAAGGTGTTTTAAAGGTTTGTAGGAGATCCCAGATTCCAACAAGGACTACTCAAAGAAGAAAGCATTCATCAGGCTTCCGCGTCTAGAATTATAGTGGATTTTTTTTTGCTTAATAACTCTCACATATGGATTAAATTCTCTTCAACTTTCGAATATATAGTATAGTTGCGATTAATTGTGTTCACGTTAAGATCAGAAATTCGTATTCTCACAAGAACGAATACTTCTCCATTACAATCCAAGCAACATTATATGAATGATGCCAATAAACAATTCACGAGTGTTCATGTGTGTTGGCCAGGCTCTGTAAATGATTCACGAACTTTTAAAAATTATGAGTTACGATTTTGCAGAGAAATATCTCAAATGCTCTCTTACTCGAAGATGCAGGATATGGGGTACCTATAGCACTCTTTTTGATGGTGCCTGCAATGCAAATCAATTTCAACCAAATTGTTAACAAAGGAAAGAGTAATATTATTGAAAGATGTTTCAGATGAGATCTTCATGTCTGCTGTATAAGTTAAGAATATCGCTGGAATTAATACCTGCCTCAAATACGAGATTTATTTTGGAATTACTTTATCTTACACAGTAGTGAGAAGATGATGAAGAAAATAAGTACTTATGTACATTTTGTTGAGGACTTTGCGAGCAGGATGCGGGTACAAGGTACAAGAAAGCGTATCAGATAAGTTTAGCCAAATGACAAATATAATTAACCCATTAAGAAATGAGTTTAAACTTACAGAAAATATATATAAACCTTGAACGAAAGATTTTAAACCCTTAACAAATATATTTAAACCTTGAACACGAATGAGTTTCAACCGTTAACAAAATGACTTAAACCTTTAGAAAATAATATCAAATCCTTAGCAATACATACAGGGTGTTTTCTCCATGGTGGTCCACAGAACGGGAGGTGATAAAAATTACCTAGACAAACAAAAAATTGAATGGCGGGGGGGGGGGGGCATATCAACCGTTTCGGAGTTACAAGGTGATTAGGAAAATATTCTAGATTTTATTTTCACAAAACACCCTGTATCTGAAAAAGTACAGGTGGTATAAACACTTTTTTGAAAGTCCTGATATGTAACAAGTTACTGCGGCGGAAATGTTAACAATCTTCAAAAAAAATCATACAACTTAATCTTTTCACGGTAAATTTTGTAAAAATGATAATAATAATAATATCAACATCAAAATAATATTATATAGCGAAATCTGTTTCAAATTGAAGTGATTTTTCTTGTTACGTATAAATTTTTTTACTGCCACTGTCGTTGGCGAAGATTTCAATCTTTTAGTTTAGCTGACAGCTATTAGGCTCATAGAAAACGAATATCTTAACTTCGCAAACCGGGGAGATGCAAAACCGCTGAAAGAGTGTATTCCGCAAATAATTTGAAAGTGAAAGAAGTAGCCGGAAACATCCTGTTATTACATGCTGTTAGCGGCTGTGATACGACATCATCCCTCCTCAACCAAGGAAAAACTATTTTTTTTCGCTTGTCCAAAAAATTGGCATCTTCAAAGATCAGAATGCCAAGCCAAAAGACATTGCAGACGGTATAGCACGATTTCTTGTTGCTTTGTATGGTGGCAACATAGAAGAGGAAACCTTGGAAGAAGTCCGCTACTAACCTTTCGCAAAATCGGCAATAAAACAACTTCAACCTAGTTTTTATACCGCCAATGAAGAACGCTGCACGGTATCATCCGATTAGGACTTACCACCAAGTCCAAAAACGGTATGAAATCCAAATTATCCATTTGGCTGGCCTGGAAACTTGGTATCAATAGCCTCACCCAAGTACTAATGTCAGAAAAACCTGGTATCTGTTAATTAAATGTAATTTCTTGCAATTGTAAAAACGGACGCTGTGAATATGGCTGCAGGAAATATGAGTTGAAGTGCTCTGTTGTATGCAATGGTGAATCATGCGGGAATGCTCAAGAGGTCATCATCGAGAGCGACGACGAAGTTGAGGCCATAACATGGATGAAAGCCCAGATTCTCAATGCGGAAAATGGCTTAGAAGATAACACTAACGAAGACGAATGTTTACGTTTCTACCGCTAGAATTTTTTACACGTCAGACTTACAGTGTTTATACAAAAAATGTAGGGAATTTATATTTTTACATTTTTGTCGTAGGATAAACCGTTGGGAAAACTTTTTTGAAAAACCTTTAATACAAGATGGCGGACCACGCTGACCGCACCCCAGGTTAAAAACTTGGATTTTTGATCGCGCCCGGGAGCTAAATAACATTATTTCAAAATCGTTTCTACAAAACGTTTTGTACGCCAAAGGCCTTTTTTAGTCCCTATTGACTGGACTTTTGTCATATGGCTTTTCTTGTAAATTTTGGTCGAGAGAATAATTTTAATTATTTTATGGTTACATTGCGGTTTTCACAATAGACATAATATGTATAGTGAGAGCTAAAAGTCATTGGTTAAAACTTCTTTATACATACAAATAAATAAGCCATTTTAAGTTTTAAACTAATTAAAATTATAATATTCATGCCTTAAGACGAAAGTATAAAAAGTATGCTAACAAATTTTCAGCCAACACTAGCGCGGATACTGAAGAGAGTGCAAGTGAACAGGACAATGACCAACAACAAAAACAAAAACGTCGGCGAGCCCGAAGAGGGAAATATTGTCGTGCGAATATGGATGCAAAGGAGCTTTTGATAAGATATTATGTAGAGGGTATGACAGTGGCTGAATGTGCCAACAGGACTAAAATCAACATAAATACTGCTAAAAGCATCATTCGAGCTTATAAAAGAGATGGGACAGTGTCTAAAGACCGTCGTGGTGGAAAAACATCACGAAAATTAACAGAGGAAGTATTGGTATATATAGAGCAGTATGCTGAAAGTAATCCCGGAATAACAACACGAGGTATCCAACAAAATTTACGCCGTCACAAAAACATTACTTTATCCATAAGTACCATCGGAAATGCTCTTCGTGAGCTTAAAATCACGCTCAACAAATTTGCTTCTATTGAAAATGTTCAGATGAATTCACGGCGAACAATACAATTGAGGCAAATATACGCTCAGGATTTCACGGAGTGGTCTTCGGAAAACAAAGATAAAATGATATTTATCGATGAGTGTGACTTTAATTTTCATTTCAGACGATCTCAAGCCCGATCAAGAAAGGGAACCCGTGCTCGAGCTATAGTTCCAGAAGTACGTTGCAGAAACGTAACACTTATTGCAGCGATAAGTAATCAAGGAATATTGCATTACAAGATTATTGCAAATTCTATTTGCAATTCCGATAGGTTTTCTCTATTTCTGCGCGAACTTGTTGAAAAGCTGGAAACAAATCCATCGCTTAGTAACTCATTTTTAATTATGGATAATGCAAGAATACACAACACCCAACAAGTTCACGATGTGTTATCTCAAACGAATTTAATACTAAAATTTTTGCCACCTTACTCGCCTATGTTAAACCCTATCGAAAAATCATTCTCAAAAATGAAGGTACATGCACGTTCAGTTTTAGGTGACATTAGTAGAGAACATAATCTTGTCTCAGTAATCGAAGATAGTCTGCAACAAATTACACCTAATGACTGCACCAACTATATAATGGATATGGTTTTACTTATTCCTAAGGCAGTGGATGGTCAACCGTTGCCCTAAAAAGTATGCAAATATGATATATGCACCCAAAATTTGAAAAAAAAACTAGTATTAAATGAAATAAAATATTTTAAATAATTTTAATTTTAAGTCTTTTTGTTGACTATTGAAACTCATTCGTTCAAGATTTAAATATATTTGCTTTCAGTTTAAACTCATTTTGTTAATGGGTTAAATATAATTGCGAATAGGTTAATTATATTTCTTGAAGCCTCTTTTTCAATTTTAAAAATTTTAACAAAGAAAAATAGCTAAATTTATTTAAAATCATCTTCGTTATGAAAATTAAATTTATTTTAGCTTCTTTATTTAACTTTTCCAGTTTTTTTCTGCAGTCCTGCATATTTTATTTCAATAAAACTAATCCTTGCACATGGACCGTACTGAGATCTTGGATTTGTTCTATTTTATAATCATCTAAAACTCTGAAATTTTTGTTTCTTTTTAATTTTTTTTAATCGGGGAGGTATTTTCTCTAAGCTATTCAAACTATTTTCGAAATTCGCAGAAAAAGACACAGCTTTGAATGGCTTTTTCGATATTCTTGATGCGGTTTTTGAAAATGCACATACAAAAATAAAGATAGATTTGTACCGCCATCTTCCATTAAGGCGAGTAGTCTTTTTTCCCAGTTCTTTAATTTTATTGGTTTATTTCCTGTTTTACTTGCATTTGTTTTCTCCTTTATTTCGTTTTTCAGATTGATTATTTTCTTAGAAATTACTAAAAATTAAAGTTATTTCAATTCCCAAGTTTTGATGATGACGACCCGCCACTGAGCGGTGGCCTGAGGCCGTGATTGTATTTTGGGCCTGAACATTCGGCGATTGTATGATAAACAATAAAATCGAGACCATCGGCGACGAGTATTTACGAAATTAGGCTTGAATCCTTTTCTATTTGTTCATTTAAGTTTAGTCGGAGATTGAAATTATTGTGAAAATACATTAGTACATCAATTACATTGAGTGAAAATGCATTCTTTACTTTAATCACAATGAGCCTAAGCGGCAATCATACATTCTGTACAGACCACTCCAAACATCCGACGCTATTATAGTTTTTTCAATTATAGAAAGTAGTGTTTATTTGAAAAATAATACATAATTTGCACGATTTTAAGATTGTACGAAGTGACGGAATTTTTATAATTTCCTGGGGAGAGGGATGGGCATCTTCGCCCCTACCTACCTACTCCAATGATCTCAAAACGGAAAGGAGAGATTCATTTAGTAAATTGAAGTCATCATCATAGGATGCATTATTCAGAGATTGTAGGGTGATCTTCTGACGTTTCTGGCTTCTACAAATAAGCAAATATCCTAAATACCGAAATCATTTAGAAGAAAAATCTGTCGACAGAATAAAGTGGCCTCCTGATCCATTTTTAAGACTTCACCAACAATATCAATTGTTAAGAACTACTACCTACCGTATTAATTACGCTATCTCGTAAATTTCTGTCACTAATTTTCTCCAAATG
Source organism: Dioctria rufipes (assembly GCA_963924295.1). Classification (NCBI taxonomy): domain Eukaryota; kingdom Metazoa; phylum Arthropoda; class Insecta; order Diptera; family Asilidae; genus Dioctria; species Dioctria rufipes. The sequence continues at coordinate 233,414,976 of OZ002741.1, read as the reverse complement.
TAATCACGACGAATTATACATAATCTTACAAGGTACATCAGCACAAAATTAAGTCAAGTCGGCTGGATATAATCCCACGATTACACGATTTTGTAGAATTAACTGGCGGTCAGTACACACTTCGTCTGTCAATTTTACTGATTACAAACGGTTTGCGTTCGATCAACTGATTTATCAGCTCATTATAAAAATGTTGTCAAGCTGTGCAGAGATTACTTTTCTGTATGCATTTCTAATGATTTCTTCCTTTTCTCTAAACAAACAAAAATAAGCATTTCAATGTATATTAAACTCTTTTCAGTCATTTTCCACTCAAAAGAGAGAAGATTAGAAATATAAACACAAGTTTCCACTAGCATCTACCTTTTATTTTCAGTTTTCGCCATTTTAATTTTACGTTTGACAATTTACTAACTGAACAGAAATCTAGTTAGTAGGGGTTTACACGAGGCTGTATCGGTATCAATTCTACTGACTCGTGTAATCCCCGGGTAAGTATCATACAAATATTTTCTTGAAGGCGATGTTGTAGCGATGTTGGTAAATAAATACCTGACGGCGGCCATTCAAACCAGCCTATGTAATTTTTTCTTATGCAAAAAAGGTGAACTCTTCAACTTTTGTGGATTATTACATTTTGTAAAATTTCAATGTTTTTCAGTCTAAAAGAAATTATTTTTTCCATTCTTCTTCTTAATATTTATAACAATCACAGATTAAATTTTTTTTAACATTAAAAATTAAAAATGTGTTCTCTTCGTTTCCAGTATTTCAACGCATTTTCCTTTCATTTATTTACAGACGGTATGTACTATATTTCGCAGTATAGAGCAAAAAAATTGCCAGGATTACAAATACGAAAAATTCGCCGGCAACCAAAAGCACAAGAATCACGCATCAAAAGAAAAGAATCTTCAACGAACCAACCAAAGCAAATGATGAAATTCATTGAGGAAAACAATCGTCTTATGTCTAAACTAAGAGAAGAAGTAGTATCCTTAAGGAGAGAAATACAGTCGCAGAGGGATGATCCACTCGGTGACTCTTTACCCAAGTTTCCATTAGAATCAAGAGAAGAGTTTTTGAAGCTTGAAGAAGAAATTGAGAATAACGATACCATAAAAAAGGAAATGGTAAATAATTTTTAATTTTCTAATGTTTATAGCTTTTTGTTTATGTATAAATAATATAATACAGGACGTCCTGTAACTGAAGCATTAAGCTGAGAGGAACATAAACCCAGCCAAAAAGTCTTAGTTAAAAAGGGATTAATTCTCTCATAAATTGCAATTCTCGCTGTAAAAAGATGTAAACTTTCAAAAAGAACCGCTAATTAACAGTATACTTAAATTCCTCCAATTCTTGGTAAAATAAATTTTATCTGGAGTATCGTAGAATATAACAACAGTTATAAAGGTATGTCAGTCCACATACCGTTCGGGAAGATCCGTAGAGACGGCACTCCATGGAATAGTGCATGTTTATTATAGAACACTCAATTTACAACAAAAAATTTACGGTAATTGCATTCATAGTGGGAATTTCTAGTCGAGCTACACATTCAGCCTATCTTGATCATTAGATAATAATTATGTACCAAAAAGAATCATTCAGTCTCAAACAGCCAGCATTAATTTCATTAAATGGGTGCTGTGGTTAGGTCCCAGAGCACAGCTCTTTCACCTCAACTCTAGGTAATACAGGGTGTCCCGTAAGTGGTGTGAAACCCGAAGGCCATGGATAGTTCATACTTAGATGAGCAAAAAATTGTATCTGATCCTAAGGGTTTCTGAGAAAACGCGACTTAAAGATATTTAGGTATGCTTTCATAGATCACCCTGTAAATTCTATGATGATGATATAAAATTTAGAATTACACTTAAAATTTATATTTATAATCTTGGCACTTTTCCAATGGTCTATAAGCTTTTCTCTTCCACACCTCCGTTTTGAAGTTATGGTTCAACAAAGTTGATATTTTCAAATCTTAACCTTTTTTTTTTTATTTAAGTACTATTTTTATCAAAAAACACGTCATCAAGATCATATTTTTAATATTGGCTTAAAGAAGCCCAAAGTCTTAGCTTTAAAATGACTTATTGCACTCTGTACCCCAAAAGTGACCCTTTCTGCGTGTTTTGCAGTTTCCAGCGAAAAAGTGTAATTAGTGCCAGGAAGTAGGCACGGGGACGAGCTTTTTAAGCCATTTTCACTGGATATGTTCAAGAAAAAGTGAAAAAAAAACACAGAAAGGGTCAAAGGTACAAAGTGTAATAGGTCATTTTAAAAGGAAGTTTTTGAACTTCTTAAATCCAAAATGAAAAATTGGTGTTGTTGACGTGTTTTTTGATAAAAATAATAGTTAAATAAAAAAGACGAGTTAAAATTCCAAAATTTTAACTGTATTGAGCCATAACTTCCAAACTGAAAGGGGAAAAGGAGAAAGGTTTATATACTCACTGAAAATTTCCAACGATTAACAAATTTTAAATCATCATAGGGTGTAACGTTCAGAATTTATAGTGTAATCTATGAAAACATGCCCAAATATCTTTGAGTCCGGTTATTTCGGAAGTCGTTAGGCTCCTCCCCCCCCCCCCCCCACACCCCTACAATTTTTTACAAGTATAAGTATGACCTATCCATATTGAATACCCTGTACAGTTATAAAAAAAATTTATAAGTGTAAATAGAGACGGGGTAAATGTGTGTCCTCGTATGGGGACTAGGTATGATCATGATATCAAGAATACCCCATTCTGTAATCAATGAAATTTTAGAAGGTTGTTTCGTTAAAAGTAGATCAAGCTCTCTAGACTGAATGAGCATCCAAGAAAAACTATATTGATGCTATCGACTACAAAAACAAAAATACCAACCTTCATCCTTCAAAAGTATATCCTAAGTGAAAAATATAGACGAACAGGGCTTAAGCAGGCTTGGAGTGTTCTCTGATTTTATATAGCCTAATGACCAGCTTTTTATAAGGGTTACAATTACATCATCAAAACTAAGTTCAAAAAACTTTTTATGAAATAAGGGCGCTCTGAGAAAACTTCAAAAGACATTTTCCAATAAGAATCAGGAAATATGAATTTCCTTAGCTTGCTACCGAGCAAGATGGTTGAAACTTTCGCTGATTTATGCTTTAATTACGCAAATTTTAGGTGAAATAACATAACAACATACGTCTACAAAAGTATGCCCTTCCTTAATAAAGCCAAAGCAGCCGCAATCGCAATCAGAAGAGGCAACAGTATTGCCAGAGTCATTGGCTAATTGGGAAACATGCTGCTAGATTGGATGGTCCATTTAATTCACACCATCACAACTGCAAAGAAGTCGGTGAAATAAAGAAAAACCTCTGTCCATAAGTGTCCGATATGAGTCACTAGTGTCAGACATCATATTCTAAGTGACTTCTTCGTCAATTACCTTAGACAAATATCGGAAAAAAGTTATAAAATTGTTAATTTTTTTAGAAATTATTTTTCCTTAATTTTCTTACACTCACCACACTAACGCATACAGGTAACCCGAATGATACATCAGAAAGGCGGATACTTTTAATAATGCTAATTGCAGCTCTAGAAAAGTAATCTGAACCGATCATTCTAACCAACCGTTTGTTATTTAGTTAGTTAAATAACATTTCATATTTACATCCTGCTTACTGAGCAGTTTCAATAGATTTGATTTTCTGTATAGATATTTTTCGTTTACGGGATCCCCCCCCCCCTGTTTGTTTTTGGAAAGACTACTATTTATGTAAATATAAACTCAACTTCTACTTCTTCAGGTGACATTCTTTTATCGTCAGGGAGGAAATGATGAAAAAAAGTTTCTAAAAAGATGTCTTAAGACGATCATAACAGACGATGTTGCAAAAGGTTACTGCTGGTTGGGTACTAAGGAGAAGACGGGTATTAGAGGATTTACTAGCATATCTGTATTAAGAAGTATTGAATCGGCTATTATATGTAAAATGTATTATATTATGTTATTTATTTTAGTGGCTTACATGCAACGTTTTCCTGAAGGTGATGACAGATTTTTTGAATCAGTTGTGAAAAGACATTTTCAATATGCCAATGATAGAATCAACAAGAAAGCCCGATATACACCAATGGCTACAACAACTTAAAATGAGTATCTAATAAACTATAGTTTTTTGTTTTTTCAAACAAAATGTTTAGACGTTTATAGAATTTTCATAATAAGAAAATAAGGATTTACATACTTACTATAACTTCGCAAAAAGTGCTGTTTTATTTGAAATGTTTTTTTTTTCGTTTTAAAGGAATATAATATTTTTATTATCAAAATATTAGTATTCCTCCCTATAGATATGCACGTTATTTAGGCATTAATGACCTCTGACCTTTTCCTCTCCTACCTATAGTAAAAACTATGTAAAAACTAAAATTATAATTATGTATATATAAGGGCCTGTCCAAAAAAATTTAGTTTATATACAATGAAATGTATTAAATGATCAAAATTTAACGGAACTAAGATTTAAATCATATTTAAATTTGTTTAGGTTTTCTTACATAAAATTTGAATAATATTTAACTGCATATATTGAAAACTTCCCGGAGATATTTTGCAAGTCATGAAGTCAAATATTGAATTGTTCGTATATGTTGCAAACTATTGAATTGTTCATTTTGATTATCATATTAGCCCAGGGCTATTCTTAATCATTCGGTCTGGACATTGCCATAAAAAAATTCACTTCAACTCTCGAACTATCTTTTTTTCACTTCTGAAGAACATTTGTTTTAATGGTCTGGACGTTTGGACTTTGTCGTTCTCTCTAAAAAATTGTAAAAGTATAGATTTCCAATGGAATGGGAAAATGAGTATAAGAGTGCTCTGCGCAAATTGCTTATTCGTAAAAATTATTACAAGGAAAATTTTATAATAAAATATTTATTGGTGGTCGATGTTCAACAAAATCAGTAAATCTGTATTATGCATGTGTTATCATTATTTTTTCCAATTTTTTTCTCTATTATTTTATACTTTTTTTTTTTGAATTATTATTTATTCCTGTGTTATGTCCGCAAACTTGCAATAAATGCAATTAGTTTATATTTGTATACAATATATGTAGCAATCAGAATAAATATTTGGTTCCCGTATCTCGAAATGCGAACCTTCACCGATTTCAAAGTATATTTGTAGTTCTGGGTCATACCCACTTATTCATGAATGAAAACATAACTAAAGCAAAGAATAAAGCTATTGGCTGACTCTTTGCTGTAGTTATGTTTTCATTCATGTATCAGCCTCGAATTCACATGCAAGTGTACCCCCATGATTTCTAGTTTCTAAAGTAAATATAAAATATGTACAATTACGTAACTCACAAATGGCAAGAGTGTCTTACTTTAAATTTAAAATTTTAAATTTTGATTGTAATGGAAAAATTAAGACAAATTTCGCATGAGTGGAGTGAACAAAATTATTGATGGTACTCAACTTATGCAAAAACTGATAAATCGAATTGTGCTAACTTTAGAAATGTTAAGGAGGTTACATAGAATTAGTGATGTGCGATTTAAACATATTATTTTTATTAGAAAAATATTCATGATTCTGAATGTGGCCGCATCAACTAAACTACGAATTCTATTGCACCCAATAGGGATGGCTTCATTTTTCACTGTATAGAAAGAAGCCATAAGAGTCAATTCGCAGTTATAAGTGGCCCAAGACATTATTTATTAATTTTTAAAAAGCTCCTTATCCATTTGTATCCTCCAATACTTACGCATTTTTTTAATTTCAATTTAACTTCCTTCTCTACTATGCGAAAGTCAGCCATAGTTTTACCAGTCCGCGTTGGAAGTTTCCGGCACGTTTATAGTTTTTTATATCTAATTATATTTCGTTGTAGTTTTGAAAAAAGTCAAAAGTAACCATCATTATCTCCGCCATCTTTGATTGGCTGCTAAGTGTACTATCGCCTAAGCTCCGTTGTCATCTTGTCACGTCTCTTATTCAGAAACATTTCACTCATGCCTCTCTTTGCTTACCCAAGCTCAACTCGCACTCTTCAAGGAAATTGATTGTCGCTTTTAACGACTGTACTCGATTTATTTTTGGACTGAAGAGATTCTATCATGTATTTCACCTTAATTTCACACTGTTTTTAACTTGCCTCGCACTTTTCAACTGGTCGATTTAAGTACCTTCTTTCAACTCCACAAATGGGCACAAACTGCTACTTCCACGGTTCAAAACTTCCATATTCGACGGATTTTGTATTTTTTTAACAGACTAGAATCTGGAACTCGCTGCCTCATCATATCCAGACAGCTATCTTGCTCGGCAATTTCAAACGACTCCTAAAGTTCTATCTTGGCGGCATAGTTCACATTAGTTTGCGGTGACCTGTATCGCTTGAATAAAAATCTGAAATTTTAATTTTCTTTTAACTTCAGGTGCTGTACATAGTCAGGATGTAATTAACGATGATAACATCCCTGTAAAGTAGCAGTTAAACAAAAGTTATTTTCAGGCGAAAATGACCATAATAATTGAGCTACTGATTGTCGACCATCTAATACATTCGTTTCCTGAATCAGGTTCAATAGTTAACATATGCACTACCAACAATATGACAAAGGAAAGTGGGCTCCCACCGTAACAAGATGCAAGACAAAAAAAGACATAAAAAAATATTTACTAGAAAAATTAAATACTCACAAAATTTCAATGGCTTTTCCTTGCTCTTCCAATTTAAAAGATTTCAGTTAATGTGAGCACTTTTCATACAAAGGATATAAACTTCTAATGCTCCAGCTTTCTTTCACTTTCTTTTTTTTTCGTATTGATGTCGCACACATATCATTTGAACCCTTTTATCCTCTGATTAACTCTGTAAGAATTTGGATGTTCTCAGATTTTTCATCCCGGTTTCTCTAAATTGTGATGATTACACATTTCACCAAAAAATTTTATAATAATTTTAAAAGAATTTAAAAAACTTTATTATATTTTCCACAAGCTCAAAATAAAAATATTTACTTATTTTGGTTACGCTCCGCGCAGCACTCCTTACAGCTCCTGAAATGTTAATCGTTGACAACTTATCTTATCGTAGTAAGGTTGGCCGTAGGGTCCAACCAACTTAAGAATTCTGACATGTCTAGAATACGATGAAAAAATACCCATACTAGGCGTACAGAACTTCTTTCAACCGTATTGCAGTAATGTGACACACTACAGTCCCCATGACAATCCTGCAGCTTTCTTTTTTACATTTATTTTATTTTATTCTAAAATATTTACTTATATTTTTTACTAACTATTATTTTAAGCTATTATTTATTCATAGTCTTTCATGAGAGATACAAGTCTTATATTTCATATGACACCGTGATTGTGAGCCCACAATAGCAACTCTAACCAATTTCTTTATCTATGTTCCTTAAAGACAAAGGTTTGCACGATTGGATTCAGATTAGACAAATTCTTGTGCCTATACTTTACTTGAAATCCAAAATCCAAAATAGCAATAAATAAAACAAAGAGTTTCCTTATATATTTTCTATTTAATATTATGACAATTTAGCATAATTTCTTTTGAATGAATAATATAATATTTAGGCATAAAAATGTTCATGTAGCCCGTGATGTTGACGGAATAGCTTCTGAAATCCTTTTCCTATAAAAATTAATTTTTTTGTTATTAATTAATAAAGTATGTAAATGAAATTAAATCTATCAACATACTTCTTAGAAGCTGTACATTTTGCTCTATTGTAGCGATTATGCGAGCGCAATATACAATTCCTAAGCTCTTTTTCGTATTCCTTTCTTCCAATATCTTCACCGCAGGCTCCTATAAATTTTAGAAACCATTAAATACCTTATCTACTTAAAGAATTTTTTTGTGTACATCATCTACAATTATATTGAATGCTCACTTACTATAAAGAACTGTATCGAAAAGCTTTAGAGATAAAAGTCTACTCTTTCCAAATCGCCCATCTACATTGAACCCTAAATAAACCTTATCGTTAGCGATGGTTCGGAAAATTTGTTCGATTTTCTTGTTAGTCTTAATATATCTGTTTTCAAAAAATGTTGTCTGCAAAATATTAAGAATAAAAAAAAAAAAGTAAAAATTTTATTGCAGTAATTCAACGATTTACCAATGCAGACGCAAATTGTGTTTCTTCCAATCGAGCCTCCATGTCAGTCAGTTCAGCAATGGTTTTTAGTGGAAGCATTAAATTAGCTTCTTCTTTTTGTAGTTCGCTTGTTTCATTTCCAATCAGCTGATTTAGATTTCTATTAACTTGCCTTAATATCATTGATGAATTTCGTAAAATTCTATTATTATCGGACAATAGCTTCGCGTTTTGCTCAGAATTTTGGAAATCAATCTGCAATAATAAAACAGAAGAAATTAGAAAGAAAACTCAAACACTTAAATACTTGTTAGGTTTCACAAAAAATTAAAGTAATTTATTTAAACGAATTTAAACTAAGCCTAACGCGTTTCGATTTACTAGATCATTATCTGATGAATGAAAATGAGATTCAATCAAGTGCCAGCTAAAAAATCTGTTGATTACAGAAGAAATTAAATCTGAATAATATTTATATTGGATGTTTCCGATCAGGAAGGCGTCAGGAGAATAAAAAGAAACTAAACCTTTTAGTTGCGAAGACTAAATTGGAATGAAATGAAGGTAAATTCGAATCTAATCTGATAATATATACTAATGCAAAAAAATCTCTAATGCATATATTAAAGCTAGTATTTATTAGCATAGCCCACATGAAATAGAAAATGGCCAATTATAAGATCCAACATAGCTATGCAATGCTATGGACATTAAATTAAAACTTCACTTTAATGAAACGAGTTCAATAGGACCTAAGCGTGCCGAAGCATATAAATATTTGAAATTATATCTAACTAGTGTTTGCATCGTATTGCTGCGTTCAGAATGAATCTGTTTCATTCCACGTCGTACTTTTTCTCGGGCCGAACGATTTGGGTTCAATCTGTCGTCGCTTTTTTCGGTTTTTTGGTTCTGTCTAAATGCATCTGAGTTTTTCTCGGATTCAAGCAGAACGATTTTCATTTACTCTCATTACTCTGAACATATTTTGTTAACAATGTTTATTTCAATTAAGAAGGGGAAAGCTTTGGCGATCGGATGTAGCTTGAGCAACTTTCTTGGGTGAAAAAGTGGGCTTTTCTACTTCCCATAATTGCGCGGAATTATGCGTCGTGTGGAAATGACGTCCTATGAGAAAAATAATCACAACAGAGCAATAATGGCTACGGAAGGAAGAACTGCAAAAATATATGAGAAATGTAGTAACTGGGGTGTATGTGACCCGAGTGCAAGAAAATGGGTTTTCCGGCGACAAAAATATCCCGAGAAAGTTTTCTGAATCGCGTTGAAACGCGTTTTCCAATTGGATATAACCCTACCGAGTTAGAGCCATTCTAAGGTGCGAAAAATCTAGTACCTCAGTTCGAATAAAAAAGAAGGAAAAACGAAAAAAGTGAGTATGAAGATGGCTATAAATAGCTATTTAGGCCTCAGAGTATATGAGTGTGAGTACTCAAACTTCTTCTCAGGACCTAAGGAACTCGATTCTGTACTATATTTTCCAAAATTTACTAGACCAAACTTTGACACCCCCCCCTCTGTTCAGAATATCATAATGCATCGTTTAAGATATCTCTCATGTTTGGAGGTGTCAGGTCGGGCCTAAAATGGGCATTGGGTAATTGCTGAAGATTTATACAATAAAGACTTGAATTTTTTCAATCTTAATCAATTAGGAAACTTCAACTTCATTGGTTAAGAAAGATGCTAATTTCGACGATATTGCTCAATCTTCTATTTGCGTACATTCAATATTCAAATTAATGCCAGAGATGAGGTAAGTTTAATTTTTTACATTCAACTTACTTTTCTGATTGATTTCTGAAAGATTTATTTTATAGGAAAAAAAATCTAATCTTCCAACTGTACGATTAAAATAGAGTAAGTTACAGTTTTACAATATTTGCAGACTTAGTCTTCTCCTATCTTTAATAGTTTTTAATTGTTTTCCAGTGAACATATTTACCATTTATGTCGGCTGTTGGTCCGAGTCTTGTCCATTCATGAAACTGAACTTAAGTCAAGATAATGCAATTCGATCACAAAAGTATAAATACAATCCAGGTATTGAGGTTCGAATCTCTCTAGTAGTCCGAAAATATGGGCAGATGATAGATAAATAGAGCAGATGTTAACTATTCCAAGACAGCAGAATTGTGGAATCAAAGTTTGTCCAACAAATTGAAGAGAATTGGGCAAGTCGCTGGAGGTCCTGTTGGTGGGGCGCACAGGTAAAAATACAATTATTTTTTCAATTCACACAAATAGTATGTCCAATAAATAGGTGACCTTATTACCAAAACTAAGAATTTAAATTAGTACATGGTTTCAACTGAAACGAATTGAAGCAGCAAATGTATGAGATGGGTCCGCTCTTGACAAATATTTAGGTAAATTTGTTGAAATTTGTTTTGTTTTTATTTTCTTATTCTTTCTATTTTTCTGTTCTTTTCATATTAATATTATTTTGATTATTGAAAGTAGTTTTTATTTTTTTCGTTTTTCTTTTTTTGTTACTTAATTCTGACCATTTTCTATTTTTATTATACACACATAAAAGACTTACATATCTTGATTTATACAGAGAATAGAACATTTGAATTTGAATTTGAAAGCGTAAGACATCGACGACGACATGTATTAAAATATAAAAAGTTATACCCCAAGCAAGGGACAAAGAATTTCCAAAAAGGAATGTTCTATTATGCCGGCATACTGAAGAGAGGTCGTTGCTAAAATCAATTATCCAAAACATCCTTCGACCCAGTTGATCTGAGTTACTTGGAAGAGTTTTTTGGTAAAAAAAATGCTAAAGTATCATGAACAGAGGTAAAGCAGTAAAAATAGAATAAGAAAAAAAACATATGTACGTTTCAGCAATCAGACGATCTCCTTCTATACGGACGTGTTAAGGCCCTTACACGTCCGAAGGTTTTTGATGAAATTCTATGAAAGTAAGGGATTTAAGGAGTTCTACACAAAACTCAAATCTAAATGATTTTTTTTGTAATTCTCATTATTTTTGAAAACTTTCCTTTTATGCATTTTTTATTACATTTTTTCTAAAGAATTGTTTTTTTATTAGATCTGTTAAAAAAAGAATAAATTGAATAATTTAACATGCTTTTTTTAAAAGAAAAACGGATGTGAGGTTAAGGGACGAGTATTTGAAAAAAAAATGAATTACAAAATAGTGCAGCTTTCTGCAAAATATTAAAAGAAGTAATTTTAGTTTGAAATCCATATCTCCTCTAGTATAAAAATGTTTTTACTTGATTTTTACCCGAATAAATTTACGTAAAATTAAGCAGACAAACCTATTATGCATATTAAATTTCTAAACAAACTCGTAAAATATTTTAGAAATCCAATTCAATTATAATCCTAAAATTATTAAAAACTAACTTAAAATTTTTTAATGCATGTACAGGTATCCAACTCGATCCACATAGATATCCAACTCGATCCAGTATTAAAGAGAAAAAAAGCGGACTTCGAGTAATAAGAACCGGGAGAAGGGGACGTCCAAGAATAATAGTTAGATCTTTGGAACTGTTGAAGAAGAGGATGAAGAAAAGGAGGAAAGCAAGAAGAAAAAGTATTTATTAGCTCAATAGGAGCTATAACAACAATTTTATCCATAATTTCATGAAAATCTAATGAAGTGAATTCATCAAAAATTAGTTTTTATGTAAAATTTCGATAAAGTTCTTGATGTATATTTTAACTTCTCGGGTGTAGCAGTCAGTAATTAATGAAACATTCAATTAATCATGTTATAAACCTTTATTGGCTTAACGTTTCGGCAAATATCGTTGCCGTCCTCAGAAGCACTTTCACTTATCTATACAAGTACATTTGATTAAAATAAAATTTGCGAACATTGAATTTAGTTAAACACAAATATAAATATAACCAAATCACAAATAACTATAACACTTGTAATAAATTAACATAAACATTAAGCGGAGTGAATTGTCCTAGTCAAGTTTTTAAAATATACTGGATTTTGAATATGTGATCACCAAAAGAGTCATAACGGCCAATTTTAGTTTTAATTCTTCCCACATATCTAAATTTAAGAGTGTTAGGGATTCTCTAAGAGACTGCAGTAAATGGTGTGTATACTGTCTGTGTATGTTCGTCTATTCATTGTGTTTTTCGTGCTTTGAATGTGTAAGGCGTCAAGAGTAAGACGTTTACTATAATTACGTTCAGCGCATAAAATTTTGATATTATTATAATCGGGTTGATGGTCATTGGACAAGCAGTGGTTTGACAAAGCTGTCTTTCCTTTGTTTTTTGACTTTATGCCCGATTTGTGATTCGTTATTCTATTTTTAAGATACTGCCCTGTTGTTCCCACATAAGACATGTTGCATGTATTGTCTCCACAGGCGATTTTATATACCACATCAGAGACTAATTCCCTTGGAATTTTACCTTTAATTTTACTAAAGAAGTTTTTTACTGATTTTGAGGACTTTAACGCTATTTTTTTTTTTTTTTTTTTTGATTATTAGATTGAAATATTCTATTAAGTTTCTCTGAGAGGACCGGGATGTATGTTGCTGTTCTGTAAGTTTTGGGAGAATTAGTATTTGAAGGATTGTTTTGGCAATTTTGGCAGTTTGATTGCCGTAGTTTGTGTATATGTTGGAATAACAGGGAATAAATTATCTTTTTTGGGAGGCCATTTTGCAAAAGAATTGCACGTATAACATGAAATTCTGGATGACTTATGTTTAAGACTCTACCTATGAAAATTCTAGCTGTGTTAATTTTTTGGTAATGAGGATGAGTAGATTTGAAATGTAGTAACCTACCCGATGATGTGGGTTTTTGATACCAATCAGTGATGAGCTCTTTGCTTCTTCTTATAATTTTAACGTCCAGGAAAGGCAAGCAACCATTCAGTTTTTAGTTTCATATTATTTAATAATTGCAGTTCCTTTAATAAATTTTTATTCCTGGCGGCCACCGTATGTACGTATATGAATTAGAATTGCATTTATAGCATGCCATGAACCTGCCATGAACCTTTCTTCCACAAGCCTAAGCCAAGAGAAAAAGGTCCAGATCTCTTCAATCATTACATTCATTTCTTACCGCAAAAATGTCATACGTGAAATTTTTCATAAAAATCAGTTTTGGAGTTTGACTTAAAGAAAATAATATCTGCCTTCATCCTTCAAGATATGTTGTAAAGTTCTAGTTGATAAAATTGAAATAAGTTGCAGCACTGAAAATTCCCCATATATGTTATATGTTGTATGTTTTGCCTTTTCAGAATTACTTAGGCATTTTTCTAATTTAAGCAGCAAAATATTACAATCCAAAGTTTCGACCAAGTTCATTTAAGGCTGCATAAATTTGCAAACATTTTGTTCCCCCTTCTTATTTTCCACAATTTTTATGATATTGATTTGAAACCTTCGGAAAAATATCAGAAACTATTCAGTTCAAATGCTACCGGGCTTAGATTTTTGAAAAAGATGTTGTTTTTTTTTTAGAAAATCAAAAACCTCAAAAAATCGTGTTATTTTTCTCTCCCCCCTAAATACTTTGTCATGTACACACCAATTTTTATTATTTTTCATACATACGTTTTTCAAAGATATTTGTAAATGCTACCGGAGCTGTTTTTTCAAATTTGTTAATATTTGTCATGTTACAAATACTTTTATAACAATAAAATTGAAACCCCTGTAACTTGAATAAAATTTATTGCTATACGTTTACTTTAACATGAGAATGAAGATTGAGATAATTTTATTACGTAGCTCAAAAACCGTATAAATGCCGTGAGTAGTTTATTTTATAAAAAGCAATTTTTAAACTTCTATCTTGTTAAAAAGTGAATATTTATTCATTTCAATTCCCAAAAGCTTCTCGTAGTGACGACACGAGTCCAAGCAAATTCTCGGTTTTGTTTGTATGTCTGTAATTTTCAATAGCACTTTATAGGAATTATTGGTAAGCATTGGTAATGTGATTAGAACGGAAGCTAACGTTACTACTACATAGTCAAAATTTTGGAAGCTCGGAACCGAGAGCTTTATTTTCTGGCATTCAGCCTTAATATTTAAAAATATTGAAATTTTCTTTTGTTTTCTTTGCATTTCTTCGTTATTTTTTATAAATTTAATGCCGTGTCATAAGAATGCGCTCCTTTAAAAGCTAACTATTTTAGTAGCTTTTTATTCTTGAAATATTCATCCAATTGCACGTCGTTAACCTCCAAAATATTTAGATATAGATTTCCAGCATATTGATGGATCTAAATTTCTCACACTCCCTTGTACCTACCTTTCACCTTCTATACCGGTTTAATTATTCTTCCTTCCAGCTATCAAGAAAATATCCTTACTGTATTGACTTATTTGCAATTTTCAGTTCCTCCGTACCAATCCCATATCAATATTCGAAAATCATATGCACATTAACATTTTAGCATCACTTTTGTTCTTCCTTCGCAAGCATATTTTCTTTAATTTGTATACATTATATACTTTCACCTGCAACTGGCCTTTTTTTGTACATCTGATTGCTGTGTAGGTGTCCATTTCAGAAACCTTCTTGGCCAATACATCTGCTCTTTCGTTCCCGGATATGTTTCTATATCCCGCCCATATCCAACATACAGTCACCATATAAACATATGCAAATCACTTTCGCAACTTTGGATTTCACTATTAAAGTTAAAAGGATTTAAAAGCTGCCTGACTGTCCGACAGTCTAAGCTTCGTGCCACATACATTTTGTTGGCGCGCATACTCTTGCTCCTGCGCCATCACTGTTGTATGATTCTACCACTTCATTATTCCGTTCTAGTAGGCATCTTAATATTAAATCTTCTAACGAAGTTATGAGGAGAGACCTGGTTATCCATGCCTATTCAACAGTCAAGGCCGCCGATCACTTCTAAAAAATAAAATATCTTGCAGATTTTTGCCTGATGCAGTTGGCATGATGCAAAGAGAACTCGAAACACAAAACGAAAAATTTTGTCCACCTGATCTGTTCTTATTTTTCGTATATATTTGAATATTCTTAATTCTTCTGTAAAATACATCAATTACAGTTTTTCTGCTTAGCCTTAGAATTTTGTGACTGCTCGCGTAATCGTCCAAATTTACGATATTTACAACCAATCCCAATATAATTCAATTTATCTCACTAAATGCATTCTTTTCGTATTCGTATTCGTATTTTTTCACAATCTTTCAAAGTATCTTCAGATTTACGATTTATTAAAGCGCAATTAGAACTCATCAAATTTGGATAAGTGTTTAGACTAGATACATGTAGAAACCTTACCAATTTAGGTGAAATCTATTTCTTTGTGACAGTACTTGGTCATTATTCTTTTTTTTTCTGATAACTACATAGGCATAGTATATACGATCAGTTAATCTGAACATTTAAGGATAAGAGCAATGCTAATCGAACGAAATATGCTTTTGTTTGCGTTAACTATACTTACAATGTCTCATGATCGCTTATGTTTAATTTACTCGACACTTTTAGTGAAAATTTAAGAACACATAATAAATTAGCGTACTGACATGAACTTATATTGATCCTTGCAGGAGGTGATAGGGGAGCTCGAGAAACGAAAAAAAATGTACGGAAAACTTTCAATCCTCCTAACGGTTTTCGAGGAATTCGACTTAAAAGGATATCCCACCTTCAAAGTGCAGGGTTTTGCATTTTGAGGTAGTTTTGCAAATTTTACATAAGATAGTTATCGAGATATCAAAACATAAAGTTCAGCCTTTTTGTACGAAATTTTCTCTTATAAGTTTTTTTTTTTTTTTTTATTACCATAAATAAAGCCCAACTTTGGCTTCTTTTAACCGCATTTTGTTTCATCCCTTTACCTACTACTCAAAAGTTCCCGAACCTAAAGCTTTAATGTTTAAGCTAAAGTTTCAAAAGAATAGTAAAAAGTAAAATAAAGTATTTAAATTTTCCATGATATACAATTTATAATAAATTTTATTATATTGCTTACTACCTAACGACATTTCTACATACAAGCTTAGAAAAACAACTAACCTAACTTTAGACATAGCAGTCACCTTTTTCGTATAAACTTTTCCTTTATAAGTCGTTTTCAACATTTTTCTTATAGCATTTTCTGCTACCCCAAAACGATTTACTAACTTCCTCTTGGTAGATGATTTCTTTCATTTGTCGCAGCAAGTAAAAAACCAGATGTGGAAGATTTGGTGATCTGAGAGGCCAATTAATAGGACTCAATCCGCCGATCCATCTATTGGAAAAGTTGTGGTTTAACTACAGTCTAATGCTTTGTTCACAGTCACCTTAAATAGTGTTCGCCATATATATTATAGCAGGGAGAATAAAAGGACCGATGAGTCTCTTCTCGATTATTCCTGTCCATATATTGAGAGAAAATCTGAAGGTGGAATATCCTTTCAAATTGAATTCCTCGAAAACCGTTAGGAGCATTGAGATTTTTACGTACATTTTTTTTTCGTTTCTCGAGCTCCGTTATTACCTCTGGCAAGGATGACATTCGTATTTGAAAGCCCCTTAAGGTAAAAAAACAAACTCCTATCATGAATTTTGGCGCAAAAATCGTTAAAATGTGAAATATTAAACTCTATCCCAATTTCTTGAGTCCTATAACTTCCGAAAAAATACGAATTGAGCATTGGTTAGATATTTTCTATAATTCTTAGATAGTTTACTATCTATTTATTAAACTATAAAAGTCAAATACATACACTTTCACTTACTCCCTTAGGTATAAACAGAGCCTAGGGAACTCAGATTTTGCATGGAGCAATAAGAAAATTTTTTGAAAATGTCGACTATTAAGAGATCTAAAATTGGCCCAAGATCTAAGCCCATTTATCAGTTTATTTCCAGAGTAACAAGCCATAGAACGCTGAACTGGCCCAAAGCCAGAACACGTTTATCCCCTCCCTCTCTTTGTTTCACATCCATTAGTACTCCTTTGTGTACATTTGTCTCATGGAAAGTGAGTTTTCACGACTTACAAGTTCTGCATAATGATGAGTTGAATATATGCCCATTTTTGTATCAAAAAACGACCATTTTTCCATCTTAAAAAGGACTGATTCACTTCTTTTGCAGTTGTCCCCAAAACCATTTATCGGACTCAAAAACTAATTACATATCTAATTAGGGGACTAAATGTAGATGCGATTTCATCTTATATGCAAGCTTTAACGGGCATCTCTTCTGTATTGAAAGACGATTAAATTGACCAGTTTCGCGTGATTTAAAATTTTTAGTGGGTACCATGAGACACCAAAATCCATATTCCTCTGTAAGGATTGCATGGATTTCCATAACTTGTTTTTATAAATATAGCCAGGATATATGGTTAATTCATAATTTAATTTGAAAAAACTCCTAGGTACCTAGATACTTTCACAAAACACAACAACAAAAACAGACAATACTGTCAGTTTAGAAATATTCTTCTTACTTCTCCACAACTAAAACAGCCGAGAGTTTTATCGAGTGGAATAGAGAGTTTGGTTTTTTTCTATACATATTCGCCGACTTACA
The DNA here is from genome assembly GCA_963924295.1 of Dioctria rufipes. Taxonomy (NCBI): domain Eukaryota; kingdom Metazoa; phylum Arthropoda; class Insecta; order Diptera; family Asilidae; genus Dioctria; species Dioctria rufipes. Next base: position 233,397,259 of record OZ002741.1, on the reverse strand, counting down.
AAATTCCGAGTGAAGGGTAAGTGTCAAAAGAATTCTCATCACCACAGCTCTCCGTGTTAGTGAATCCGGCCAAAGGAGTTATGAGGGTCTAAATTAAAAATTTCGGATTTTGTTATCTTTTTTTAATTTGACCTCGATTTTTTTTTTTTTTTTCAAAAATATCGTTAACATAATTTTTTTTTATAAGAACTGTAAACTCTCCTTTTTAATTTGACCTATTACACTCTATGTCCCAACTGTAGTCGTTAAAGAGTTATTAGGTCAAATTAAAGTGGAGAGTTTACAGTTCTTATAAAAAAAAACTTATGTTAACGACCTTTTTGCAAAAAAAAAGACGTAAGAAAATCCCAAATTTTTATTTTAGACCTTCATAACTCCTGAGAGGAGAATGGTACGGAGCTGGTTTAACAGTCGTTGGAAAGGCCATAAAGTCCTGCACACCAGCAGCTTAAGACCGTGCACCTTGTACAAATTTTTTTCTTAATCACCCCATAACTCCTAAATAGTTAATAGCCCCCCCCCCCCTGCCATTCAAATTTTTGTTTGCCTAGGTGAGTACTATCACCTCCTGCTGTATTGACCTCCCTGGGGGGAAACGCCCTGTATACATACTGTAACGACCGTTGCCAAACAAATCCCATTTGGCGTGATCGTTGTAAACCATAAGATCAATTCAAGGTCTCGGCTCGAACAATAAACTGACAGTTTAAGCTTAGCAGAAATTTTTGAGCAAATGCATGAAAGGTAGATGTAGATAGAATACAGACTATATAAAAGGTTCCAGCTCCGGGTTTAGCTGCAACTAGATTGGAGTATAATAAGGCCAGGGGCGCAGGCGAAGCGACGTGGGGGGGGGGGCAAACGGGACCGGTTACCCGGAAGGTCATAACTTACAAATTATGTATAAAATGTAATCTGTATATTATTATACAAAGTCCGATTCCGACTCCTTTTGGACTTGGAACACCTATGCCCCTACTACTGAATAAGGTAAGGATAGTTAGCAACGGCAATAGCATTTTAATGCATTGTCCAGGATATGAAAGGTCAGCAGGTCAGTCTTAGTTTAAATAAAGTAAAAAAGTAAATTTTAAATTCTTACAATACCTATACATATTACTACATATGTACATTGTATATTATAAAACTACTTCACCAAAGTGTAGAGTTTTTGAAAAAATCATACGAGAATATTTTCTAATAATGAATTTTCTTTGTTTATCTCACAAAATCGTAGAACAATTGAATAAATCTAAAATGAAGAATTTCGAGAGCTGTTTACTGCGGCACTTTAAGTTCCTTCGATAGAACTTTTACATTCTAAGCTAAAACTGTCCTTGTTTAATCAACACAGATAAGAATTCTGACTTAAATTTTATATATAGATACAATATGAAATTTAATTTTCAATATTCGTTGAGTTAAAATTCGAAATGTAAGTTCCTATAGCAATACCCCTTACAACAATGCTCATCTTATTTGATTTTTTTCCTACAAAACTTACAAAATCAATTTGCGAAAATATTCTCTTTTTTTTTTTAACATTTTTCTATTTATTTTCATCTTTAGATCAACCATCTCCATATGAATCTGTCTTCATCGAATGCGGTTATCCTCCAGAAAAAGAAATTCCTTTAATGGAACTATCAACGAAGAATAATTCTGACACTGACTTGTATCGTCGAATTGCGTCATTAGAAGCTGCTTTTGAGATGCTGAGAGACATTAGGAATGAGTTCAAATCCGTAAAAGAAGGATTACAACTTACGAAATCTTATGATGTATCCTTACCAATTGATTCCAATGTCGAGGAATTAGAACGTAAACTATGTGGTGATCCCAACTTTAAATGCTTTGTGGTATGTAATTCAAAGAACAATTTTCCAATAATCTCATTATAGAGTTTTCGATGGCAATATAGAATGTTCGACTGACTCAGTAGTCCACTATGAAATAATTGTATAACATGGAATTTACATGGAATTACGGTTAGTTAGTATCTGCAGACCCTATCCTGACTACCACTTGGAAAACTCCATGGGATGGGTAACTTATTTAAACTCAATATTCCCCAAATTCTGTACCTACCACCTTTTAGATGAGTGAAAGCCGCAGCAAAGCAAAACAAAATGTACATAAATTCCACAAAATAATATAAACATTAACAAATAAGGAAGCAGCAACAATGTAGCCAATCAAAGATAAATAGAGCCTTGACGAAAGAGCAAATCCGCCAATGTGTAAAATGCACAAACTGGGACAAGCTTATTACTTAAAATATTAGCTCACGTAAAAAATGAAACCCATCTTCATCTGCCTCAAGTCCATTTATGGGGGGTAGAATTTGTTTTTTTTTTCTGATGACAAAAAAATTATCCAGAACAAAATAAAATAAAGATACTCTGTGGAGACTTTAACCTTCCAAAAGGAACGCAGCTTAAATGAAAATGATTATTCCAACTAATCATAGAGAATCCCGGTTATAAAGTTTTTGAAATAGGCGTGATAAGTTCTGTGCTCCAACGAAAATGGCGGCGATAGTATCATTCAGGATGAACATGGTTTGATATGTAAGGCGGAGCTGAAAACATCACTAATGAGGGGGCCGGTGCCGGTGTTTACTTTCTTGAACATTACATTTGGTTGGAGTACTCACTTGGAAAGCACACTTCAGGGGCGGATTTGATCACTTGGCCGCCCTAGGCCTATGGAAGATTGCCGCCCCCCTACTCCCTGTAAAACACGAAAAATTGAATGATCTATATCCAGTGAAGGGACCCCAGGCTAGAATTAGCGGAGTAGGCTGCCTCATAAATCGGAGTAGATTTGAAAAAAATGGAGTAGAATTAAAAATAACACTTTCCAACGAATTATTTTATTTAAAAAAACGAAAAAGTATAAAAATGTAATGAAATACCCACAACTACAAGAAAAAATCGCCGCCCCCTAAATCTGCCGCCCTAGGCCCGGGCCTACTCGGCCTATAGGAAAATCCGCCCCTGACTATCTTCCTGAAGTCTTCGCAGCAAAGATAGTCCTTGATATGAAAATCAAGGGTAAGAACATTACTATACTCTCGAATAGTCATCAGGAAGGCTTGATGGCTCTGAGTGTCCCTCGGATAACATCTAAGTTACTGGGGGACTGCAGATCGTCTATGAATAATCTGTATATCCACAAAAAGTATTCCATCAGTGGGTTCCTGGGCACATGGGGATCATGAGGAATGAAAGGGCTGACCTTTTAGCCAGGTCTGGCACTAGGTCTCCGTTCCTTGGACATAAAACCATCATTGGCATTGCCAAATCGGTTAGCGGATCTCTCATCAAAGCGGATGTTCGTATGAAACATCAGCAAAGATGGGCGAACCTAAGCACTTGCAGGTGAACAAATATTTTATTATGGGCGTAATAGGAATTTCTCTGATTTTCTCTTGGGGAAGGAAACAATGTAGAACTGTGGTTTGCATCATCACCGGCCACAGCTCGCTTCACACTCATCTAACAAGGATGGGAGTTGTTGACAGCCCTGAGAGTCTGTCCTGCCTGGAAGGAGAGCCTGAGACAACCGAACACTTATTGTGTGCTTGTCCTGCCTTTTTCCGAAGCAGCCTGGATAAGCTTGTATCTGTGTATGAGCTGAAAAACTTACCTCACCTAAACCTAATTCGCTTCGTTAAGATGACAAGAGGGTTTTGGTGAGATGGTTCTTAGCAGGTTAGCACTATGGGCCGCCTTGGGCTCAAGATTCCCCGTCACCCAGCCTTTTTAAACTGAAAAAAGGCTTCTTGGAAAAGATCACCTTCTTAATAACTTTGAGGCTTTATAGCTCTGAAGCCACACATGTGTCTTGTACGAATGCGCGGATTCAAAACCATCGAAAAACACTTCTCAAGGCATAAAACAGAAATCCATATGTATTCATACTGGTCCGAGGATCTAAAATGTTTTATACTCTTATAGAAAAGTGACCAGACATTGATTTTACATTATGCTTTAGAGCCTAAACTATACTATTCACGCAGAAAAATAGTCCTCCAGTAACTTTAAACTTGGTTCCTTACTTTTCCAAAGGGTACTCTAATATACCTTACTTAGCACAATAATAAAATAGTTTTGATTAAAAAGAACCTTTACCATTTTAAGCTCAATAATTCTAAGTCGAGTAATTAGTGGCATGTGTGTATGTGCGACCGCAGTCCGAATCTGTATCTGTAGGCAGATTCATTCGATTTAATGGGACCATGCCTCATTTACATATGCAACTATTACTCAGCTGAGAGTTTTTGATTGGAGAATTGCAGTCATTCGGTTAAAATAAATTTTTTTTACTAATTTTGTTAAAGAAGGCATAAAACTTTTATTATGGTTGAGAAGATAAAAAAGCAAGCTTAAGACTTTTAGAAGACCATTTTTCTATATGAGTAGTTAAGGGTGCAGGAGCTATTCAAATCAAACGTTTGTCAATTTACATAAAAGCACTGCAAATATTTTTTTTAGAACGTTAGGACTAATTAGGGCTATCATGTATTAGTGAGAGAATCTGATGTTTCATGACTTGATAAATATTTGTTGATGGTTTTGGCACGCTAAAAACATTAAGCTCTTTTACTTGTTCAACACACAGAACTTTTATTAAAATGGTACTCACCGCAAGCTCTACGCCCGGCAAGCGACGAAATTAATTATTTATTGTTATTCATGAAGGTTATTATAAAATCGCAATCAAAATAGTGGTGGATATAGAATTTTTCGTTACCGCTGACTTTTCTGAAGTTCATTTTATGCTCATATTGTTACGCTGGATAGCGCTCATGTTTTGGATCTAATTAGTAGTTAGCTTCTCTGTAAAGTTTCAGGTATCCCTTTTTACTTAAGAGATCGCTTTCATCTTTTTTATACGAATATTGCTTTGCCATATCATGTAAAAGAAAAAAAGGTTCAAAAACGATAATTCGAAGCAATTCGCTATTTAATTTTTTTTTTTTTAAGTTTTGACACAATTATTACCAAATTTTTCAGAAATTACACAGTCAAAACTTTCCTAAATAATTCGAAAAGTTGTGAAACACGCTCAATTTAGGTCCGCATGTGTAGGCAACTAAATCGCAAATAAAAATCTTTTGGATAGGAAAATTTTGCAAAATATAGGAACAAAACTATTCTTACTTTGAAACATTTTGATAGCCTAATGTTTAGGTGTATATGAAGCAAACTTTAGCAGAAAGTATACAGGGTGTTTCCCTTTAGGAGATCAATAGAGCAGGAGGTGATAGTACTCACCTAGCCAAACAAAAAATTGTATGGCAGGGGGCAATATCAACCGTTTAGGAGTTACAGGGCGATTAAGAAAAAAAAGCTAGTTTTTCAAAAAACACCCTATATTTTAAAAAGTACTGGGCGTACGGTCACTAGTTAAGAGCAGTTATTAGCTCAAAACCTATTCATGTCATACCGAAATTAGCCGATATTTTTTTAAAATGACGTGTTTTCAGTCAGTAAGGGAATAAATTTAGGTTTGAGAATAGCTTTCAGAATAGGTTTTGAGCTAATAAATCTTTAACGACTGCAGATAGCACATAGTCTAGACTAGGTCAAATTAAAGAGGAGAGTCTCTACAGTTTATAGGTTTTATATAAAAAAGTTATGTTACAGACCGGTTTGCAAAAAAATAGAGATCAAAGTAAAAAACCCGAAATATTTTGTTTAGACCCCTGTAACTCCTGCGAGGAGCTGGTATGGGACTGGTTCAGTATTCGTTGGAAAGGCCATGAAGTTCTGCATACAATGAGCTTTTAATTGTGACCGCCCGCCCAGTACTTTTTAAAATACAAGTGTTTTGTGAAAAACTAGCTTTTTTTCTTAATCACCCTGTAACTCCTAAACGGTTGATATTACTTCCCCCCTCCCCCACTGCCATACAATTTTTTGTTTGCCTAGGTGAGTACTATCACCTTCTGCTCTATTGATCTCCTAAGGAGAAACACCCTGTATATCTCAACCCATAATCTTTGATTTCTAAGAACCCTACGCCATGCTAACCTTAAACTTAAGCCAACCTACATATACCTAATTCAGAAACTGACCTGAAAAAGATTTAGCTAGCTTTGTCTCCCACACTCTGAAATAAGCAAATGATAACTGATAAAAAATAATAACTTTCTTTTATAATATAGAAAAGATTAATGGCACAATATAAGCCAACACCTAACGCAAGTCCTAATTCTGTTGGATTAGCACGGATTTTTACGGACAATCTATTGGAAAAATATAATTGGGATGGCTCGCACAGAAAGAAATCTTTTGAGAGTTTAAAGAATTTGAATGCTGTTTTATTTGGTAAGAATAATAGTTTTACAAATAACGTAACAAGTACATTTATTTTATTTTATCCTAGACGCTTGGAAAGGTGATTGCTTCGAAACTTTCAATTCATATATTTTATCAATAAGGAATCAATTTAGTGCAGCGAAGTCCAGACGACACAAGAGAAAAATTGCCTTATCGAAAAATCAATGACGACTTGAGTTTATTTAAATGTCTTTTTCAGTAACGAAAAAACTTAAGTACCTATGTACACATATACCTCCTTAATTTGTTCCAATAAAAGATTCTACAATTTTCAATTGTTTCACTTTTATTTCTCAGGAAATTTTTATCCTAATTGCCTATAATTCAGACAAAGAGGTTTTTTTTTTTTTTTCAATGTATACTTAACTTTTGCAACTATAAATACTGTGGCTAGAAGAAAAGATTCTCTATAAAGAATTCGTATTCCACGAAAACTTGAAGTTATTATTAGCGTGATGGGAATTGGGAGGGTACTTTTTGCAGTTTACACCAGCATTGGGATCTACCATTTTGGAAAGGTGTGTATTTCAAGCATGAGAATGTGCTGAAAATCAAGAGAAAATTGTGAAATATAAATAAAATAATTATTTATCGCTACATGGACTTTATTTTATGCTTCAACATTAAAATGTCATTCAATTCATAATAAAAAATTGCAGGATTGAATAAAATGTAATTTATTTATAAAAAAAAAACCCCCCTCAATATGTTTTAAATTAAACGAAGGAAAGTGATAACAAAGAACGGGAAATGCAGCAGAGCAAATGAGAAACAAGGACAAAAAAACGTAACAACTGGAATCTTTAGTGATAAATGAATGGCAGTAATATCTACAAATTTGCACACTTGTTAGAATAACTTGACTACCCCTTCATGAATTCTGCTAGCTGTTTACACCGGCACTGTGCTTTCACACAAACTCAAACTTGTTCGGCTTCATTTAATTTGGGTTATCATTTGGGTTTCTTATAAGTAATTATAAAGGGCTTTCCAATAAGAGGTGTTATTTTAATTTGTCCGCTATTTCGGTAAATGTCACTTTTGGAGCTGTCATTTTTTGACATTTGACAAGTAGAAACTACGCCATTAATAAAAATGGAACGATACACGATTCAGCAACGCATTGAAATTATTAAAATTCACTATAAAAATGGTGAAAATGTGGCAGAGACGGTTCGTAAAACTCGAACATTTTTGGGTGGTCGTGAAGCACCTTGTCGGACCGCAATACAGAAATTGGTAGAAAAATTCGAGCTGTCGGGACAAGTTGTGATGTGAAGAATAAAACCAGTGCACGTCGCTCAAGAACAGCCGAGAATATTGCTGCTGTAGCCGAAAGTGTTGAAGAAAACCCAGGTTTGTCCATTCCTCGTCGTTCTTTGGAATTAGGCATTCCACAAACGTCATTACACCGTATTTTGCATAAAGATTTGGGTCTTAAGGCTTATAAAGTTCAGTTAACACAAGAACTCAAGCCGGCCGATCATCAACAACGTCGAGTCTTTGCTGATTGGGTCCTTGAAATGCATGAAAATGATCCGAATTCCTTCGAAAACTCATCTTGAGTGATGAGGCCCATTTCCACCTCGATGGCTTCGTCATCAAGCAAAATTGTCGCATCTGGGGCTCGGAAAACCCAAGAGTTATTGTTGAAAAGCCTCTCTATCCTCAACGTGTGACTGTTTGGTGCGGTTTATGGTCCCGCGGGGTCATTGGACCTTACTTTTTCGAAAATGAGGCTGGAGCAACAGTTACGGTGAATGGATTACGCTATCGACAGATGATTAATGATTTTTTATGGCCGGAATTGGATGGTATTGATCTGGACAACGTTTACTTTCAACAAGACGGCGCTACGTGCCATACAAGCAACGAAACCATTGATCTTTTACGTGAAAAGTTTCCGGACCGTGTTATCTCTCGAAGAGGTGATCAGAATTGGCCACCGAGATCTTGTGACTTAACACCTTGCGACTTCTTCCTTTGGGGCCACGTGAAAGAGAAGGTCTACGCCAACAGCTCAGCGTCGATTCAAGACCTCAAAGATGGAATTCGGGAGGCTATCGAGAACATAGGGCAGCCACTTTGCGATTTGGTTATGGAAAATTTCATGGAAAGGATATGGTCCTGTAGGCCCGGTCGTGGTGGTCATTTGGCTGATGTTATTTTCCATTGTTAACGGCATACCTTCCTCTTTATAATGAAATAAAGATCCGATCATTTATCTCAAAAAATGGCATTTTTCTTTGAATATCAAAATAACATTGGAAAACCCTTTATATTCGAATAGGTTGACAGAACAGTTCCAATTGAGTATGAAGTAGGTAATACTTTACTAGCTTAGCTGCAGTTAAGTGCAGATCATTGGTGAAGGGGAATGCATAGTTCCATAGATGCAACAACAACTAGAAGTCGCATACAATACCAGAGCAGAGTATGCAAATTTATTATGGCATATGCATATCAAAGATAGCAGCATGCGCATGCCTGAAGTAAGATTAAAAAATGTTCTTGAACAGTTTTTAATATAAATTGCTGGAACAAAATGCAACGCATCCACCCCGTTAAAATACGTCGATAAAATGTCAAAATCGTAGCCACTAATCTGCTGAATGGCCATTGGTGATTGCATCAAGATGAAATTTCAGTTTTTTAACTGTATTAATTAGATTTAGAGTTGCGTTTGTGGCATTAGCCTCGCATTCACTGCGACCTGAAAGATCGATTCTGAGTCCCCGTTCGATTTACTCCATTCCTACGTTTAGAATGTTAATAAATGTCTAGTACCATTCTGGGACTTAGGTTCCACACGTATAATTTGGTGGAGGAAAAGCATTTTCGAGGTGGAGTATATCTCCGCCTGTTACAGAGCAGATGCTCCAAGGTTTCATGAGCATCCTGACAGAAGCGGTAGGATGAAGTCTCGGCCAAGCCCATCTTGTATATGTGATACCTCAATGGGCAATGGCCTGAGAAGAGTTCTGTGATCATTTTGATTTCTGTTCTCCTAAGGAGCAGGAGTTCCTTGGTTTGTGTTGCGTCAGAGGTGTCAATAAACTTTTTCGCCTGGCAAAGTCCTTGTAGCCTTTCGCAATAAAAGGATTTTTATTTGTTCTCCCAGGTATTTAGGGTAACTCTGAGGTAATAATTTGAAGTGCTACAAAATGGCTCTGGTCCGACAAAGGGAGTTTCTGTTTCTCTTTTGGCTAGGCCACCAGCAATTTCATTGCCTTTATGGCCCTCATGCCCAGACACCCACATAAGAATAACTTTGTTTCTGTTTGATAAATTTTTGAAGGTTTGCTGACACTCCCAGACTCTCCTTGACTTAATAGTGAAGGATTTTAAGGCTTTGAGGGTGGCTTGACTGTCCGACAGGATATTAATGATTGAGCCATTTATGGCTCTCTTAATGCAGGTATTGGTGCATTCTTCTATGGCCAGAGCCTCGGGTTTCACTTGATTAGTTTTTAACTGCTATACGAGGGCCGCATAGGTTACCATGGGTCTAACAACCGTGCCTTCAAACCCCATATACTGCCAATGAAACGACGACACGTGTAGAGAGTTTCTACCGCTCTTTCCTTCACTCTGGACAGATGCGAATTCCAGCTAAGTGGAATTCGAGTGACCCTCAGAAATTTGACTTCGCCTGAAAATATCAATTCCGTTTTCGTGTTATCAAGAAGAGAAACCGTTAGTGAAAGTTTCGTCCTTCATCCTCGTGAACGGAACGATAACCGTTTTGTATTAATAATAAATTGATTTATTTTTTCACCTCCATAATTTAATTTTCTTCGAAACTCATGAGTCATGATGCTCAGCATACAAAATTTTAAAACAAACTCACTTAATAGCATTTGCCTTATAACTTATTTCTGCGTTATGTTTAGCTACTCTGCCTGCTTGGTGGCTACGTTGCATTCTGTTCTAGGAGTTAGTTAGTGCGCATTTTCAGTTCGCATTGTCTTTTGTGTAAAAAATTATAAGGAGATTTGTGACGCATAATTTTTCTAATGGTAAATTTTCATCCGGAATTTATACGATAATTTTATGATTTTTTTTTTTTATGTTGCCCAAGCTGATACAAGCTAATACACTATGATGCCGTAGAACAGCCTTGGCAGGAAATTGAGAAGGGGTAGGGAATTGGGGATTATTGAGTTGAGCCAAGAAGGCTATTATGTGCAATACGCTTGAATGTTTGCGGCTCATAGATGAGGGGGGAAAAGAGGATGATAAACTGTTCCACATTTGTACTGTTCTGCTTATGAAGGATTCACGGAATTTCACGGTACGGCCGAATCTGATTTCAAGAGTGTGAGGTTGACTTCAGGCTATAGCTCGTGTGGTGCGCATAAAAAGAATTCTACAAGGGATCAGGCTTAAGATAAAAAGAGATATACATCCGACATTAAGGTGGTGCTCTAGAGAATCAATAGTTGCTATTGGGATGTCAGCTGTGTTCTTTTGTGTACCTTGTTCTAGAACTCCCACATGCTGGAGAGAACAAATTGTTCTATCGATTGAAGCGAACTATTTGTACTGTTCGCTTCATTTAAATCATTCTATCAAAATGTATGAGGTGTTCTTTTGTGTATCCTGTGTTCTCCTCTGTTCTGCTGACACAAAAGAACACAGCTATCGCTAATGGACTTTGTCCAACGGAGAGAAGGCAATGCGTCCAGCCTCTGCCCAAATATGGAATTTATGTAGTTGGCTAATTTCTAATGTAAGCCCACCATAGCCCCTATCTAGTTACGTCAATGGTCCATTCTACTGTGAGCATTTAATTTTGGAAGTGCAATAATTTTATACAAATTTCAATACTCTACCAAAAAATGAGCAAAAAGTAGGAACAACACTATTTTGAGTGCAAATGATTTAGAAAAGCTAAGATGTCAGCAACATTTTTTGTCAAACAGTTTTGTATTTCTCAATATGTTATTACCAAATGTGAATAGTCTCCTATGTTAACGAACATTCCGAAAATGTAAATATTATTTCCATAAAAAAAAAAAACTATCCAACAGTCAAAACCAAATCTGAAATATTTTTTTGTAATATTTTTTATAGATTGTCACGAAAATTTTAAAGAACACAAAAGACTTATAACATTGATGGATTATAAGATTTCAACTATACTAGAAAATCAAAAACAGATGTTAGATTTCTTGATTTGCAATCAAAGGACTGAATCATTAGTGAAAGAATTGGATGAAGAAGATGTTCTTAAAGAGTTTCCTCTTACAAATTCTTCCGACATGAACCAAATTGATATCAGACTCCGAGAGAATAAGGACTACTACCAAAAATTGGTTTGAACAACTTATATTTATACAGTTATATATTCTTTTTAAATTTAACTTTGTAATTTTTTTCTAGAAAAACAAATTGAAATATTTTCATGTTGGGAATGCCAAAGCAAGCGTATTCAAGCTGCTACCGAAACTTCTTTCAGATGAATTAGCGATCGAATATAATTTCAATGGAAAGAAAAAAAAGAAGCCATTTGCAACGCTATCAATATATAATTTATTGTTGGGTAATATTTTATAAATGCTTTACAATTCTTATAATAACCACTCATTATTAACAGACACTATTCGAGCTGATCCTAGATCTGCCAATACCACAAATAAAGAAATAGAAGATCCTATTAAAACTTGGTTACGCCACGCAACTGAACGGCTCACTAGAGAAAAAAAAAGTAAAATAGGCTAACAATGTCGAAAATATTAATATTTCTCCATTTTTTTATATTAGCATTAAAAATGCCTTCAGTTTAAAGTGACTGACGAAAGTGTAACCGTTTATAATTTATTGACATATGTTTTGATTAAAATCAAAAACAAGAATTTATTAAAATCAAATACAATTTTTTTTTCTATATCATTTTTACTACATACGTATAAGGAAAAGTGTAAGCGGAACTCAAAAACGATCACATTTAAAAAAAAAAAGTCAGGTCAAATTAATTGGGGTGTTAAGAGTAAAATAATGGTTAGTTTGGAAACATGTGTTTTTTTTGTTCTCCTTAGCCTACCCATAGCATATAGAAAGAACAGGAAGTGTGATAAGCCAAATTTAACGTAGTCAAATTCTAGTTGTGTTAGAAGCTGTTGCCGCTGTAGTGAAAGCTCATGTACAGGAGTGCAGTTTTAATTGGGCTTTTTGCTATTTTCGATGCGGGTCAAGAACCTTTATTCAATATTTAGTCAAGAATTTAAATTTTTCGATTGTACTATTCTACACATGTCAATCAATATCTATATAAAAAAAAATGGAAATTTTCGTTTGTTCAAAATCTTAAATCTCCGAAAGTTAGTCCAGTCAGTAGGGGTTTTTGCCCTAAAAAAGGTGGGGCAGTTATGATTTTTATATATGCTATTCAGTTCTGGGCCCCGATGAAAAATCCAAGTTTAGACCTTTGAGGGAGGTCCGCGCGGTCCACCATCTTGGACTAAATGTACTAAAAATTGGTTTTTTTCAAAATAATTCCTCAACGGTTGATCCTACCACAAAAATGTAAAAAAATATAAATTTGAAGAAGACTAAATTCCCTAAATTTTCTATATAAACACTTTTTTTGTAAGTCTGATGTGTACCGAGGTTCAGCGTCGGAAACGTGAACATTCTCAAAAAAAAAAAATGTATACGAATAGTACCCCTTATACGGGGTGTTTCGTCCATGGTAGTCTCAGAACAGGAGCTGACAGTAGTCACCTAGTCAAACAAAAAATTGTATGGCAAGGGGGGCCGGCATCTCAACCGTTTCGGAGTTACAGGGTAATTAAGAAAATATGATAGTCTTTAACAAATTACCCTGTATCTTAAAAAGTATAAGGTGTATAACCACTCATTGTATGCAGACCTTCACGGCCTTTCCAACGAATGCTCGATCAGCCTCTTACTCCTCTCTCCTCAGGAGTAATGGTGGTCTAAACTAAGAATTTCGGATTATCTTACCTTTTTATTGACTTCGATCTCTTGTTTTTTTTTTTTACAAAGAGGTGCTTAAAGTATTTTTTTTATAAAAACTGTAAACTATCTACTCTCCTCCTTAAATTTGACCTATTATACCTATGTGCTCACTACAGAGTTAAAAAGTTATTAGCTCATAACCTATTCAAGTCATGAAGTGTTTTCAATCACTAAGGTAATAAATTATCTTTAGACCATCATAAATCCTGAGTTAAGCGGAGTACGAGGCTGGTCGAGCAGTCGTTGGAAAGGCCATTAAGCTCTGCAAGTGACCGTACACTCTGTACTTTTAAAATACAGGGTATTTTGTGAAATACTAGAGCTTTTTTTTAACCACCCTGTAACTCCGAAACGGTTGAGATGCCGCCCGCCCCTTGCCATACAATTTTTTGGCCACCATGGACGAAACACCCTGTATAAGGGGTACTATTCGTATACTTTTTTTTGAGAATGTTCACGTTTCCGCCGCTAAACCTCGTTACACATCAGACTTACAAAAAAAGTGTTTATACAGAAAATTTTGGGAATTTAGTCTTCTTCAACTTTATATTTTTACATTTTTCCGATAGGATCAACCGTTGACGAATTATTTTGAAAAAACCAATTTTTGGTACCTTTAATCCAAGAGGGCGTACTGCGCGGACCTCCCGCATGGTTCTAAGCTTGGATTTTCCATCGGTGCCCCGAACCAAATAACATATATAAAAATCACAACTCCCTCACCTTTTGTAGGGCAAAGGCCTTATTTAGTTCCTATTGACTGGTCTAAGTTCTTCACTGATTGTTTTGAAATTTTGACACAAGGTTGCATTCGAATACATGCATGATTTTATACTATATCTACATCTTTCTTCGCATGCTGTTGATAAATGTGCCCTGTCCAACGACTTTCCAGGAATTGAGAATTGTCAATGACATTACACATGCCACTTTCCCTAGTGAATGTCAATCTTTGAATCATCTTAGAATATATAGCAAACAGGAATGGTGATAAGCCATATTTTGCGTAATGAATTTTGATTGTGTTGGTAGTTCATATTTTACATGAATTTACATGCCGTTCCTATTCTCAACAACTTGTCAATTCTTAAAAAGTAAACAAAGGCCTTGTGCGGAGCATCTGTGGTAAAAAATGTTTTTTTTTCGACTTTATTTTGAAATAATTCACACATTTAATTTATATAAAATTTTGCTTCTATTAACAAAAAAAAAGATAATTTACATAGTGCACTTGGCTGAAACACGATTTCCCTAGTTTATAATCCGATATATATTTGCAAGCACTGACCGAACACTTCACTTCTGTTTTTTAATTGTTATGAAGGTTTTAACAGGCACTAGTGGCACTATAAAACTTTGCACAAAATAAACTTCAAAGATAAATACTTTTGAAAAAAACTGATTAGGTACTTTTATTAAATTTCACAAAACAATTTTAAATTGAGTAAATCTGTTCACAAAACAAAAGCACATTGACAATTATTCCTTCCGGCATCTCACTTACTCCTTCCTATGTATAATGTCCTGCTCTTGAAAAATTACGTTCATGTACAGGAATTATACCCGATTCATCCAAGGTATATAGGAGACAAGTTATTCCCATTAAAATTTTGGCATATTGCAGCTGATAGCCTGTGACGTAATTCTGTGACTAATGCATATACATTTTTATAGGAAAGACAGAGAGAGGAGAGAGGGTATTGCGTTCTCTGTATCATACTTTCCTATACATTTTCACAATATTCCGTCACTAATTTTGGAACGTGGTGCATTATGGGAATACCTAGTATTCTATATACCTTGCGATTCACCCAATATTCTAACCTCTGAATTTATTATGGAACCCTGGTATGTATGCATTAATTACGCGTCCATACACATCATATCCAAATCAAATTCGTAGATTTTTCGCAAATATATCGACCGCTACTCACATTCATCTCCAACAGAGTTATGGAAGAAATATAAGTAGCACAAGGTTGAAGATATTTTCCGTGGAATACGCAAGAAAAACTTAAATATGAACATGGATGTCACAGCAGAAATCTATAACAAAGCGTAGATAATGATTGAAGATTAGTGCTTAGAAATCGCGAATAAGGCTCTCAACCAATTGGGAATGACATCACCGAATCGATCTGCTGCTGCTTCGTTCGATGTATAGAATTGCGTCGAGAACAAAATTACAAGAAGGGGTGATCTTTTGTCGTATGTGCAATTAAATATTCCTAAGCTAATGCTTGAGCAAAATGGGATTTACGATCAAATAATGCAGAATATCAATAACGGAGTCGGAAAAATCTTCCTCTTAGATGCGCCAGGAGGAAATGGTAAAAACTTCCTAATAAGATTGATTTTGGCAGTAATTCGATCCCAAAAAGACCTAGCCTTAGCTTTTGCGTCGCTCGGAATAGCTGCGACCTTCGAGCAGGGAACTAGTTCACTCCTCAAAGGCTGCGACATTGCTACCAGGTAAAGAAGTGCTCATTCCGCTTTAAAATTGCCATTGAACGTGCAACATTTCCAAAGCATCCGACATGGGAAAAGTAACAACTTATTGTTTTGGGATGAATGCACAATGGCGCGCAAAAAATCGCTCGGGGCTCTTATTCAATCATTGCAAGATTTGCGTGGAAAAATCAGACCATTTAGGAACGCATTAATACCTATTGCTTGAAGGAGATTTCAGGTAAACATTACCTGTAATGAAGTACTGCATGAAGTACTCTATTTTGTGGCGACACATAACTACAAATATGCATGTCCAGCTGCAAAACAATCAATCAGCTGAAATATTCACACATTAATTGTTGGAAATTGAGGACGGAAAGGTGCCGGTTGATCTGACTTTAGGACGAATTTCATTACTTCATAGCTTTTGCAATTTAGTGACGTCAAAAGAAGAATTGTTTGAAAAAGTATTTCAAAATATTCAAATCAATTATAAGAATCACGATGGGCTGAGTGAACGAGCAATTCTTGTGGCGAAGACCAAAGACGTCTACGAACTTAACAATATTATTCAGTCTAATATTCAAAGCGAGCCAGTCACACAAGGACAAGTTCGTCGACACTGTTGTGGAAACAGATAATGCGGATAATTATCCAACAGAATTTTTGAGTTCACTCGATCTGCAAGGGAAGCCACCGGAACGTTACTGTAATTAAAAATCGGGAGTGCTAATTATCATGGTCCGAGGCAACGGCACGTGGGTTACAATGAAAAAATTAATGAGCGACTTCGTTGAAGCAACAATACTTACAGGACCTTTCAAATGTGAAGATGTCGGCATTCCTCGCATTCCAATAGATATGCCATTTAAATTTATGAGATTGCAATTTCCAATTTAATTGGCGTTTGCAATCACCATCGCCAAAGCTCAGAGCCAATCTTTAGAATTGTGCAGTTTAGATATAGACACCTATTGCTGAGAACAAGTACAATTATACATTACGTTTTCTAGAGTCGGCAAACCAGACAATCTCTATATCTACCGATAATGGAACAAGAAAAAATATTATATACCCACAAGCTGAACAAAAGCTGAACATACATTTTTCATAAGATATTTCTTTCTTCAAAATATTCTGTCCTACTTCAAGAACCTCTAACAAAAGCCACGCTCATGTACCTAGACGAATATTATAGATATCAATACTTCCTGTTCTCTCTATATTCTAAGGTACGAGTACCTCTTCTGGTTAGAGAGGCATCCAGTAATGAAACACTCTGTATAAGTATAAAATATTTCAAAAACTTATTAAAATTAAATTTCTAAAGCACTCTTAATTAAGTAGTTTGTTTTAAAAAATTACTAAGATTGAATTGCTGATGTAATGTATCCTAAAATGTCTATTTCAAATGTTAAAGCTATTAAATTACTTTTGTACTTTATACAATTTTTTTTATTCAAATTTTTAACCTTTGATAAAATTAAAAATTTAAAAGGAAACAAGTAAAAAAGCTAGAATTGGTCTAAGACCAATTCTTATGATACCCTAGATGAATGCCCGTATTAAATTTCGTATGGTCACCGATCTACTCAAGTATTGATTTTGAAGTTGTTTTTCGCATATATTTCTAGAACAGTTTGTCGCACAGAAAAAATGGTTATAACCAATTTTATAGGATTTCGTATTCTGCAGAAGTTTTTAGTACAATAAAAATGTCTTGGACTGATCGTTTTCAAAATATACGTAAAAAACCGAAATTTTTATATGGCAACAGCAAGAAGGAGTTGCCCGATTTAGTCCATTTTTGACATTTTATTTACTAATGTAGTAAAAACATCATGTACGAAATTTCAGCTCTCTACGTCGATGCGTTCTCAGGCAGTGTCCAAATATATAGCGGAAAACGAAATTTTTATATGGCAACCCCACGAAGGAGTTGCCCGATTTGTCTCATTTTCGAACTTAATTTTACTTTTTTTTTAAAGTCCGTGTACAAAATTTCAGCTCTCTAAGTATACGCGTTCTCGAGGTATCGTGCGCACAGACGGACGGACGGACATGCAAAAATCGAAATAACTTTTAATATTATGAATGGGTGTCCAATCCATTTGGCTCTACCATCATTATTTCGAGGTGTTACAAACGGAAGACCCCCAATCTCAAAAAGAACTACTTATGTTGTGTTTCCAATTCAGATATCTTCGGAAAACATCTAATGTATATGTGGCGGGAGACATTTAGTATGTACTGAGGTTGTCCCAACTAGGGCTGTTGATAGAATTCGAACCAGACGGTTCGAAGTCGAGTCCTTCGAAGCATACACGTTTTGTCGAAGATTCGAAGCATGAAAGTTTCACCAATATTTCGAAGCTTCGGAGCTTCGAAGCATGAATTTTTCCTGGTGCCTGTACTGTAGTGTTAAAGTTAAATTATAATATTCGAGGTGGCTTGAAGTAATTTTTGAATAGTTTAAATAAGCTCAGTTGATATGATATGGACCACGGTGGTAGTGGATAAGTTGCCTTACACGAATGCCTGTTGGGGAGGGGGGAGGGGGTCTTGGAATAATAGGCCGTGACCCTAACCACTGGCATTGTACCACCAGCTGGAAGGAAGCTAACATTCTTTAAATACCAAAAAATAAAACGCCTGATTCTTCGGCTGATTTTCATCCAATCAGTATACTTTGATTTTTATCGAAAGTGCTAGAAAAATTAATGTACCAGCAAATACTTGAGCATGTGGACAAAAATAATCTTTTAACTCGATGGCAATCAGGCTTTCGAGCATTTCACAGTTGTGAAACAGCCCAATTAAAGATAACGTCCGATATTAGAAGCGGGATGGATAGTGAAAAATTCACCACGCTAGTCCTTTTAGATTTCTCAAAGGCGTTTGATAGTGTAGATCATGGAACTCTTATACAGAAGCTCCGTTCGTCTTTTAAATTTGGCAGTTCAGCATCGCACATGCTGGATAGCTTTCTAAGTGAGCGTCGCCAGCGGGTTAGGGTCGGCAATGCTTATTCTGCTTTTTTGCCCCTACAGTATGGAGTCCCCCAACGATCGATATTGGGTCCGCTGTTATTCAGCTTATTCATTAATGACTTGCCGAAAGCAGTTCGTGATGTAGAGTTACAGCTCTATGCGGATGATGTTCAGGTTTATCTAAGCCGGCCCATAGGTCTTCTCGAGGATTGCTTATCACGCATTAATAGTGATCTGGATAGAATTTATGCCTGATCTATGGATAATGGTCTGCAACTTAATCCCGTAAAATCACTTTCTATAAGTTTTTATAATAATGCATTCGATGTGTCCGATGTCCCACCAGTGATCCTGAACCATTCTCCACTACCCATGCTGAATAAGGTTACCAATCTTGGGATAGAATTAAACAGCAGTATGAAGTGCTGTGATTATATTAAGGCGAGATTGTGTAAAATTTATGCTGGACTACGTAGACTTTGCCTCTCGGCCGATATATTGCCTCGTAACACTCGTCTGGTCCTAGTAAAGACGTTGATTCTGCCTCATTTCTCGTTTGGTAGCGTTGTGTTTCCCAAACTAGATAGTATATGTGCACGTAAAATGGAGGTTGCATTCAACGACTGTATCCGATTTATTTTTAGATTGCGACGATTTGATCACGTTTCCCCATTTAGGCTACAATTACTTGGGTGTTCTCTGGAATCCTTTTTAAAACATCGGGTGCTCTTCCTACTGTTCGGCATACTAAGGGATCTTTTATTTGGGTTCTGATAGCGCTCTTTATATAATCTTAGAATTCCGCCCTGAACTCCTTAAATCGCGGATCTAAAAATGACGTTTTCTGAGCAAGGGAATCACATAAGGTAATTCCATGCGAAGGTGATCTCATTCCGATTGCAAAGCAAATAGATTAAATCGCCTTCCCTGAATTCGCCTCAGTAATCAGTGGCGGAAGGGTTATTCACAAGCCGGAAAAAGCCCTACACCCCGATTACAAATTTTGAATCAAACACATAATACTCAACAGATTCTATCAGGATATAATAAAAATGTAAATGTTACTTTTGAATTGAGTTTTAAAATTTTACTTAAACTTTAGAGCCCAATTTAATTATTTTTCAAATAAATTTATCCATTAAACCATTGTTAATTTGGGAAAAAAGTTTACAGTTTTCTTAAATTATTTATTAATTCTGCTGAACATGCCCATGGATTGCTCCAAAGTTGATATATCGCGGAAAAATAACTGCGCTATCCAAAATTAGGAAAAACCTCATACATTTGAATTCTCTCGAATTCTTCATCATACTTCGGTCATTGGTAAACCGTTCATGCTTCGAAAGGCTCAACTTCCAAGCCCTAGACGATTTCATATCCTCTGAGGTCGAATACTTAAGCAAAACTTATTTTTCCTTTCGTACAATTTGCAACCAAATAAATCTCTTATATATCGATTATAAGTCAAATCGAGCAATAAATGACAAAATTTTTCGTACAATCTGGCGGCGCCATCTTTAAATTCTAGGTTTTGACCAAATATTTGTTATACGCGACTTCGACAATTCGAAGAAATTGATTTTAAGTCAATTCGAGCCATAATGACAATATTATATAAAAGTGTTAAAGTATATTGTCTTGAAAGATCAATAAGTGTGCCAAGTTTTAGCTCAAGGGCTCAACGGGAAGTGGGTGAAATTAGCATTACAAATTTTGAATCATGGTCGCATGGTAGCTCCGAAGCTTCGAATTTTTTACGTTCGAAGGTCGAAGCTTCGTCCCTCGAATATTCTTTCGAAGCTTCTCTGCTTCGAATATGAACAGCCCCAGTCCCAACCCTGAAAATTAGCAGATCCTAAGGAAGTCCTACAAGCACTCCACGACAAAATCAGAATGTCCAGCGAATATTGCTGTTATCCACCGAGATGTACCAGTAAAATACTGGGAATAATTTTGTGCTATTTATCAGTATCTTTCCTGAAATAACCAGTTGGATATACAGAATTACCTAATACTTATGCTCAATAGCCAGTATTGGATAGCAAGGGTACATTTCGATGTTCTTTTAACTTTTAATGGGTGGATGTTCAATTCATTTTTCCCTAGCAGAATTATTTCTATACGTTTTACAAACGGAATGACAAACTTAGTATATCCTGTGGTATTTCATCTAGGGTATAAAAATTTGAGATGTACTAACACCAAGCTGATACATTCGTCGGTAATTGCGGCAACTATGTAACTACTTTTCGCCGATCTCCTTTCGTATCATGCTCAATAGTTTAATGGGAGAAATTATGAGGATTTTTGATTTTTGAAATTAATTTTTCAATAGTTTATTCTAAGCTGTTCTACTGTATGGAATATACTATGTAGTAGCTATGTCTCGCCTTTGTCACCCGCTAATGCCTTTACGAATCTCCAAGCCCGCCGCCATACCGCCGAATAATGACTGTTAAACCTCCACCTGTTTTCACACGAACCACAGATGGATAACAGTTGCACCACAGTCAGAGAAACATAATTTTAAATAAACAAACAGCAGTCACAAATAAATCGTCCCACTGTGGAAATGCTGTGGTTTCCTTTTATGAAAATAACAGTAGGAAGACCTACCGCATTATAGTACTTACTACTCTTAGAAATCCTTTATCGTGAACCAATGTTTTCACCACGAAACGTTCAGTCATACCCGCCGAGCGTATACTATTCAAGAGAAATCTCTTGAACAACTGTTCAATAGAAAGAGATTACCCACCAGAGTAGGACGTGATTTGTAAAAATAAAATAACAAATGAATGCAAATTACGAAAAACGAATTGCATGTAGCTTTAAGGAAATTGAGCATGTGTGTCACTAGAGTGAAATATACTTGTTTTTTTTTTTATTTACACTTTTCAGTAACCGCAATCACGTTGTTTCCGATTGTGACGAAAAGCCACTTTGGAAGCATATTCACTAATCTATCCAGAAAAATAAGCAAAGTCGCAAGTAAGTAACTCAATTGATTCTAGAGCCATTGCTTGGAAGCTCTATAGAAGAATTTTTGATCCAGCAGAAGTGCAATAAGGGCTGATTTCATCTAATTCTCCACGAATCTGTGGATTTTTTCACTATTGTTCGAAGTAATGCATTTCTCATTTTCAATGTGAAGTTTAGAGTGGTGAGAAGTAATCTGAAGTTTTGATTAATAAAAGAGAGAATATTGGCTTATTTAATTAACTTCATAAAATTTAATACCACAAATAATCACAAGCAAGCGCCAGTGTTGCAAGTAATCTGATTCCAGTGTAATTAAATTACTAATTCCATTACAGTTTAGTCAAATTACCAAGTAATCTAATTAAATTGTATTTGATTACATTTCAATCATATTACTTATGATAGAATATGTAATCTAACAAATGTGTAATCTGTTACAAAATAATTCGGTTATTTTGTAATCTAATTACATTGTAACAGATTACTTTGTAGAGTCAAACGAGGTGAAGTGGATCACGTGAGACATGGAGTGAATTGCCTATACCTTTTAATATCTTTACTTAAATTCTGAAAATAGTTGTAGAAAATTAATAGTGAGTGTAAGTACTTTTTGCAATTATTTTCAGAACTTAAGTAAAGATAGGTGATCCAATTCAATTTAACGATACTTCGCTTATCTATGATCCAACATGCAACCAGATATGCCGGCTATCGGCGATAAATTTTTATAGTTGAGTATATACATACATGAAAAACAGTTTTTTTGTTGATGAAATATCAAAATCAAAAAATTAAAAAAGAATGGAATATGGATCGTTGGTACTTGATTAAGATTATTTTGAAGTTTTCTTTCGCTATAATAAATAACGTATGTTACTTTAAGTAACTATAAAGTATTCAAAGGTAACTAATAACTAACTAAAGCTAGTTAGTTCTTTTCTTAGTAATAACTAGTTAGTTATACTTAGTTATTTTTTGCCATCACTAATGACACGACATGACCACAATACTCCAGTACGCAAAAATTCTATTTGGCAATGAAATTCATAAAATTTAAAAGGCTTATATCTCGGCAATATAATCCCATTGCATTGAAAAAAAATTAACATGTAATTGATTAATGTGTAATCAAATAAATTTCACACTACACGTTAATCGATTACATTATATCATTATGGAAATAGATTACATTAGTAATTGTTACAAAGTAATCTGATAACCGATTACATGGTTAATTGTTAATCAGATTACATTATGCCCAACCAACACTGGAGAGCGCCATTACACAATCAAAAAACTTCTTTGGCCATCGTTTAGATCGCTCCTAGAGCGCTTCTTAAGAGCAGCATTGAAGCGCCTGCCTCTGCGGACATGCCTATGCTAAAAAGCAATGAACTAGGATAGGAAAAAGAAGTGCTACGAGCTTCCAGGAAAGCGTTTCAGGAGGGCTCTTAGAGCCTTTCTTTGTCCCAGTCGGTTTTTATACACTGGTGAATAAGAATGTAGTGGTTCATTTTACACGCTATGGTTTTTACATGTATTTATGGCAAAATCTAAATCTCCCACAACAGAAAAATATTTCAATTGTGAAATGAGAACTGTCAAATCCATTTCCACTTATTAGAAACTTTTAGAGTGAAATGAAAGAAAGTGGAGAGTAACTATAATTTCATTCATTATCATTGTTATAATCTTGCTATCTTTTATCCGTAAACACGGTAAAAATTTATGTGATAATTCTACATGGTGGACTCTGAATTCCCCCCCCCCCCCACCCGTCGGGGCCACTGTTTAAAAATATCGGCCCATTGAAACATATTGGGCACATATCATTAAAATAAAACTAAATTCAAAATATCGAGTATACAACATTTTCGACGAAACTGGTGTTAGCAAGTTTACGGAAGTCTACGTGCGAAATCTAATGCGAGTGCAAAGTTGAAATTTTTAACTTTTGGAAAAAAAGTATTCGCATATTTCACTGGCAATTTTTTACTGAATAACTCTTTAATGTTTATTTTGTTTATAATATAAAATAGTATAACAATTTTTCATTTTTATTTATATTTATCTTTACTCACCTTTTTCTGTAGCATCTCTTGGTGGCCTTTTATTTCTAACAGCGTAGAATTTAAGTACGCATAAAATTGTCTCACTTCTTGAAATTCTTGTAAAATCTTAATTCCAAAGTTATCGGAAGGTTTAGGCTATAATTTCATAAAAAAGAAGATTCGAAAAAAGAAAAAAAAAACATAATCAAAGAACTATTATTTTCATGAATACAAAGACTTACATTTTTTTCACCTTCTAAGCTCAGTCGTTTCAAAGAAATCCTTGGTATCCATTTTTCTTAAGTGAAGAAAAGAGAAAAAATCAAATTAGAAGAGTGCAGTTTTTTTTCTATTTTTGTGTCAAAAACTATGAAAAAAGTTATAATTAAAATAAGATAATTTTTTTTTTTCAATATCCTACTAAAAGAATACTAGTGAATAGCTGCCCCTCTATTTTATAAAATGTAATCGTTAAATTTTCAATTTTTTTTTTTTTTTTTACAGCAATTCGTCGGACGTCCAAAATTGTCATAAATAGCCATTTTATAGCTTTTTCAATAGATCAATCAATAGATCAATCAAATCTTTTGAGTCTCTTCTTAGCAATAGAGTTTGATTTTATTATTTAGCGGGGAAATTCGCTTTTCTTTTTAGGGTTCCGTAGCCAAAGGGTAACAACGGGAACCCTATTACTAAGACTTCACTGTCCGTCCGTCCGTCACCAAGTTGTATCTTATGAACCGTAATAGGTAGACAGTTGAAATTTTCACAGACTGTGTTTTTCTATTGGCGATATAACAACAAATCATAAAAATGAAATTAAATTAAAAATTAAAGGGGACCACCCATATACAAGAAACGTGATTTTTTCGGTGTTTTTCATTCTTATTATTAATAAAATTAGAGATGGATTTTTTACCGGGGTAAACTTATATTTGTTCAAGAAGGAATTTATTTGGATTCTCCGGTATATAGCAAAAGCTAAAAAATGTTTTTAATTTATTATTTCATCACACAACCCATTATATTTTTGGTGACAAGTTTCAAGTCTTGGTTTTGACTTATCAACAGGTCCAAAATAGCAAAATTGAGTGACTTGAAAAACAAATGAAAAAATAGAATAAAGAAAAGAAATGAAAAAATAGAAAAAAAATGTTATTAAAAAAAATTTAAAAAATCAGATTCAATCAGATTCATTCGAAACGAATTGAACTTGTATACTCCCGCAGTTGGCTGAAAAAAGAAAAAGGAAGAAGAAGCGTTTCGTGTTAGCAGAAAACCTAACACTCATCGGTACAGCTTGGTTTTCTGCCTGCTGTAGACGCTTGAAACAGATCGAATTGATCTCGTCTCATATAAACTCAGAATAAATTCTGGGTGTGAATTATATGAGGCAAAAACTTCTATATTACACCAAGGAGGAAGAAATAAAAGTAGAGATTACACTTTAGGATTTTTTACTGGGATAAACTTATATTTGTTATATATTCCCCAATCAGCAACAAATTTCAAGTGACAGTTCTGAAGCGATAAATGTCAAACTCTTAATCCAAGAAATTTTTAGTGTAGGTTCATGATAGCTGTAGGTTTTTCAAAGAAAAAGATGTGTGCCCTAGGTTTACCCGGGGTTTTCATCGAACAGACCTAATTATACTCAGGAGAACTATCAGAAAAATGTCATTACACTAGGTTTACCCTAAACTCAAATAACTTGTTCGATAAGTGCACAAAACCAACCCTGGGTAAATATATTGGAGGGGAAAATTTACACGGTGTTTGCATCGAACAAACCTATTAAGTTCGATTTAAAATGTTGTTGTGGTTCAATATGAATTCAAGTACGTCTGTCGGCAGTGCTCTCTCTCTCTCTCTCGATCCGTATTACATATATCTATGGTGTTCTTTCCCTCGTTTATATCTAAATAACAATTTCTTGCGGGGAAATCATTTATTACAGCTGATGTAGTGCAGCAGCTGTATGAAGAAGAACTAACAACATCACGAGAAATGAAAGGGAAAGAAAAAGAGAAGACAGCGATTCGAACTGAGGACCAAATATAAACCCCAATCAAATCATCAAGTAAATCCAAAGAAAGAAGACAACGACGAGCTTGAAAGGCGCAAACGCACTTAACTTGACTTGACTTGACTCGTTTATAAGCCTCACATATATCGATGCTCCGACAAACTTAACAAGTGCGGTACAGGTAGATTGTTTTCGGCAGGTAAGTTGTTATTGGTATTTAGTATCCATGGCAGTAATATAGTAAAATTAAATTATGACATACATTGTCACTAATTGATCTAATCTTGGTATTTTTAAAGGGGCGGGGGTTATTCCGAAAGGATGTTCTGAATTTTCTGTTATGGCAAAAACTTTATTCTATTTAACCAATGTAACTGACTTTCACTCCAAGACTTCTTGCCTTCTTACCAGTTTAATGAATAGAATAGAATAGAAAAATCATTTATTGAAGAACCTCAGCTTAAGCTACGTAACAACGTTAGGTACATCGAGCAAATATTAGATGATTGGCATAATTGGTATGGTACAAAGTTATTTAGCAAACTAACAAAGGAGCAATGAACAGGCTCATTGCGGTAGAATATGATAACAGTAATATAGTTAGATTTATGATGTCAAATAATAGCAAGCATAAAGTGCTCAGCATAAAGTTGGAAATTTAAATTAACAGACGATTAAGTGACAGTAACAATAACAACTGTCAATAGATTATAGGTTATAAAGTGTAAAATATAGATTATAAAGTATTCAAAAAACTCGAACAAAGAAAAAACAATAAAGACAAAAACTCAAAAGCTGTGGCGAACTAACTTTGACGCAGTGAACAGTCTCAGTACTCAGACTGAGAGCCACATACCACTATAGCTAACTAACAGGATAAAGCGTAAAACATAAAACACAAAATAATAAACAATAGAATACGGAATGAGTTGAGTTACTTAAGAGGCCATGAGGTGACGCAAAGCAAGCTCCTTGAATTGTTTATGGGGGCCTATTCTTCTGATTGATTCAGGAAGCGAGTTCCAGAGCACAGCTCCCTGACCAAATACGTCATTAGGCCCAAATTGAGTGCGGGCTCTGTGCAGGACAAGTCTGGTGTCATTAAGGTTGCTCCATGAGAGCGATTGACTTATGTATGTGGGTAAAGAGCCCCATCTTGCTTTATGAATGAAGCATAACACTCTGAGTTCCAAGAATTCATGCTGAGCGTAGTCTACTTAACAGAAACTTGGATGCATGGAAAGATTTTGAATTAAAAGATTTTTGGTCGAAAGCTCCTGTTATTTTCTCGTGATCAATATCATTTGGCTCTGGATGACTTTTGGAGGTTGGGGGCTTTAGATTCATTGTTCGCCACGACCTTCCATGTATGTATGTAAGTAGACTTTGTTGTTAAGTCCAACAATTTGGATCTATTTACCTACTTACTTAACTTGACTATAACTAACTGTTAAGTGAACATACTCTTTGGACGATGAGGGCATGCTACCACCCTGTGATATCTTTTATTAGCAACAATATTTCTTTGGATCTAGTGCAAGCTGTGAGCCCGTTTTTCTGTTTCGCTAACTGCGTGCCACATGCGTACCTTCTCAGCAATGGATCAATGGCTATTTGAAGTATATTAAAAAACTTGGCAGAGATTTTACTTCACAAGAAGTGATGCTTATTATGTAACTTATTCTAATTTTTGTATTCAGTATATTTCGATTATATTAAATCGCCTTTGCGTAATAATCCTAAACAATTTTGAAAGTTTGTGAATTCTAAACGCAACTGAGATGGATACTTTTCATCGTAAAGATTTGGCAACAGCGACGTGTTGATACTTTTGAGACTGCCAATCTCTTTAGTGACTTATTTAACTTTCTGTGGTAATCACTGTAAAATTGTTCATAATGATTTTACTCATTTGATGAAGCTTCCGCTAACTTCCCCTTAAACTAAAGACCTGATATTTGATGAAGCGTTTCTTCTTAAGTATATTTCAAGGATAACTGATAGTTTCTTGAGCGATGTTGATGGCATATAGTGGTTCGCTCATAATTTCTATTTTGTGTTATTTAATTTATTTACTTGTACTCAGTGGTTTTTTTGCCTAACAGGGCAGAGAGTGCGATATTTCTAAATGCAGAACTGCCACAAATTTGAGTAGTATTGTTAAAGTAATTGAGGCCTTGTTTTGCGATATTTTGTACCTCAACTGTAAATCAGGCTTCTACTTTTTTCAACATTGCTTTGCAAAAGTTAAATTATCATGATTAATTTCTACCAATTTTTGCTGTTTAAGTCGAAAGGTAAGTCGATTGCATTTTTTATCAATTTCGGTAAAGCTTTTGATAGAATCAATCACAAAATTTTAATTGATAACTTGTTGACTGCTCTTGGTTTTCCTATTGTTTTTCTCAGTTGCCTTTTTTTTATTTATCTAATAATACACAGCGATTTCTATTTCGTGCAGCTCTTGGTGATGAAACAAAATAAATAACATTTCTGTTCTGGTGTTCCTCAAGGCAGCCATTTTGGACCATTTCTTTTTATAAGTTTATAAAACGATGCCCCAATTGCAGCAGTTGCTTCTATTGAGTATGCATGTACATAATAAATGTTTCAAATCTAATTATTTTATATGAGTTGCGTACAATTTTTATAGCATTTGATTCGGGTAGTTAAGTATTTGATATAGTCATGTAGAAACATATATTATATTCATATTCATTATGGAATGCTTACTCTCGGAAAATTTCTTGAAAATTTCGGTCGATTTGAAGTTTCTTCTAAAATAACAATTCGACTGTTCGATCTGGCTGTTTCTGTCCGGGCAGATCAAACGAAAATATTGCAAGAGTGAACCAAAATGTAAACGAATATACAAATTTAGATTTCGCACCTTGCTCAGGTATTGGGGCATTCGCACAACATCATATTGAATTTCCAGAAAAGAGCTTCATCCCAATTAATCCAAGAGTTAAATCCAATGGACCATATAGATGTCGCCATAAGTACGCTAATTGGATCTTAAATGCAGTCGAAGAGTTTTAAAAGAAAATCATTATGAGCCAGGAGCACAACTATCATTACTGAGCACTGAAAATCCGAAAATCATTCAACAGCAACCAATGCATTCGCCTAAGATGACTGTTTGGTGCCGTTTCTGAGGTAGACGGAATAACTAATTGAATCCGCTTTTTGAAAAAGATGCTGGCGAAGCTGCTACATCTCACCTGTGACCTCTACTGTATTATGCTATGCAACTTCTTGACTCCAATAATTAATGAATATGGCCTGAGAAAAACATGGTTCTAGCGAGACAGGACTACACCAACATACAGCTCGTGATCGAATTACTGAAGAGAATAGCCCCAAACCGTTTAACTTTCCGTTGGCCATATCAGCTGGGCTACACGATCGTACAATTTAATTCTTCTACATTTTTTTCATTTGGGATCATCTGAAGCATAAAGTCCAAGCGAATAAACAAAAACAAACAAAAAACTGCGTTATATTCCCATAAGAGGGCATTCATTCAATTTGTAGTTAAGAAGATAAGAAGTTCTCAGATAATTGAGTACAAGAAATAGTGACCAATATTTTACAAAAAAAAAATGGTTTAGTCAATAGAGACCCAGAAAAGAAAGCAACCCAAGTACCAGAAGGTTTCGTTCCAGATCTCAAAGTACAACGAATTCAGATATAATTTCGAAAATCCTGGAGCTCTGACTACTTTAGAATGGATAGACGGGTTTGCTACATTTCCCTTTTTATTGGAAAAGCTTGCTGGTTCCAGATCAGAACTACCAACTGAAGAGACATGCAAAGTCTAAAATATCAAGAAAATGGATATTTTGAAGTCCTTGATCCAATACATTCCTAAGGACAAAAAATTGTTCTACAGTAAAATTTTCGATTGACCAGATTACCAGGTCGTTATTAAAATATTATTTCAATAAATCTCTGTGCTATTTAGTAACGTAATTCAACGATCCTAATGAACTATTATATATACAGGCGAGTAGGGCGATGAAATCGGGTGTCTTAGTGTTAATGGATGTGCGGATTATCTTACCTAAGCCAATATGAAAAACGTTCAAACGTCTTAGGAAGAAACAGCACGGGGACGAACTTTGCGATAGTAGCTGTGTGCAAATATTCTAGCCTAGACCAATATGAAAAACGTACGCACGTCTTATGCTGAAATGGCACGGTGACGGATAGGCGGTAAAATTGTGTGCGGATATTCTAGCCTAGACCAATACGAAAAACGTACACACGTCTTATGTGCCAAACACAATTCCGACGTTTCGATCTGATTTGATCCAACCGATTTCGATCCAAACGGATGCATGAGCACAATTGTTCCATTCGGTTTCAAGCACTTGATTTTAAAATTTTGCCAGATTTTGCTTTTCCGCTTTACATTCATCCATGAAAAAATTCTTTTTTTGTCATATAATTCATGTCTTTTTTATTTCCTCAATAAAAGCCTTTTCATGCATCTTTGAGTATAAAGAAATCTTTACAGATGATTTTTCTAGGTTATGTCACCCGTAAAAGTTGAAATTTACTCAACTTCTCCGTTTAGATCCATTTCGGTGTAATTTATCCAATTGCACGTATGTCTCATATAAGCAAATTTGACATTTGTTCGAATCGGATCGAAACGGTGGAATTGTGTTTCCCCCTTTAGGTAGAAACAGCACGAGGACGGATTATCGAGATCTAGCTGGGTGTTGTTGGCAGTCTGGTTGCTGAGAGGCAACTGACTGATTATCAAGTCAAGTCAAGTGACTGATTATTGCAGTACTGGCTCTACTTATATTTCTTCTGGTATGGTCTGATCTGCTCGGATGGAGTGGGCTGGTTGTTTCTAATGCCCAATCTACAATGCATGGTTAAACCACATCGTCAAAACGATATCGTTTGCTGAAGAATGCATATAAATACAAGAAATATGTAAGTAGTGGTAAGCTGGCAAATTAAACAGCTGTTTACCTGTCAATTATCATAAATGTAATTGTTTCCTCGATTTCATTGCAGAATTACATCGAAGGAAGTATTTGGTCTCAATAATTTATACTATAATTTAGTAAACTTAGTAAACTAAGAAATTGCTTGGGACAAGTCAAATAATATAAAATATTTCTTTTAAGATTGAAAGTACAAGTTCCAGTTTACAGCTGTTTTGTTCTAAATTCCCCTACATGGTTCTAAATCATGCTGAATACACCTGAGGTATTACTATATCGTTTTTGCTGATTAACTACTACACATAAGCTCGTGCTCATGTCGTCAAATGAATGAGAGAGAAGGGACATTTTTGCAAGAATAAATTTTCAAATGCAAGAGTGGGAAGCAAACACAAAAATCCATATCGTTTTGACGACGTGGTTTTCCCATGCATTGTAGATTGGGCATAAAGGCGGAATTACAATGGACGCAACGGAACCCAACTGAACGGAGAGAAATGTCAAACCGGTTTTCTTTGTATGCTTTTCAAATGGAGTTGCACACAGTGGACGGACGAAAACGAAGTCGTACGCAGCAAGTTTAATAAAATCTGAAATTACCGCAACTGAACGGATAAACATAACCTCAAATTAGCTTTGGGATTGTTGATTTTGTTCCGTCAAACGAAACTGTGTTGCGGTAAGTGTGTAATAAGCAGAGTGGAAATGGAATGAAAAGAGTTTTTTGATTTTATCGATATTTGTTTATAAATTTTGGGTCAAACGTCACTGTCACTTTCATTTAATCATGCGTCCATTGTAAGCAGCTAACCTCGAAGTCCGTTTTACTGCGTAAATTTGACATTTCACACCGTTCAGTTGCGTTCCGTTGAGTCCATTGTAATTCCCATTACACATGATGATACACACTCGAGACTAGACACGACGTAAAACCGGTTTTTGTATCGAATGTGTATCAGCCCATGGTACACGTAGTTTATACACGGTTGATACACGTTCTTCCGGTAGCAAGGAAAATCCTTTTTTTCCATATGTTCTATAAGCACACAAACCGAGTACACGCATGCATATGTAATAAAACACTCGTGTAACATCCGAGTCTAACCCTCTGCTCTAAATTGAGGTATACACGAAAATGTTCTAAAATAGTGATAAGAAAACCAGTTTTAAATATGGTGTATCGCGTGTGTATCATCGTGTGTCACCGGACTAAATCTGCTTATACTGGACTGGACTGGGCTATTTCTACTGGTCGTCAACTGGTCTTTGGATGGTGCTGGTACTGGAGCTGGAACTGTAACTCGAGCGCTGGATTAAGAGTGATTTCTGGCAGCAGCAGCAGCCCCCTTTTTATATGCGCAGTCAACAGTGGTGCAGTGTGTAACAGACCTGGCGGCAATAGCTTCTCCTACTCTCTCATTGCTGGTCAACTGGCTTCCTCGATCAGAATCTGTTTCGTGCGCAGGCCCAGTGGCATTGAGTATATGATATTGTGCCATGCCCTGGTCACGTGATCGGCTCTGATGTTATTGACATATTTCTGTGGTGAAAGCTTTATTATTAGTCTGTACTATACACCAATAATCTAGACTTTGGCTTGTTTATTTCTCTACTTATGAGATAAAAATCATGTAAATGATGGGCGCAGGAAAGAATGGAAGGGTAATATGCCCGTCGTTACAACTGACGTTGATTTAAACAGATTTTCGATCATAGTATAAAATTTTGTTTTTGTCACTTGAACCCTTTTCCAAAAAACTGATTCAAATATGTTTGTTCCAGCATTTAAAACACAACATTTATGCTGCTATCACTGAAATCGAACTGGATTTCTGTGAGCGAGATATGCAAACGGCCGGCGCCGATATCTTGTGCTTGAAATGAATAAATATTTTTTTATGAAAATAAATTGTACACTCAAAATCAAAGAAATTTATTAAGTTCCATAAAAATATGTAGTATTGGAATAAAAACACATACGGCAAAAAAAAAACTATTCGTCAATTAAATAGGAATGGTTGAATCTATGTTGGATTTTATGTAGAAAATTCTGGAAACATTTTCTCATGATTATGTGTACGACACAGTTCAATTCGAGTATAATCTGGTCCTCTTATGGTCTTTAGAATTGCTTTGCATTTTCCCTTGTAGTACAATCTGCACTTCCAACGACGCTGAGTCTCATTCTCGGCGTATCTTTGATTGGGTGTATAAGTGTTTCCATCAAAAAATGCTAATAGACTGCCGCGCTTTGACTTAATGTACAGCAAATCTTCATTCCTTACACACGTAACTGCAAAATACATGAAAAAAGAAATAGTTGGTAGAGTTTAAAAACGAAACAACAAGTGGAAAAATTTGAAACAATGAGGGTCGTATAGTAAAATTATCAAATATCCACGACATTTAATATTCTTCGCGGAATATGGTATATAAATGCACATAAAATTCCAATTGATACAGTGTTTATCAACAATTGAAACATTCTGCTAGCAGCATAGCATACTCATTGTAAATCCAATCGAATGTGCTAATATATATGAGATATGTGTATACGTATTACTCTATGGTTCCGAATTGACTAAGATAGTAGACCCAAATTTTTCGAAAACCAGATGTATCCCTTTATATCTAAAGTTTTTCTAAACGCGTTTTTTTTTTTTATTTCCAAAAGGATTGTTCACAATGTCGCAACTATTTCTAATTCCTTCAAACTACTCCTCTTAAAGAGTTTTGAATTGAAGCCAAGCAGTATTTCCTGCAGCCTATTCGACAAATACGTTTTCGTTATTAAACTGTGTTATGCTTCTAATTACATTCGGAAGAATCAGAGAATGATAGGCATGAAGAATTTTATACACTTTTCCTAGATACTACAGTTTGGAGTTATAGGTTAGGTTATGTTAAGTTAGCTTAGAGTGGCGGCCGTCGTAAAAGCATGAATGACCAGGCAGACTTAGACCATCTATGGTCCATTCTGATGCCACTTTATTGGGATCCAGCCTGGAAACAATACATAAGATCTAGGAAGGGCTCTAAAACCAGACACAAGAGTTAATGAACCTTACCAGTTCTCCCAACTCTTTGTCTGCTAATTCCACCAGTTCGTAGAAAAAGTAGCTACCAAGCATATTTTACAAAGAGGCACTGGCATGTCAAATGTGAAAGCGCATATTGCATGCCACGAACCAGAACGGCAAAAGATTCATTTTCGTAAATAAATGAGAAGGGGCGGAGTTTTCACGTTTTACACTCATAAAATGTTCCAGCGCTTTTGTGAAAACCGGGTTTCATGAAATATTGACAAAATTTAGTCACATGTAGTTGCTGTAATGGGCACATGTTGTTGCTGTAATCCTATGCAAATAGCTGTTCAAATAGAACAGCATGTGCTTTTGTTTACATTCGTTTTGCTATGAAGAGATTAAGTGGGAGAACTCATGCTGGATTCTCTGATATTTTCGGGAAAAATGAGAATTTCATTTGAGAGGAATTTTACATCTCCTTTCAGCATCTGGGCCAAAGCTAAATTTATCTTTTTCTTAAAAATGGGAGGTAGTGTGGCCCGAAGTACATTATTATGAATAGTTTGAAAGGATTTTGAAGGTATTCAATAAGATTTTGTAGTTCGGGTAATCCTACGTTCTCTTGATTTTTGTTTTTAACTCATTGTCTCAGTTGCACCAACACTACACGAAAAATTTCCAATTTTGTTCGGCTGTGTCCAATCTTCTTAATATTAGGTTATCTTTGGCACTGTTCCCCTATGCAGTAAGATTACGCACATCATTCTGGTTCCTCCGCAGCAGAGATTCAGTCTTTACAAAACAAATCTCGGGACAAAGCTGTCTTGAATTCGCGCATGAGATCAATTCTCCCCATCTGAGATTTCCCAGCTGACAGGCCTGTACATCTAGAATCCTCTTCACTGATTCAAGGTTTGGAGTTTCCTAGTCTCATTCACTGCTTTCATACTTTTTGGAATCAGCAAAATGTGAAGAGGAAATATTTATAGTAGAAGGTAGAACACTATGGAAGCCAGAATGGAATGTCAGTGACGAAGGTGTTGGTATAATAATAGCCGGTGCACTTAGAAGAAGATTAATGAGATTAAAGCTATATAGTATCGGATAGGATCATAAGTGTCAGAGTCCATATATGAGTTCGTAAAATTACATTATTGTACAATACTACAGCCCAACACAATCTGGATGAGCTGAAAAAATTACCTCACCTAAATCTGTTGCGCTTTATTAAGAGAACAGGAAGGTTTTGGTGAGAGGGTGTTTCTAGCAGGTTAGCAGAATGGGACACCTTGGCTCCGTGCTTGGGATCTCTTCATCCCCTGTATTTGATAAAAATTAAAAAAACAAACCGCAAAGGAATACAAGATCTACATTTGTCCATGATTGACGCCTGAGTAAAACAAGGATGGCCCCTCTTCCCGTACTATTTATCACTACATTAGAATAGCTAACAAAACACCTAAAAAGAATTATATGGAGGAAATGTCAGAAACCTACTACCTCGGTAGTAATGCAGTTTAACTACTAGATACAAGTGCGGAAGCAAATGTATACATTTGCTAAGAAAAGCAAAACTCTTGGCAGGTTGGAAATGTCCATATCTTACGAGGAATACCAAACTCAGAATATTCAACTCTTGTGTAAAGTCAATTCTACTAGCTAAAGATGGTATTTCAAGAAAGAGGTGTAGAAGAACCCAAGGTATATAGAATACAAGGTATTCCCATTACGAACCACGTTCCGCCATTAGTGACGAAATATCGTGAAAATGTATAGGAAAGCACGGTACAGAGAGCACAATACTCTCTTTCTTCTCTCTATCTTTCCTATAAAAATGTATATACATAAGTCACAGAATTACGTCACGCGCTATCAGTTGTAATGTGTCAAAATTTTAATGGGAATACCCTGAAAAAAGATGGCCAAAAACAAAGTTAGGTAGAGACGGTATGTGAAAGGCCTGTGCCCCAAAGGTATTGAAGAATAGAAAAAAATAAACTTCCCTCCCCATTCATGATCTTTTCGGAAACTTATTGTTGCAAGAACATGTTTTAATTGCTACTTGTAATTTGGTTAGAATAATGCAAAGTCTTAAACCAACTCAACCAACGGCACTTACACTACTTGGCTCGTCTCTCGGTGATTTGCTTTAAATTTTGTTGTTTTTGTCATTTAATCAAAGATCGGGTGAAGTGTGGAGTGTATAGTTACAAAACAACACTCGATTAAAACAATTTTTTCTCCCGCTCTCCCAAGTGTGCTACGGAAAAATGTTTATGAGAATTTTTGAATTAACTACAATAATGTGCTCTTTGAAGTTTTGTGAGAACAATTGAAATATCCAGGTCTATCGTATAACGAGGCTTGCAATCAATAGTTCGAGAAGGTCACACTTACTAATCTTTATACCATGGTTAAAACTAGTCTTAATTCATTATGACGACACCATGAGAAATTCTCTCTGAATGAAACTGAGCATTCTCTTTTCATTCCATATAGGGAATTGGGGCGCGATCCAGAATAAATAGTTCAATTAGTGGTGTAATGTGTTTCAGCACTCACACACAGATCTCACGTAGGCTTAAAGGCATAAAAACTTTTGCCACTACGACGACTGACTTCGACTGCAGTTACATGAAATAGTTTTACATAATGGTTCAAGGGTAGAGTCCATTCTACAGTTAATCGAAGATGTTCTCCTACAGGAGAACAAGATGCTAAAAATTTAGCAGGTCAAATGATAGCACATTGGGTATAATAGTGTCTACAGTTTGTAGTTTTTATAAAAAAAAGTTTTGTTAATGACCGTTTTGTAAAAAAAAAATAGAGGTCAAAATAAAAAAAAAAAAGTAAAAAAATCTGAAATATTTTTTGTTCAAACCCCTGTAAATTCTGAAAGGAGGGGGTGTGGGATGATTGAGCAGTCGTTGGAAAGGCCATGAGGTTCTGCATACCATGACTTCTTAACTGTGACCGTGCGCCCAGTACTTTTTAAAATACAGTGTGTTTTGTGAGAACCTAACTTTTTTCTTAATCACCCTGTAACTCCTAACGCTTGATATTGCCCCCCCCCCCTCTGCCCTACAATTTTTTGTTTGGCTAGGTGAGTACTATCACCTCCTGCTCTATTGACCTCCTAAGGGGAAACACCCTGTATAGTGAAAAATTAAATTTTTGAATCGCAACACTACGAAGAAGTTCCCCGATTCGACCCAGTTTCGAACTTAAGTCTACTTTTTGTTTTTTTAATTCCGTGTGCAAAATGTCAGCCCTCTAAGTGAATGCGCTCTAGAGCTATCGTGCGGAAGGACAGACGGACATATTAGTAGTGAAAAAAATCAGAGGAAAAAGCAAAAAACAATATGAATAATTCATAAAGCCTAGTATCGAGTTTGAGTAAAATGTGACATTTCCATACAAATTTTAGCGCTGGTAAAATCGCAAGCAAAAATTTTACTGATGATTTTACTAGTGCAGTACGGAGTTCACTGGTAAAAAGTGAATATTTCGCTATTTTAAGGTAGATGGCACTTTGCATGTCTCCACTTATTTTACTGAACATTTTAATGCGCGTAGCATTAAAATGCTGGTAAAATTATGACATTTCCTGTTTCTATGACAATTTTCAGACTGTTTTTTGAACTCATGAAGGATTTAATTTTAATTGAAAATTTTCAGACTTTTTTCTTAATTTATTGAAGGATTTAAGTTCTTTTAACAATTTTCAGATTAATTAAGTCAATTTTTAATTGTAAGTTGTAGAAACATTTATCTAAACTTTATAAACAATTTGAAGTTTTTCAGCGATAAAATTTTTAGACATCGGTCACTTTGTTTTCTCCAAATTAACATACGTCAAAATTTTACCAGCGTATTTAATGTGAAAAATTTGGAGACCGCGTTAAATTTTACTTTGCCCGAACTCGATACTAGGCTTAATAACAAGATAAGTTTGTACTATTTTTCCAATATACAAGGAGACAATGGAAAATATATAAAAAGATAGAGAAAATTGAGTTAAATGTTACTAAGCGTTTTGAATGTATTGACAGTGGCTGCAGTTTGAATATTAAGAGGAGGATGACAGTTCCATAAGCGAACTACTTGAACAATATAAGAACCCTCCATTACTAATTTATAGAAACGCGGTAGGATTAGGATTTTATTGCGCCGGGATTATGGGAATTGGAACATTACTCTAAGATACCTATTCAGGCTTATCCGACTGAAGTAAGTTATACAAGAATATCAATTTTCTTTTATTCAAATACGGGCATCAGTGAACAACCGACCAAATGATGCCGAAAAGGTGAGACATGGTCGAACTCGAACCTTCTCAATACATATATGAACCGAATGCAATCATTAAAAGTAACCCCCAACTTACGTGCACATTAGCTATTCAATCGAGGAAAAATCAAACTGCCGCAAGTGAAATGAGGCAATATCGTACAACACTTGATATTACAGTCAACGATCACCCTAAAAGACACTTTCCTCAGACTAGGCAATGGTAAACCGGTTAGAGTAACCGAAAGAATATCAATTTCATTACAGCTTGGATTATAGAATATTATACACTGGGATTTCCCTGAATTAAATAACAAACGATTATGCTTTGACCAATTATGTATCCTATCCAGATCAGCATTTATACGTGCGATGCAGTCTTCGAAAAGCCCGATTGGTCTGTTTAGCTAGATCTATACGTCGTCGACATAAAAATGAATCGTGAACTATACCTGGAAGATCATTAATAAAAAAGCTAAATAGTAGTGGACCCAGTATTGAACCCTGAGGTACACCATGCGTGAGAGAGCAAGCACTAGACATTATACCATTGACATTAACTCTCTGAGGTCTGGCAAAAACCTGTCAACCATGGCGACAATATAGCTACTATAGTTAAAGGATTTATGAAGTGTCTCTATAAGTAAGATCAGTCGAAAGTTTTAGATAAATCCAGTAATTCCAACGTCGTGTGATTATCTTGGTCGAGGGCAGCTCTTATGTGAGAAGATATTGTAAGTTTGAACGAAATCCCGATTACCAACGCGTCAGCAAGTTATTTTCTTCGACATAAGAAGGAATTTGCTTGGACAAAAATCTTTTCTAGCACTTTCTATAAAAAAGATAGCTGACTTATTGGGCGAAAGACAACCAAATATTCAGGAATCGTCTACTAGACCTAAATTTATAATGTGGAAAACATAGCTATTAATGAAAGGGAATAACAGCTTAATAAAGCGTGGTGAAAGTTATCAGGATCAGCTTTATCAGATTTAATATAATTCAATGCGAGAAATAGTTCATCTAGAGTCACCGCACGAAATGACAAAGGATTTATGTTAGCATTGATTGCGAAATTTGTTTGCGTGGTGATAAGTAAGTGGGCAGAGATCACACCAGAGGTACTGGTAAAACACATTACGAATAGTTCAAACCACTGTAACTCGATAAACGTTTTCAGGAAATCTGTTTGAAACTCATTATCAATTTAGGTACGGTATTTTCGCATTGAATAAGTACTATGTAGAGTTTTTGGAATGCAATTTCTTTCTTTAATTCTTCCACTCTCGTACATAAATTTTAATTCCGATTGTTTCTGCAATAACACCAGGCACTGGGAAATTTGGAAAATGAAACAAATTTTGACTTTTATCTCTGCAGTTAGTATTGTGCAATTTGGAGAAATGTTTGCTAAACTTTCTACTCTACTCAAAAACTCTTGCATATTTTTCCATTGGTGAAGTGAGAATCTCAGATGGTCTCTTGAATTTTGGAAAGAGATTACCAAATAGGTCTTCAAGAAAATAACTTCTTTGTTTTCCTGATTTCTCCATATGTGTAGGTATTACAGAATTTCGACAAAGATCCGCCAATAAGATTTTCATTTTCACAATCATTATTGAAAGATAGCATATATATACACACACACGAACCTATCAAGTTCAATTAAAGATCTATGAAATGCACTCTCTTTGATTATTAAATTTTCAAAGCTATGTATTTGATAGATTTCGAAATAAATAGAAGTTGTGAAATTCATACCACATGTTTACTGTATTTGTATTTTTTCCTTCGAGATTTCAATAAACAGTTAGAATGTGTGCTATCGATCGAAAATCATCTGATTTTTTTGCTTTTTCCTAAGTAGACAAATTTTCTGATCTACAACTTTGTAACATAATACATATAAAATAAGAGAGGGGATACTGAACATTTATGTTATGTTATGTTTATATTTGTGCTGTAGTAAGTGGTTTGTTCGTCCTTCTAAAAAGTATTTCAAATGTTTAATGGATTGTAAAATAGTCATGTATGTCATAAGCAAAGTATTTAGTTTTAATTGGAAGCAAGAACCTGCTTATGATAAGAGCAGGTTTTATATATAATTTTCGAAATTACGAAATATAAGACGACACGTGGCTAGTCCCATTGTAACTTTTTATTAAATATCACTTAAATACAGATCACAAAAGTAGAATTAAATGTTAAAATTATTATTTAGACGTTTGCATCAATTTTACTGAAAAAGGTTTATTGTTAAAATAAGCCGCCGCCACCATCACCGCCCATGGACCAAAATATATAGGTATAATTTTAACTAGAAATATATTACCAAAAGAACTTAATTTTTTTTCATTACGTTTTCCCATAGCTTCGCTTTTCACCATCCAATAACACTGAGGAATTGTCCATCTGAGACTTGGGTAGAGTTAGCAGCAAAACACTGAATTTTTCATTCCACCAAAAAAGGATTAATACATATTTCCCTGCAGTTAGTTATTACGCAAAAAATACCTCTTTGATACTTACGCGAGGTTTTTTTGTAAAATAATATTATTAAGAAAATCTGTACGATCAATAA
Source organism: Dioctria rufipes (assembly GCA_963924295.1). NCBI lineage: Eukaryota > Metazoa > Arthropoda > Insecta > Diptera > Asilidae > Dioctria > Dioctria rufipes. The sequence goes on along the minus strand of OZ002741.1, from coordinate 233,356,561 downwards.
CAGAAAAGACACTTTAGAGGTGTTTTATATCTATTTATTGGCACGAAAATTTCCATTAAAATTTACTTAAAAAGCAAAAATCTGTAATTTATTTAGCTTTTATCTCGGCGTGAGGACTTTAGGTTTAATCAGATCTTTGAGGCATTACCGGACTCATAATTTTTAATTTTACTTGAAGAAATGTTTTTGTTTTTTATAATCTCCTCTTTTAATGTAATGATTGGATAAATTACAAACGAAAGTGTTATCACGACGTACCTACATTCTACATAAATTCTCTTCAAAAAACAAGCTATGTAATGAAGTGAGTGCTGAAAACATAAAATTTCGTAAATGTTAAATGTTTCTCATAGTTAGTTTACTAGTTTATTTTCAATGAGATATCGAGTAGTTTTTACGAAGAAATCTCGAATACATTATGACCCAATTATATATAGCACCAATACAAGAAAAATCTTCGAAAAAGGACCGAGGAGACGAATCGATATCGAGTTGTCATTTCAATTCAAATTAGCATTCCCATTCCTTCGTTTTCGGCTCGAGATCGAGTCGAGAACGACTTCGAGATCGAAGTCAAATTTCGATTGGGCGAGTTGCTTTCGATTCGATCTCTAATCGCAATGTTTGCTGGGATGAGTTGAAAGTGAGTCCAAATGTAGTTGAAGTAACAAATAAATATACCATTGTTTTTATTTAGTCATAATACCCATAAATTTCTTTTTAAAAACGAATCACAACAAATTGAATATAAAAAGAAAAAAGCCAAACAAATAAATTTCAACTCGACTGGACTACACAGTTCAGGTTAACCTCAATTTAAAAAAAACATTAATCAGCCACATTCAAGTACCAAGTTACCAAAAATGGAAAGATTTGTCGTCGGGTGTTTTTTATGAAAGGACACATTTTTCTTTTATATCATTTGAAAATTTTTTTTTTACATGGATCACTTACTCCAGAACTTACATTTATGTATTGAAAATAACGTTATGCAAATAGCAAGTAGTAGATATACAAATACCGGCACTTTCAATAAGATTTTCCAAAACAGTAGAGTCGATGGGATTATTTGCTCTATTTTGTGATGAATGTTAGATGGTTGCCGACATGATAGCGTATATAAGAAAGAAATCTAGCGCGCTTAAATCAGGCAACACGAAACCATTTTTGAGTTTGTGCAGTTTATCACACCTGACATCGATTACCCCCTCGAGACTATGCTTAAAGGGAAGTTTAAATTGAGACTTCTTTCTAGGGCAGAATAGGAATCACATTCGATGCTTCAGCTATTGACAAACCTTAAAAATTGCACAGACGGTTCCAAATCTGAAGAAAAGACCGAAGCAGCCATTTTCTTCGAGAGAGAAGCCTCATATGGAAATTTCCATAGACCTCGAAAACCATGTCACGGTTTCCAAACGAAAGTCAAAAGCCATCCTGGAAGTTGGAAGACATCTTCTCAATTCGACTATTGAGAATAAGGAGATTGCCATTTGCTCAGACAGCCAAGAAGCTGTCATGACCTTGTCAGGGTACTCGTTCTTTGGGTGTCAGGTTACAGCAATATCGACGGAAACGAAAAGGTGGACGAGCTTGCTAGTCTAAAAGGATTTTCGAGTCGTCAGTTCAAAGAATATTTCGCCATATTTTAAACGACCAATTGCCATACTTCTCCTGTGCGTATTTAATTATATTCTGCATGCGGCATAGTTTTAGCATGATTCCTTCCTGCCAATAAATTTGTATGTTTCGTCTCAGACAATAGTTTTCTAATAAAGTTCCGCTTTCCATACTGTTTATGTGTATCCCCACCAAGCTATGATTGTCCCAATGTCAAGAAAAAATCTAGTGAAATACTCAAAAAATAGAACGTGGAGATCGATAGAGCATCGTCCAGGGTTTTAGGAAGGCAGATTCACAAATTTACAAAATAACCAAGAATCGAAAAAATCAATTTAGAACCATTGCAAAATTGTAGTACAAAATCAAATAAAGTGATCGTGACTAGAGATGAAACGGATAGTGTTTGGCTGGATACCGAATATCCGGCAAGATTCGATTATTGCGTTAAATGTAATGACCACAATTGTCAGCCAAAATTAGCTTAAAATCTTGAATTTACGCCAAAAAATCTTGAAAAATCTTGAGCAATAGTAAAAGTAAATATCTTATTTTTAGTGTAGGTTTAACAATTTTTAACACAAAGTAAAAAAAAAAAATATTAATTAACTGAGTTTCACAACTCATTGGTTGTCTCCAGAATTCCAGCTGCAACACGGAGTTCTTGTTATGAAACCGTTTTCAGGATCTCACACAGGAGATAATATTGCAAAAGAACTGAATATTATCACAGCTCGCTGGGATATTCAGCAAAGCAAAATACAATTACTCATTCATGATAGTGGCGCTAGTATGGTGAAAAGCGTTCGTTTGGCCGAGTAGGATTCTGCTAGATGTTTCATCCATTCGCTTCAGATACTTGTGAATGCGTCATTGAAAGTATTAGAAGTGATTGCCGCTGGTAGACTTCCTGTAGTTTACTTCAATCATTCGGGTTTGACCAACGAGGTAATAACTACCTCGTTGGGTTTGACACAAGAAGGACTGCTGGCGATTCAAAAGGAACTAAGCTTACCAGAACATCGATTAGTGCAGGATATCAGCACGAGATGGAATTCTACCTTCTATATGAAAGAGCGTTTGTTGAAACAAAAACGGGAAATATGTCTTCATGTGGCAGATAACATCGCATTTACTAATTTAATTACTCAACAGTGATACTTAATGGAGCAATGTGAAAAACTGTTGAACCCATTTGACCATTAAATAAAAAAATTACTAGTTCAGGCCTTTCCAGCATATCCGAGGTAATGCGGTATATATTGATGCAATAAAAAAGTACTTGGACAAGGATGAGAGTACCCAAGGAACAACTAACTTACCACACATAAGAGCCTCCTTGAAAGCTGGATTGGAAAATCGTTTCAACTTCTTAGGACAAAATCCAAATTACATTACTGCAACATTCCTAGACCCAAGATTCGAGACAAACTATTTGGGAGCACTTGAAGCTGAAAGAGCGCGATAAAAAATTTTATTAGAGTATATAAAAACGTCTTGTGACGAGTCCTCTAATGGAAATTCATCGCTTTCTCTATCTCCAACGCCTGCTAAAAAAAAAAGGAGATGAAACTGAATCAATTTTGGGATTGTTTCAATGAAGTGGCAAATGAAAGTAATATTCAATGTCACGAAATTGACTATTACTTGAAGACAATTCCAATCGATCGAAGTCGCCACCGTTACATTTGGTGGTCAGCTTATTCGAAATAGTACCCAGATTTGACAAAGTTTGCCAAATTGTGTCTTTTAGGTCCTTGCAGCAGATCTGCAGTGATAACCTTTTCTCCGAAGTTGGCCTTATTTATGAAAATAAGCGAAATTGCTTGTTGCCGGAAAATGCAGAGAATTTAGTCTTTATTCACCATAATTTATCACTTGTTAATTTTGAGTGCTAATTTTATTTCTCTTAGTTTAAAATAAACGATGTCTGTATAATAAAAGCTACTGTCGTATTATTTTACCTTACGTATATTTATGTATTGCAGTTGATTTTATGAATTGCCGAAGTTTTTCGAATATCCGATATCCGGCCGAATATTAAGTTACTATTCGGTATCCGGCCGCCTAAATAACTTAGGCCGGATACCAGATATCCGTTTTATCTCTAATCGTAATGTTAAAATACTGCACTAAGTTTAATTCGATAATATCTAAAAACCATATATTAATGTCAATCCGAATACCAGTTTTCATTTGAAAAAAAGGTACGGGAGGAAGGTTGTGGTTCGACCTTTTAACCAACAAAAACTTGGTTCGAAAATTACAAACCGATGTATTCATTCATATCATATGATCAATCTATAAATATTACACAAACTTTCTATAAATTAAGTAATAATATTATTAATAAAAATGTCAAAACGGTTTCACAAAATTAAACAAAGTTTTTCTATGTATCTTTCATCACTCTTTTTATTCTAAAACGGAAATTTTCTATAATTAAAATACAATTAATTTTAAAAATAAATTATATAACTCGCTGATATAAATCTAATTAGTTTCATTACAAATTTGGTAGTTTTGTGATCCTCTAGCGAATTATTACTCGCATTTTTATCTTCAAACGTGTCGATTTTTATATGTACATGTAAATATGTATATTTATCTAAATATTCTCGATGTTCTGATGTATCAGTGTAAAATAACAAGACTTTCGTTACAATATATGTACAAAAGTATTCTTTCCAAATTCTTGAATTTATTTCGACTACCAACTAAAGCTGAAAATTAAAGATTAATTCAAACTCAAGCTTCTAATAATCGCCTTGGCTACATTTATATTCAAGAAAAATTGCCAATTTTACATTTAAATCAAGGCCACACACATACATATGTAGCTCTGGATGAAAAATTTAGGACTATGTAATGAGCATACATGCATACATACACCAATTTGTAAAGGAGCGCAAAATCCTTATGCAGCTATGCAAAAAGTATTTGTACTTAAATACATATACACGTACATTATACATATACACCGATGCAAATGCATGAATAGCCACAGTTAATTCATTCTTACAGAAAATTGCATTCTTTATAAATTTACACAGAACTTGGAAATGGTCTGTTCGGTGTTCCAAGCATACTAAATTTATTAAAAATAAGCATTCCAGCTTGTTTTGCTAATTTTATTCTATCAGCATCTGACTTATGGTTATGAATTTCTGAAAAAAAAAAGTTCAAATAAGGTTAATAATGTAATTAATTAGTTTAATTCATCGTTTACCATTTGTAACGAATAAATCATCTCCCACAGTTTTCAGGCGACTACGACATTTTTTCGATCTGTTGTGTATACATTCCCAGTAGATTTTATTTGTTTCTCTACCGTGTCGCTTTAGATTCGATCTATAGATGAAATCATTGATGACTAGTAAAATTCCACCTTTTCGGCTGAGAATGAATAGTTGAGAGCCACAGTCTGGGATATAAGGTCCTAAAAAATTTGGAAAAAAATTGGTTAATTAAAAATTATTATGAGTATATAAAATGTGTAATTAAATTAGTTTGAATTTTATTTTTTTAGTATTTTGACGTTCACTTAACCTGTTTTTTAACTTGAATTAAAGGAGGATTATGGGATTTTCTGGAAACAGCAGTTGAATAGTACAATTTATTACTGAATTTATGATGATGATGATGACATTTGACAGTAAAACTGAGATTATGTAAAGGTTGTTTCTTTTTAATATACGATCAAAATAAAAGAGTGACATTATTTGAAATACATATTTTATATTGTTTTTTTTTTTTTCTTGATTTTATAACATAAGAATAGTAAAATAGTTAAAGAGAATAAGTGTTTTTCCTCCACCGCACTGACCTTATTAATTTACCATTTTGCTTATTTATATTAGTTATTTATATAATTATATTTAAGACCGGCCGTATGCATCAAGTAAATTAGTACAGATCGGAACTTAAATCTACATACATATGTATGTAAGTATGCATGTATTAAGTTACATACAACTACAAATAACATGCAAAGCCAAGAGTATGAATTTGTACAAATTTAAGACTGCGCTGCTAATATTGCTTTTGATGCAAATGGCCCTAGTTTCCTTATTTCTATTACAAATTATAAAACCTTTTACAAGTATGTACAAGCTTAGTTTTGTTAAATTGAAAAATCGAAAAGCTAAAAATAAAATTCTTAAACCAAAATGAAATAATTCTGCATGAATTTAGAAATGTGTATCAAAAATATTTAATTACTACATACATACTATACCAAACTATAAAGAAATTCAATTTGTAAGCAACTTTAACTGTTTTGAACTAATCAAAAACTGTTAAATTGTTAAAATATATTCAAAAATTTAATGATTCGATGATAAACTTAACTTAAAAATTATAAATTAATAAAATTAGATGTTTGGTCTGAATTGCCAAGCTGAATGATTTTACAGAATATATTGCCAATAATGGCGGTTAATCCTCGGATCCCGAAAGCTTCAATGAAAATATATAATTTGAATATCACAATTATACAATTACAAAAGTACAAATATTTCGGTTTAAAATTACTTTATCGAGGAACTCAAAAGATAGTAAATCTAAAAAAAATGATTTATTTTGTCCAGTTTTAGACTTTAAAAGGTATGTGTAGCCGTTGACTCTACTTCATAAATCAAACTGGGAACTACAAAATGTTGATGATTACAAATGTGCTAGTAATGCTACAACGAAAGATTTGTTCAAGATTCCAATTATAACAGCTTCGATAACATAGCAAAGCAATATGTTGAAGACTGTCGAATGTAGCCAAAGCAAAAAAAGAGCTGCAATGAGATTTTGGATATCCAAAAGTTGCTTTTATACTTTTCAATAAATGTTCAAAGCTGAAATAACAAATCACTAACCGAAAATTTAAATTTAGTATTTTATAGCCCTCATCACGTACATAGCTCAAGCTGTAGAGCTTGGCAGGAAGATTTTCTAAATTCCTCTTATTTATACATACAAGATTTATTTAGAATCTCTGCTTTTGATTCCTGTTGCACAGAATCTGTTGAAAAATCTCCCAGTAAAATTACAGAAATTGCTCCCTCCCAGTCAAGAAACTATAAAAAGTCCTATACCATGCATAGAACAAAATAAAAACAAAATATAAAATAAAATTAATTAAATTACGAATTATTCCAGGATCATGTTGAGTGTGCCAAAAATCAGTTTCCTTATAGATGTGTACAAAAATTTCTTGGATGCAAGCAAAGAACGCTATTAAAAAATTATTACGTGTAGCAGAATTTTTCTGCGCAATTAAAAACCCAGAAGGAAATAAGTTCGGCAAGTCCTGCAAATTTAAATTTCAACACTTGAAACAATAAATCAAGTGTGGCTTCAAAATTATTTAAGTGTCACAATGAATTTGATAATATCTTAGCATAAAATGCTGATATTAGTCTAGTGGTATCTTAATTTGACTTATATATGAGTTCTGTGGCCTTATACCAGACCAAGGTATGTATATAGAATACAAGGTATTCCCGTTATGAACCACGTTCCGCTAGTAGTGACGAAATATCGTGAAAATGTATAGGAAAGCACGGTACAGAGAACACAATACTCTCTCTGTCTTTCATATAAAAATGATATACATTAGTCACAGAATTACGTCAGAGGCTTAATGGGAATACCTTGTCTTCTATATATCTTGTACCAGACCTCGATTTGATAAAAAAGCTTTTGGATATCAGCAATTTCACATTACAGAACTCGATATCTTTCCTATTGACAATTAGTCGATGACATATGGACATAAAAGCGTTTTTTAAGTTTTTTGTAAAACAAAAGAATGTCAGATGGGTTTAATTCTTAATACAGTTAAAAGAAATATCTACAATGTTTCGTAAGCACTTAGTAATCATCAATTAATGAAATATTTGGGCCAAAATTACGTCACAAAAACAATATGAAATTGTGGTGTCTAAGGCCGATCGCAAAGAAAAAAAAGGAATGGAAATGTCTTAAAGAAACAGAATAATCCAAATAAGTATAAAGCAGTTGAGTTCAGAATTTAATTATCCTAAATTGAATTAATTATCCTAAATTGAATACGTAACACTTTTCTATGCACTCGATCAAGTTAAAAAAATAACAAAATCAAATCAAATCGACAAGCTCTATCGAACCGAACTCTGGAATAAGGCCGTCTGAAGATAGCTTAGCTCAACTGGGTGAATATACAAGTCCAAGGAGAGCATAAGACGGATATGGAAAAGCTTCTGAAAAAACTGTAAATTTTGTATATTTTCAAAATTAGAATTAGGTAAATGGAAGTGAATCTTTGAATTCATATGAGTATGAGTTCTCCTACTTGAATTCAAAAATTTTGTTGAAACTCTTTCCTGATGTAATTATTATTAACGCTTTCAACAACATTTTTGCTCTGAATCGATATACATATCTGTCGATCAACACAAAATATGTAGTTAGACATCATTACTATCACACTCCGCTGCTACCTACGTTCGAAAATTTTTTAAAACTATGTCTAGTACTAGTTACAAGCTTTCTATAGATAAGGGATTGATATATGTAGATATGGATGTGAATAAAAGTTAAGAAGGGGGAGGAGAGAAGATCCAATTTTACCAACTACACATCGAGATCGTGTAAGAAAAAGTCAGTGTATGCGATTTAACCGGGAGTCTTCCCCTCATCGTATGTCATTAGCGCAACTCTATTAACATCTTAACTGGCTTTAACGAAAATTTTGTCAGTGACTGCCCCTGATCAAAGATGGCAAGAAAATCAAAAGAGCAACAGCTATGTTTTGGGAGCAAGCGTCTCAATATTCAAAAATCAGAGATTTTGATTTCGGATACAGGGTTAAATGTGTGATAAACAAACTTTTATAAGATTTCTTTTTGCTAATGGAATGAAACTATTAACATTTTCTATTGTGGGTAACTGCTGTGTGAACTGAATAAAAATGACAAATCAAAGAAAAAATGTACTTGGAAAAAAACACAATTTGCAACACAAACAAAGAGCAAAACGTCAAAAGTAGAAGTAAGATTTATAGTCACAACATTATCGGGTTTTAATTTTTAATTTTTCGTAAATTCTGTACATACTTAGGTCAATAACTTTGTTGAAAATTGAAGTGTTTTACGAGGACGTAAAAATTGAAACCCCAAATTGATTATAAAAATGAAGAACTTCATTCATGCGAATACTTTTACTACACTTAATAGTGTTCTCTTCTGATGCTCAGATCTATCTCCATTTAAAAGAATATAGTTAAGAGAAAAGGGTTGATTTGTCAAAGATATATTTGATCACGGCTATAAAACAATAAATTCTATCAAGTATAAAAAGAACACAAGAGCTAATTAAAAATTTGAAGTAACTACAATGGGCGAAACCATACGCTGCAATATACTTTACTTCTCGTGGTTGTGACACTCGGACTCGGAGGAGGGATTTTCTCTCGCCCCAAGTGTCTCTCATCAACGAGAAGTGAAGTACCTATACTGCATCGTGCGGTTTGGCCCAATCCTCTTAATGAAGCAACTTTGAACTTGTGAGACATTCTCCCATTCTCCAAGTATTATTATTCTTGATTCTTCTTTGCGACGCATGTTACAGTTTAATATGCATTTGCAGTCGTCAGTTCCTTACAGTGTCAAGTACTAACACTTTGTGAGTTTCATGAAAAATGCAGCAGAGCAAGATTTTCTAGTCTAAAATTTCGTATAGAACAGCTTAACACATACAGTGGACACAAAAAATTATAACTACCAAAAATTTAATTTTTTCATATTTTTATAAGTTGTAATTCCATGATTGAATAATGGTACTCTCGAAATGATAAATTTTGTTAGATGATTAAATTAGCGAAACTAATTGTTTCGAACAACTATTCGTGTTTTGGCAATAAAATAATAGTACAAATCCAAATATTCTTGATGAAATGCAGAAACATGACATATCTAAGAAAATTACTCCATGAGATTGCTATTTTTTCTGCTTACTTTTAATTTTAATCTAAATTGAAATGAAATAGGTCGTTAATAGAATAAAGTTGTTCTGATCAATTTCGTCTCAAGGGCAGTTCTTTATTATTGAGTATACTACATACATAGGCTTGGGATTTCTAGCAATATGATACTGCTGAAAAGATTATTTCGCTTATCTATATCAGAACGGAAATTTTTTAAATATAGCTAGCCCTCAAAGTGTTAAGTACGAACACTATATCGTGGCAGTCCTGGCTCAATAAAATTTTTAATTTATTTTACTAGATTTATGGTTAGCCGTGGGGAAAATTAGCACATTGGTGGCTTCAAGTTTGATCACTGGAGAAACTGGTCTCTCGGCTTTTTATATCGCCTTAAATGTATCAGGATTGTTTTCCTTTAAGTTGCATAAAGTAAGTGTTCTTAGAACAGTTACCAGTTAGAATTAGTCAAATATTTAAGGCTATTACTTTAGGCTTAAATATTACATTTTACTGTCTGAATATTTAAGAAGTAGAATAGAATATATTGTTGTCTTCGATTTAATTATTATTATATTTTAAGTATATTTTGTCTTTTTCTTGTAGTCAAAAAACTATACCCTGTTTATATCGTTTTTACTTGCTGAGATATAAGCGCAATTTTGTCATTCTACGGCCTGAAATAGGTACCCCAAGATGTTACATGTTTTTATGTCAATACTAATAAATCAATCGAAAATAGCTATGTCTACGTTATGATAAAACCCGTATAATTCCGGCTTAACGTTTTAAAGCTCAAACTAATAGTTTTGAATTTTTGCTATCAAAACAAATAATATCCCCTCCTTAAAATGTTTGGTCTTTGTTTTTTTTTATACTGAAAGTTTTCTCAACTTTTAACAGCTGTGGAAAGAAGAATTGGTGTTAACTATTAAGACTATTTTTAAAACATTATATATAGTTATATTGTGGAAAACAGACACAAAAGAAAAATGCATTTCTTAAAATCGCAAATATGCTTATTTTAGGATCCAAATGTTTTGTTTTACTTCTGTTGCTTTGAGAAATTGGAGCAAACGTAAAGAGAAGTTTTTAAATTTTGTAATTCCTATGACGTGAATAACAATTAGATCTTCCTAAGGACTCGTTGGAGTCGTTAGTCCGCAGACTTCAAAATAAAAACTTACTGATTTCAGGAATATTGGCACCTTTTTAGAAACCGTAAAGAAGATAAAAGAAGGACCGCTGGTATACTATAACAATATTTCTTACTTAGTTACCAAGTTGGGGAATGTTGATTACGATAAAGGATAATGTACATAATAGTGAATAAAATTTGAAAGGAGTCTTATAACATAATGGTACGTGCTGACCAATTGCTCATTCGAAAACATACGAAATTTCGAACATTTTTGTTTTTGTGTTTGCATGTTGTAGCATATAAAATAAGTGTTATTCTGATTAGCACTATAAATGTAACCTCCTCGATTTCCAGTCTTTATTTTGGTTTCAAATCGTGAACGTCAACAGTTTTGTGTTGTAGCAAAATTTTTTTTTGTGAAATTTCCTTGTTTTATCTGTGAATAAAACACACGATATAAGCACTGGATTTAAAAAAAATAACCTGAAGAAATTTAGCTTTACACAGGAAAGTAAAAACATTATACAAAATAATTTAGTTTACCCTAAAAGAGTCTTATTCCCTCCACTGCATATTGATTGAATGCAGAGATTTATGGATCCAATACGCCGACAAACTTTTCTATGTGCTTGTCAAGTTTCACTAGATAAGGTACTATAATGATTTTTCAAAACACTGAATACTTGAAACAGGAATGAATGAAGGAATAGCCATTTAGACTGCAATAAGTATCTATCGACATCAACAAAATCTGAAGCCATTATAATCATAGCTGACAATATAAAGGTAAAGAAATCTTATTTTAGGAATTCTTTCATTAAAAATTTCAACATTATATTCAAAGCATCGGCTACAGATGTGTGAACATATTGTATGGCATTAGACCAGATTACGTGTGGAATCTTAATTTCGAATGGTTCTGGACTTTATTAACACTCTAAATCTAGACAGGGAGTAAAGTGCACGGGGACTCACAATAGTTCTTTCAGGTCGCAGAGAATGCGAGACTATCGCTTGCCCACAAATATAATAAATAATAAATATAATAAAGGGTGCTAAAACTGATACTGAAGAATTTAATGACATTTCAGAAGACTGTCAGAATGCTTAAAATACCTGATCAGGAAGCTTTTTATCCGCAGCAGATATATTACTATAAATTTACGATATACAATGGGGAAGGAAACGGAAGCCTAAAAAAATATTTAAATGAATCTACAGTCTATGATTGTCCTTGAAACACACAAGTTCCAAGTACTGTCCAAAAGATTATTAAACTGATTCAAACAGCCAAGGTACTAGTTTTATTTTGGTCTCCACTATTTGATTTCCCATGTTGCTCAAGGTATTTTTTGCAAGTTAGTTTAATTTTTCCTGTTGTAGATCACACTTTTATTCCTTCTGATTGGGTTTTTGGTCACATCGAACAAAAAATCAGAAAAAATACTATTATTTATGCGGATTAATATTTATCAGTCACTCGATATGGAACAGAAACTAAGATTTACAACTAGAAAGAAATGCCTCCGACAACACTCAAACCGTCATGTCGTTTGGCATTTTAAATTTGATCCAGTAAAATAGCTTGTATGTATATTAAAATGACTAGAGGAAAATATTTCTTAGTAATGAAAAAACAGTCAGCTGCGCCCAAATATAAAGATTAAAATGGAAAAGCTAAAGGATGTAAAGACTATGTTGAATAAACTTTGTGATTTAATTGGAGAGGAAAACGCGTCTTTACATTATTATAAGGACGTTATTAACAAGGAATGAGAAGAACCTGTAACAGATGTTCTAAATACTTAATAGAATTGAATTCCATATTTTTACCACAATACAGCGTTCCTGCGTTAAAAAGATCTAAATCTACCTACCCATATTAGTTAACACAGTGCACAAAATTTTAGATTTTAAATAATTAGAAAAAAACTATATAATCAGTGAATTTCCAATAATAAATTGCTATATTAATATTAATGTTCATGGACGAATTTCTACGTTTACAGCTGAACATGATGAAAAAAGCAAGGGGACTGATTTCTGTAAATAAGCAATTATGTTTGGTGTGAAATTGAAGAAACTCTTCTTATAACTGAGGTAAATGTACTTGACTGATCAAAAGGCACCAAAAATGATATAAAAAACGATGTTTTTCGTTAAGACTGAATTTCGTACCATAACCATATTAAGAAATATGGATATAACTATTTGTCTAGACCCGGTAAAAGAAACTGTTAAAACACTCGCCGTCGAGATGTTGACCTGTTTACAGTCGACATGCCATAAATGTTATATTAAATAAATTTACGTCTTTCGAACAGCACATGAATTCAGTACTCATTCCTCGAATGGGAGATCTGCGAGCAAATTTAAGTGTGGTTTTGCAATACCTGCACATTAGTATAACAAACGTTCAGTCAGAAATAGAATTCGTTAAGTCGCTATTGAACATTCTGACTCAACAGCTGAATATATTTCTACCAAAGGACCATTAAGTGAGGCAGAAGAACTGAATAAATCTATTCAAAATGTACATTCACAAATGCAGGTAATTCCATATGAAACATTGTCGTCAAAAATTCAAAAAGAAATTTCTTTTTAAAAATGGAAAAAGACGTACAGTGTTGTGCAAAACAATAGCAACCATTTCAATAAAAAAAAGAATTCATGTTTTTTCCTTAATTTTAATTCACTTATAACAAAAATAATAATCCATAATAATCACGCATCAAACACCAACAAATTAACATACTTCACAAAAAACAAAATATTTCATAACTGTAAAAATAAATTAAAAATAGCAGGCTTCTGCATTTTGAATTGTGCAAAACAATAGCAACTTTTTATAAATGGAAGCTGATTCCTCAGTACTTCGTATAATAGCCCTTTTTTTTTATAACTTCAGCACATCTCCGTGGCATAGATGCTATTAAATTTGTAATTATACCCTCAGGTATATTTTCCCACTGTTTTTTCAAGGTGTCCATTAGTTCTGTTTTATTTCGGGAACGTTGGAACCCAACTCGTCGTTTGAGGATTCCGAAGAGGTTCTCAATGGGATTTAAGTCTGGAGATTGGGCCGGCCAATCAAGAACTTGTACCCTATTCTCATTAATCCATTCTTTTACCAGCTTCGATGTATGTTTCGGATCATTGTCATGTTGAAAAACCCATCGAAGCGGCATTTCCCATTCGGCATAGGGCAACATAATCGTCTCTAAAATCTCCTTGTATTTGAAACGGTCCATTATTACATTTATTTCGTGGAAAGGACCTAGTCCGTTAGCTGAAAAACATGTCCAAACCATAACACTACCACCTCCATGCTTGGCTGTGACCTTGCAGTATCGTGGATCGAGTCGTTCACCTTTTCGTCTTCGTACAGTATTCATTCCATCCGAGTTAATTAAATTGAATTTGGATTCGTCGCTGAAGAGGACTGTTTTCCACTTATTAATGGACCAATTCAAATGTGTTTTTGCAAAATTCAACCTGTAAATTGGAATCAATGTAAAGCAGTAGATCTCATTATTAAATTCACCTTTTTTGCAAGTGTATCTTAGTTAGAATTGGTTTCTTGGCTGGTCTATAACTTTTTAAATTATTCTCCAAAGCGCGCCTCCGGACTGTACTGGAATCTATGCTTAAATTCAACTCTCTTACAATGTCGTTTTACGTCATAAACGGTTCTTTTTTAATTAGAGCAGTAATTCTCCTGTCCGTGTGGCTTGAAGTTTTTCGAGGTCGTCCACCCAAATGCAGCGTGTTAGTCTCTCCCGTCGTTTAATATTTCTTAATAAGTCGCGAAATTATAGACTTATTAATATTATATTTTTTTGCGATTGAGATTTGGGAAGATCCGTTACAATACTCTTCAATTAATTTTGACTTAAAACTATTATGAAACTTGCTTGGCGCCATAATAAAAAAGAAAATCTAAGCGATCTTATCAAGTAAACTAATCAAAAATTACTAATATCTGTTTTCAGCAATTCACTTGCATAAATGTGCAAAAGTTATATAGAAAAAATCCCGTTGGCTAAAGATTCTTTCCTCGTTGGTTGCAAAGTTGCTATTGTTTCGCACACTTCAAAATGCAGAAGCCTGCTATTATTAATTTATTTTTACAGTTATGAAATCTTTTGTTTTTTGTGAAGTATGTGGATTTGTTGGTGTTTGATGCGTGATTATTATGGATTATTATTTTTGTTATAAGTGAATTAAAATTAAGGAAAAAAAAAGAAATCTTTTTTTTATTGAAATGGTTGCTATTGTTTTGCACAACACTGTACATAGGTGACTACAAAGCAAAGAGGATACTCGTACGTCAATACAATAAATCCTACTAGCTTAAGAATCGAAACGTGTATTATCTTTGGCAGTACTATACAAAATTTTAAAACAAACAAAATATTAATCAGCCGTTAAATGTCAAAGTACGGTAATTGCGGTAAAGTTGAAAGTCGACCAACTTCTGCGTCATAGCTACGATGCCTACGCTCATTGCGATCACTTAATGGCATTGCCTTATAACTTACTCCTGCGTGATGTTTGCATGCGTGGTGGCTACGTTCATTCTGTTCCAGAAGTAATATATATAAAATCATTTTGATTTGACGTGTAATTTTTTTTATGAATACAAATTATTCGCGGGACTAAGTAAATGGATTGAGGTCCCTAGATTAAAATTATTGCATTGGACCACACACGCTACTGTACAAGTATTCGTAAACAGTAGCTGTTCTACGCATATGACCTAATTGAATAATAAAAGGGTCCAATGCGAAAACAAAAATTAATGCTACCCGTTCAACTGCATAGTCACCACTATCATTGGACCTCTCTTACTCTTTCCGATAAAAATATTTTTATATAATGATTTATTGATGCTGAAACATCAATTATTATTATGTTTATTTGTTCTATCCTATTCCAAAGATAGAGGATGAAAAATTAATAGAATCAATCAAGATACAATAGTTTACAGTAATGAAAAAATAAACGAAGCAACTTAAAAATGTCTAATGCACTTAGAATACTAAAACTGAACGGATTATTTTGAAAAGTACTATTTGATTTAGGCATTATGAATATAAGAATCAATAAAATTTAAATCCACCGAGCAAGTTCTGGATGTACCTACTCTTCTGCTTAATAGTATCTTAAATGTTAATATTATATCCTTCACCAAAGATATTATTTATTGTAGATTATAATTATGTACTTTTACCTAAAAATCACATTTAAAGTAATTATAATCTAATTAAGGGCTTAAACGAAAGCCTACAGTGTGTTTACAATTAAATCAAATAATGTTAAGCTTAAATGTATATGTAATTTTTTAAATAAAAAAAAACTATTCACTCATCAACCAATAGGGACACACACACAGCTATCAAGAGTTTGATGATTTATTTGTCAGTATGTTTGTATGCAGGGACTCTAAAAAACCAAAGCCATATAGCCTTACGCAATCAAGTCTGAAGTTTTGTGAATGATAGATCTAAAATTTCTCTCGTAATTTCCTAATAGCTGAGTTGTTCTTTTTAATTGCGTCATATAATATAATATGTATCGCTTAAATTAATCTTATACGCTTGACATATCTGTCCCCAGCAAAGCCTTTTGTAGTCTCTTCTTAATTTTATCTTTAAAATCCTCTGCGGACATAGATTCGTCCTGTGTTGTATTTAATACTACTTCTTCACTTTTAGATTCAGGACTTTTTATCCTACTAGATGTATTTGATTTTAATTTTTCATCACTTTCAGGATTCAAAAGAATTTTTTCATTAGTTGTTGTTAAATCAACCGCTGTAGTACGGTGATTATGCGGTCTACCCAATTTATATGTGCGATCCTTATAAGTCATAGCTTTAGCTTCGCAACCTAATGTACGTAAGCTGCACTGCCAAATGCTGTATTTTTCACGTTTGAATAAGTATTGGTAATGATGATCTTCTAACACCAATTTCATGCCACCTTTTATTGTCGATGCATATTCTATTGGATAGCTTTGTCCCTCTAATGCTTTTTCCACTAAATTTTTAATAGGGATCTTTCGAGGCATACCTGATGGTGCCCTTCCACGACCACGACGCCGTACTGTAATGGAAAAAATTTGGTTATTCATACTTTTGGTTTTTTTTATAGAATTGAAATACTATTTATATAATTTACAATTAATCGAATAAAACGCAAAATAAATAGAATTCTTTTATTAAAATAAAATACAAAATTTATAATGAACAGAAAGGTAAAAACAAAATAGAATATAGCAAAAATCGTTTGAAAATATTGTAAATTATAGAAAATAAGGTACTTTGTGCTTTCCTGCAGCCCTTCCTCTTATTTATTTTTGTTAATTAACGCAGTTTTATGATTTCCATCGACAATCTGTCTTCACATACGAGGCAATTTTCACGTGTAGACAGCTTATAAACATCAAATAACATGATTTAAATAATGAAGATCAAGTAAACGAAGAAAAAACATTAAAACTATATACCCAACCCAAAAAGTAAGTTCCTCAAAACAATTAAATCAAACATTTCTTGATGAAATCTTGAAAAATACATTATAGTTGAAAATAATAGTAATTTTCAGTGATCAAAATTTACATGACGGAAAGGGTTTTTTTTAAAGATTACTTTTAATACACAAGTTTTTAAAACACCGGGTAAATCTAGTATAATGACATTTCTCTGACAGTTCTCCTGAGTATAATTAATTGTAAAAAGTTATTTATAAAATGGGTGAAGACAAATAAAATGTGCTCTAGCTATTTATCTGTTTCTTTTCTTCTAATTTTTGCTTAAGAAGTAATTTATATGCCCCAATTAGCAACATATTGCAAGTGACAAATGTCAAACCATTACCCCAAGAAAATTTTAGTGTAAGCTCGGGGTAGCCCAGGTTTTTCAAAAAACAAGATAGTCTAGCCCGGTGTATCCCTAGGTTTACCCGGGGTTTTCATCGAACCGACCTACTAGGACATTACCCAACTAATATCGTACTTAAGTACACACCGGCTATCTCAAGCCACTAACTAAACATTCCTGATGATTCCTTTGGCAGGGACGAAACCTGGTCGAGTGAGCCTAACTAAGTATTCCCGACTGACCTTAATCTCTTTTCTGGCCTATACAACTGACAAACTCATACAGATTACAGCTTCTCTAAACAATTCACTGCAATCGCCAGTTTTACTTAAAATAAACTAAGTACTCTAAATTTTTCAAAATTATTTAGCACACTGCATTCGGGTATGTAATATCCAGATTGGAAATAATGCCCCAACACTGCGTAGGTTGAGCATATCTGTTATATTACGAATAACAAATAATTAATTTCAAACGTTTCCTCTGTAAGAAGCCAATTTGTTTTGATTTATTGCAATTTGAAATATATGCCTGCTGTAAGTTGTAGCTGTGTTAAAAAATCAGGCTTTTTCGCAATTTTAGAGAAGGCGCCTTAAGTAGCATATAAAAAAACATTTGTAGCATTTTCGAGTTAAAGATCAATCTCACACAATTAAAAAAAGATTAGATCACTGCCTCATATCTCCGTCTACATGCAATTCTTCATATTTATAAGTAAATAAAGATTTCTTACAAAATCCAAAGTCTAAACCATTTTAATGAATAGTATTTTGTTTTTCGAAACACTTACAATGTGCAATTTTATTGGCGGTTTAACCTATTACCTATTCATACTAGTATGAATAGACACGTACTAAGGTGACTTTAAGCCACAATTTAAACTTTTACATATAGATTTAGCAAGAAATTTTTAAATGTTCACTCTTGAGTATCTGAGTCACTGTGTGTAGACAATAGGAGCAGTCAATGGCTTTCATTGTTACACCCAATACGTTTGTCATGATTGCTGATTGAAACACACAGTATTAATTTTAATTGAAGCTTAACACCGCTGGAGGTGACTCGAATATTACAAAGAGCTAACATGACTTTCACAATGAACATATCGGAAAAATTCTATTGCAGTTCTTCAGCATTAAAATTCCTTCGACACCGGTACAAGTAAGAACGTTGTAACGCTGAGAATAAAGCTCAAGAATAAAAAAATCTGCTGGCCCCTATTTCACACCTAATTTTATCTTACGTAGTAAATTTCTAGTTTTTGAGACGACCTAATAAATTGAAATTAGCCAAATTAATTCTATTACCAAGGCAAAAAACTACGACTAGAGTTTTAGATTTTACGATTTTATAAAAGTGTTTATACCGGGAAAGATAGTCGTGTTCTGAGAAAGTGACTGATTAATAAATGTTATCCTCAGTTTTAAGCCATCGACACGCTTTTACCACAAGATAATTTACAGCAAGTATGAATTAATTATTTGATTTGCCTCTTCCCAGATAATAAATATTTATTCAGTAAACAGTATATAATATTACCTGTTTCATAATGCCTAAAATTTCTTAAACGCCCGCAACCTAGTAGGTCTCTGCCGCATAACCTCTTTCCTGAAATTGGCGCACCAGTGAAATTATTAAGAAACCTGAAATTGTGCAATGGCACCAAACTGCAGATAAAAGTTCTCCATTGAAATAATGTCGAGGTTACAGTTCACATTGGATGTACTCAAGGGGAAATTGTATTCATACTACTAATACCGTTGATACCCTCAGAGTACCCAATTAAGATCTAAAGACAGCAGTTCCTGTTAAGTCTGATTCGCAATTACGATTAATAAATCCCAGCAGCAGAAGCAGAATAAACCTGAAAGGGGATTGTTTCTTACACGTACAGACCACCGGTTCCAAAGTAGTTTCATTGGCAGTTTGGTGATCCCTGCAGCGGAAGACATTACCACGAATGTACGTTATAAAGAGATCCTTCACTAACATCTTTGTATATTACACATTTTCTTTCTTTTAACCTCACAATGAGCGATATTTAAAAAAAAATGCTATCATTTTTTATGTGAATATCGAAAATATAGCAAAAATAAATAAACTTCTTTTTTATTTTTGTGAGAAAGCCTTTCTAAAACTTACTACAATTTCTTTTGAAAATCATTTAAGTCCGAAGGTATACTTTCCTCCTACGAATTAAAACATAACGGCGGCCATAGATTACATATTGATATTCATAACTACTATGTAGTAGCGTTGTAGTTTGTGTAATCTAGAATGCGTAGTACGAATTTCATGCACAACCAGATTTTGCCAGACAATGCTACCATTGTTATCAACAAATTATAACAGATTTTTGGAAGCAATAGGACACATTGCAAATGCTTTAAATCAATTAATACAGGAGTAATCCTAGCCAAATTTAGCCAACTAAAATATCGAAAATTCCACTAACTTTCTGAAAAAAAGCATAGCCGTTTTCGTCCCACAGTACTTAATGCCAAAATGATAAATATTTACAGCTTATACAATCTTGGTTAATACTTCTAATTTTTTGCTTTTTCAATAAGCTTAAAAAATGGTTCGAATCACTTTGGCATGTGGATCTCCAGTACATAAATAAGAAAAAATTTAGGAGGTTATAAGGACTTATAATTCCTTAAAATAAAGTAAAAGACCCAATGTCAGTTGATAAGCATTATGATTTCCCCTACACGTCAACCGACTGTAAAATGTAACGTCTCAGATCGAAGTGCACATCAGCAGTTCTATTAGATCGAAGTCCAGTGTATTCCCACTTTTTCACATCATACCGATTCAAGGCACACCGATATGCGACACATGTAGTTGCCGATGAAGTGTGCTGCATCTAATTAGAAAATACATAATATAAACAATTAGAGCAGAAATACGAATGGACAAAACGTACTCGACTATGTATGTTAATAAGTCACTTAAAGCTAGTCCTTAAGTTTTCTTGGCCCATATTTGAGTCGAGTGTGTAAAACACAATACAAAATGAAACATAATTCCGTGAATTTTAACACCAAAAATCCAGAAAACGGTCGTAAATTTTCAGTCGACGACCATTTTCTGTAATTTTCTTATCAAATTTCATATTTATACACATTTAATTTTCAAACAAGACCCAGTCTAAATGCACCTACTCATTGAAAACTAAATGAGAGAGAACAAACACTAACAGCACTCTTTTATTGGGAGAAATTCTCTGTAAATAAAATATATTTTTTATGATGCCAATGCCAAAGCTCAGGCAACACTCCATGATGCCTATAGCCTTGGTAGGAAATACAAAAAAAAGGGTAAGTAACTGAAGATTACCGGAATGAGCCTAGATGACGATGGACGTGTTGCTTGAAAACTTGTAAGTGAATGGAAAAAAATTAGATGATAAATTAATTCACATCCGAACTATTATTTACAAAGGATTCACGAATTTCCCATCAAGGGTGTAGGGATGAGCTCAGATTAAGGCTCGCGAGGATTGAGGCTACAAAAAAAAACTATGATCGTATCAGCTAAGATTCCTGGATATGGAAATACTTAAAACTTGGGCGACGTGTTCGTAATATCTACTCCATCGGCAGAAATATGTTGAAGGGTGTTGGGTTAGAGAGATATTAGATAGTACTAGGGTTTGAGTGCATTATGGGTTAAAGAAGACGCCACTGCGTATTAGTATTGTTGTCAGATTATTATTTAGTCGAAAGTAACTGTGAATTGTACGATCAGAAAAAAGGCTTTAATTCATTGAGGGAGCTCAAGACTTAGAACTAATGCCTAAAGTTCAAATAAAAGATTTTGACAGCTTTTATGTGAATGATTAGAAATCTTAATTTCGTCACTTCTATTTAATGAAAGCCTAATAAGCGCTCTCGACAAACACAATATTGATCTTTATAAATTCTTGCAAATCTGGATTGTGCTAATGATACCAGGATCTCAACACTATGATTCAAAACTTTGCAAATTCAAAAGAAAGTAATCCAACTGTCCTATTCTATTCCTGCAAAAGTTAAAGATGAGTGGACTATCATAATTGAGTCTATAAAATTTTAACTCACTGGGCCAACACATTCCCAATGTAGTGTATGGACGGACAGACACATATCAATAAAAATGCCACTAAATATTTTACATGGATGTTCAATCCTTTTTGCGTATGTCATTATCATCTCTATGCATTAAAAACGTAATAACAAACTATTTATATTCTTTAATTCCATCTAAGATAAAATAAGAGGATCGATCAGTTTGTACTGAATTATTGTAAGAGCGCATATACCGCAACTCTAAAAAATCGTCAATCTTGGTATTGATAAAATTCACGTTTCATGACAAATGAATGCTGGAATTGGAACTTTCAATTTTAGATACCAACTACCGAACTCACTTTATTCAGACCCAATGGCTTTTAGCGAAATATTTTGTCGGCAAATGGATTTTAATATTAATGCGACTTATTTAGTGTACTAATGGCTATCGAAGCCTTAATTATAAAACTGTTTTCGTTTTGTACTTAAAAGACATCCAATTTGATTAAAAAATAAAATGGTGTTGTGGGCGGATAAGATCATACTTGGAATGGATTTTGTATTGAAAATTTTAATTTAAAACATATTCAACTTAAGCATAACTAATAAACATAAGGAAAAAAATACATCAAAATCAAGGCATCATTTTCGGAACTTACCTGCCCATACCCTGCAGTAAACGTAGTGAGGTGATCATAGTAACACGCAAAGTAGACTCACGCCGCATCAGCAACTAAAAATTATTAAAGTTAATTACTGTCCACTAATAAAAAATTACTTACCTAAGATTAAAGATAAATCTATTACGGTTGTTTGGTATTAAAACTATTCAATGCCTTAAATAATTTATTTTTAAAAGTTAAACAACTACAATTAACGATCAACTAAAACGAGAATTCGTAATCATAATAAAATTCTTAATTCTCAAGTTCACTATGATTTCTTTTTACAGGAACAAGTTTTCCCAGTGTTCTTGCCTTAGATTGATTTAATGGTGGTACAATGACTTTATATTCTCCAGTATGGATTTCAACTTGTGATGTTTTAAGAACTTCTGAAAATCGAAAAGGCTCAACTGTCTTAATCTCAATAATTTCATCCAAATCATCTTCTATCGAATAAATTGGTCTCTGTGCTATCTTATCCCAATGGGGTGGATGGCAATGGATTCTTCTCTGCTTAATTAGCATACTATTTTTTGTCACACAAACTGCACGACATTTATTTTTCAAAAGATCAGCGCAACGCCATGTTGTAAGGCCAGTCGTTTGAGTTAGTTTTTTGTTGTATATATATCCATCATGCACTAATTGAGCGTTCTTCTTTTGGCTTCGAATGAACTGCACCTTTCCTACATTAGAAATTTTATATTAGCTGGGTGTGATAAGACAACTGCAATGTATGAAACCATAAACATTCAAAATAGTATAGTTCTATATTACCATCATAAAATAAAATACAATTTTCAAACAAATTTAATATTTATTGGCAGTTTACATAATTGATCTTATAGTAGTAGATACATATTATGTAGTTATAGTAAGAAATAATAAAAACACCTAATTGCAGCTAAAATATAAAACATGTATTTGAAATTCTTAACTTCTCAGTTCTATAAAATCTTTAAAAGAATATTACTTTTTGTTTGTATCATCGTTATTTTTTATGTGGGACATCTGAACAAGCCTCAGTATTGCAGCAAAATATTAATTTATTTTATATAGCCATAGGATACAACCAACCATGTTTCTTCCTTACCTGAATAAGGATAATAATAACACTTTACAACTCTTAAAATTCACCTACTATGCCACGCACTTGGAAATTAAAGCTATCACATATCTATATAAATAAAAGAGTCTCAAGATTTCATTACAAACATCATTATTTTGTCGAGATTAAACTAAAAAGCGTAGCGTTTTATAAATTTGACACACATCACATTGAATTTTTCATAATTGCCTCTTGTCATGCATGTTAACTTGAAAATGGACTAGACTGTATGTAATATTTGATTTATTACAAACTTATTTTGTGCAGCCATCTAAATGCGAGTTTTTTTATTAGTATTTTTTTTTTTTATAAAAATTTGTTATTTGATTTAATTTATAAAAACGAATACGAAATGATGGGGGGGGGGGGGTGACACTTGCCTTCTTACATTAATTATTTGTTTATTTGAAATTTTATCTAAACAAAAAGTAAATATATTGTGTTGGTCGCAACTTTAAGTAGTTATTTCCTCATTAGATGGCCATAGTTGTTCCTATTTGAGAATTTTCAGTTTTTTTATAGTTACAACTTTTATATGCACATAGGGCCATCGTACATGTAGCTGTAACGAAGTACGCTCAAATTTGCGAACTTGTGCCCACATCTATCATCACAATAATTTTGCTGCGCTGTAGTTCCTTATATGAATGCCGAGGTTAATTGTGTGCGTGTTCAAATAAGTTACAGTTTCTGATATAAACAATAACTTTATCACAAATCCACAGCACATAATAATAATTAAATTATTATATTAGTAATCAGTAATTTGAAAATGGCCGAATCAATATCTTTTTCAGTAGTATTGGTATGCTGCTCGTGCTGCAGTTCGAAACTTGGTATTTAGGAATTTTTCCTCACCCCCGAATGCCTATCACCCGTAAAAAGTGCAGATTGTACGCCTAGGCATAGAACAAATCAGAATAGTTGAGTGAGTTTTCTTAACGTTTTGTGGGCTAACATACATATTTGGTGTTTGCATATATATACAAATCGGAAGGATTTCATGGTATCCAAATTTCTTATTAAGCATTATCCTTTATGCATATGCAAAAACTATATTATTAAAAAAAATTGATACGAGCATTGCATCTTCTTTTTCTTCGTCCTTACCTGGGCCTTCAGAGTTTGATGCATACGGTGATGGTTTAGTTATTTCCATAATTTCATGCTCGGTCAACATTTGAAGCAGTATTAATATGGTTGTCAAGGTTCAAAAAATCTTCGGGCGTAATATTCGTGGCTAAATTCAGAGTTGTAGACAGCGCAAACTATTGTGTAACTTAACGTCTTTGGAACAAAGACCCGGACCTTCTAGTGAGGGAGGCATTAAAAAAAAAAATAAAAATCCAGCATGATTGAAACAAACAAGGAAGGAATTTCTTCCCCTTGTGCTTAGACGTGCCAGCACAATATTGTTGCTATGCGTAGTTCTTATATGATTTATGAAATTAATTATGTGCGTGTTCAATTAAGTTACAGTTTTTGATAAAAACAATAACTGTGTCACAAATTCACAACACAATTAATTATAATATTATCCCCTCAAATCACAGGTAAACACCTATACAACCGTCCGTTCAGAAATTTCACAATTTCAAAATGGCCGGAGCTATTTGCTTGCAGTATTGTTGGTATGCTTCCCGTACTGCAGTTTAGAAAAGTGCAGCGCAGAATTTTTCCTCCTCCGAATGCCAACCATCAACGAAAGTGAAGCATGCTGCATCGCATAAGTCCTAGCACTACTTCTAACAATTTTCTGTTTTTAGTTTCTTATGACAGCAATTTTACACATTCGATGTGGTTTTTATGGTTTTTAAGAGACTGTAAGCGCGCGTAAACGTAGGAAAAAGATAAGGAACTGAGATTGTGTGTACTTATTATTTTTGTAAAATCGTTGTAATGTTTTATTACTACGCCACCCTTGATAATATTGACTAGAACGCTGGAATGCCATTGATTGTGGAGTGTAATAGATATCGCCACATTCCGGTGTACGTGTTTTCTGTTATCCACATGGCGTGAGATCGTATATAAAACCGACGATTGTTCGAATTGATGACGTAACCAAAGAGTAAGCCAGCAAAGCAATGCCTTGCTCCAATTAAAATCCTATTATCGTCTGGATTCTTTAAAAAATATAACAAAATAAGCGTTATCGTATTATATTTCCAGGGACGACCACGTGGAGGTAGGTGTAAAATAGTGAGAACCTTGCTGTATTGGACTTTTGTCTATTAAATACATAATAAGTAGGTACATGCGACAAAACCCCTTCACACGGCCCCAGCATAAAGAAATAATAATAATGAAATATTCTCGGACATTTTTCTGTCCTTCCTCTATCTAGAATGCAAACAGAAACGTATACTCATAGGGTGCATCTTTATGGAATTCTCTTCCCAGCTATTAGTAAGTCGTTATTATAGTTCATTCCAGAAGAAGGTTGTATATTATTTAAATAATTAATCGTAAGTATTCCTGTACACAGTTCATGGCCAAACAGAATAGGTTCCTATATTCACATAACATAGATTTTCTGTCATGCTCTGTTCAATTTAATGGGCTGTATTAAGTAGTTTTAGGATTAGGCTAGGTTTAATGTTCTTACTTTTTTGTATTAAGAAGTTTCAATATTTTTTTTTTAGTATTGTTTTCTTTTCTTCTTTGTTTTTCAAATTACCAAAAGATATATTCTGAACTACATTTTAAGTAATATGTACATGTTGTGTTCCTTGGTTAGTTTGCCAATTTCAATCTGCTATCAATTTTATTAAAATAAGATTATATATTCACAAAAACTTGCCATTGTACTTTGCTCCCTTACCTTTTGGGTGAGCATATTTTTTTATTAAAATTGTGGAAATATTTTCAAATTAGTTATTTAAAAATTTGCATTGGAAAATCAAAAATAAATAAATTTTGAAAAGATATATGAGAAACTGATTGGTTTCTTCATTTAAAGGTTATCAGCACCGTTAAATATTTATGTACTATCATTATGTGATGACATTTAGATGAATTTATTGAATTAAGTAACTACATATTGTCAATTTATTATCTTTTAACAAATTCTTTTTTGTACATGGATTTGATAAACTAGAATTAATTTCGAAAGATAGCAATTCTACAAAATTTGTAGATTAACGCCCTTCGCGCCATCTACGTGTCAACAAGTAACCGAAGTTCTTAATTTCGGTTAAAATGAATTGAGTTTGATGAATGATATTTCGAAACTTGATGGAAATTGAAAATGAAATTAAAAAAATGTGTGGAAATTCAAATTTTCGACTCTGGGGTTTATTATATTCTCTCAACATAAGAAAACCATTTCCATCGAGGGAGTATCTTTTTGACCTTGCGTTTAATTTTCGGCATTTTGAAATGTAAAGACGTTTACATGAATACTTGAGTACTTGACTTGAAGTTCACAAGAAACTTAAGTAGGGTTTTTGTTTGAATTAATTTCAATTACTTTACTAGAAACGTTCTTGAAATTTACCAAAAATCACGGACAGAATTGTCAACAATAATCTTCTTTTTGTTCACCATTTTCATAACTCATAGCCATGCAAAATGTTCAAGTACATATGAAGTTGGATTTACATGAATTTTTTCAAGTAAATCGATCAACATTTTGTGATTTACTTGACTCAGATATTTTTGAAGTCAACGCGCATTGACATTATATTTTGATTGCTTGATCTCTGCTTGAAGTATACTTCAAGTATTCATGTAAACGTATTGAATAATATTTACCAATGCAATAATTGCATTGAAGCTATATATTATAAAATTACAAAAAAAAAAAAAAAAAAAAAAATAGGGGTGGATACAAAATAAACCAAACTACGTTATATAAATGTATTCTGTACTATGTTTGTGTTTGGTTTAGTTACTTACCCTAGCCTTATATACTTTCCAGATCCCTTTTCCTGGCGCTCGTCAAGGTATAGACGGATACCTACAAATAATTATTTTTAGCAGTCGCCAAAAGTGCCATAAACGACTAATTATACTCTTACTTACTTACTTACTCACAATATACACATTTTAATTTAATAAATAAATAAAAGTTTAAATCTTATTAATTTTCTTCAATAATTTCTAAAAATCATAAAAATTTTCAAATTATAGGTTAAACCACTCATATTCATATTTTAGTTACAAATTTTACATAAGGATGTCACTACAAATTCTCTAAAAAAATAAGCACGTCGCCATTTTATGGGAAACTGACATCAACGCTAGTACCGCAATCCTTAACAATTCTGTCAAGTCAAGCGCGTTTAATTTTCGTGCTCGTATATTTTCGCGTTAATTTTATCTATTCAAATTTTTAATAAAGTGTACTTAATAATGGACAGTGTAGTGATAGTGATTTTTTAATTAATGAAGTGTAAACAGTGTAGTGATTGTTTTGTGAAAAATGAAAAATTAAAATAATAAATGCTTTGATGTGTGATGTGTGTAGTGTTTTGTGTGAAGATTTGTGTTGTGTGTACTCTATATAGGATGGCCTAGAGCGGTGAGTGCTTTCAAAATGTTTCTGTTTATATCGAGATTTATGCCTAAGATTGCGATAGTACAAAGCAAATGAAAACATCATTGGTGAAATTAAGAAGTTCACTGTAAGAATTAAAGATAAATAAGCTTACAAATTCATTGTGTCTATGAGATGTCTTCGTTAATTAATTTATTAGGAAAATCACTCATCAATCAGATAAAATGGCGTCAATTTGTTTACAAATATTTACATAAATAGCAATAAATTGGTTCAGAAATTGTAAACATTTCTTCTTGGAAAGGGTTGTTTCTCATTGATAATAAAAAAACAATATGTGGTTCTTAAAAATTTCAATTCATAAATTTGAATAGGTTATGTTACGGTGATTGTTTTCATTTGCACACTGATTCCAATAATTATTTTCACATAAAAACAAAACAAAAAGGTAACTAATCTTCATACAATTTCGTAATTCTACTTAAAATAATTCAAAGATAATATAGAACAGAAAATTTGCAATAAACTTACTTTCTAACTAATATGCAAACCAGGCAATATTTGTATTTTCGGTGCCGCAACAGCATAAAGTAGAATAGAAAATTAAAATAAATTAAATAAATTTCGTAATTTAAGAACATTTACAACAATAACAAGCTCCTGTTTTAAAATAATATTTTTAGGTTTTCTGCGATATGTTTATACGTTTTTAAAGTGACGATGCATACTTTGAGCTCGAGTAGAAATTTGAGTTCGTTTTGGTCCTGAGCAGTCACACAATAATTATTATTATTAAATACGCTCAGGATTTTGCGAAATATGTTTCTTATTGTAAGAATATAAGAGGACAACAATTGTATAGGTTTGATACAAATATTTGTGTATTAAGCGGCGTACACTGGTAAGACAAACGCCTTTGGCCCTCTGATAGCACAAACGTACTGAAAATATACCTTGTCACTCTTAGATGGAACAGAACCTATCTAGCTCTAGGATAGGCTGTCAGTTGTGAAAGAAATCAATAGAAAACTCTAAAACAAATTACCCCTGTCGCATTTCGAAAATGTCAAAGCAGTTACCAGTCAATATTAACTTTTATGACAAGGTGTGCCGGGAGCAAGCACACGCAGTATTTTTTAACAGTGTTCAGACCTTTTGTCAAAATAACTAACCATTTGTAAGAGGTAATCAGCCCTCACCTTTTGATAATAAGTGCGGCCCTACATACTAATAAGTCGGGAATATATAATCATAAGAAGTCGTGAAGACTCATGTTATGTTCATGTACATATATAGTCTCAATAAAGTTTCTCTTTAAGATAACTTTTTCCCAATAGTTCTACGGCCTGGTACAAGATTGATTTAATGTTTTATTAAAAATTAATGCAAACAAGTACTACATTCAGATATGGTTTAGTAGCTTTTAACAAAGAAGCACTGAGGTGGTATAATAATAAGTTTTTATGGAATTTCAGTTAAACATAACTCTTTGAAGACACACATGGCAATATATGTATTACATATTCTCTACAGTAATATCACAGGAAACCTAACTAAGTAACACCTATATCTCTGGAGCTCTACCTGAAGTTTAACGGCTTACGTTTTGTTTTATTGAAATTGAAATATTTTTATTGACATTCAGGTACTCATTGAATTCCACTATCAACAGGCTTCCTATGGAGAAGTCCAATGCTTAAGAAATCGCACAGTAATTGTAGTCAGATCCTATTTGAACCTATACAGTTCTTCCTATGACAAATATTCCTTCTATAGAAATCTAATTTGAATTTCCTTCAATATTAGACGAAACACTATAAAATGTTCGGTATTTTTTTTATTTCACTGAAGTTATACATAAAATATTCATTCATATAATTTGACTTAAACTATTTGAGTCAATAAAGAATTATCACATTACAGTACAATAGGCAACATTTCTTTTACGTATAATAAGTCGTGTCGGCGGCCAACTGTACTTCATTTGAATCTTCCTGCCAATACCAATCTCCTAAAGTTTTCTAAATTAACCAAATTCTCCAATGCTATATCAATGTTGATACTTGGTGGATATAATCATATCAGTTTGTTATTTAACTATAATCACCAAGTTTAGACATGTCAGTATGCTGTCTCTGCCGCACGGAATCTATAGGTAGCGTGGTGCTTTATTCCTGCCCCCAACCATCATCTTACCAACGAGTTTTCGTGAGGCAAAGGCAGCATACTCACTCGTATAAACTAGGTTTTTATAGGTGTGTTTTGTGGGAAGATTAAAATCTTCTTTAATAGGAAACGCAAAAGTATTTCTACATCTTTGTGAAGATCTTTACCTGCCGTAAATATCTTCTATTTAGAAGTTTTATTCAAGATTTCAGATAAGTCTCAGCCAGCCGCTCATTACTGCTAATTTGCTTACAATTAGCTGTTTTCTTTCGTATTGGAGCTAAAATTACAAACAGAATAGTGTTCTACGAATTCGTAAACCGCATGCCATTTACATTTACTTTTGAATATACTTTATAGTACATTTTCTTTTCCCTGTTAACTTTAACCTCTTTTGCGCTATTTCCTCCCGCCTACTAAGTATCATTGCTTTATTTTCCAAAATTTTACAGAGGTTCATATATTCAAATATTTTCGAATATTTATAGGTATAGAGGATTCAATCAATTACTTCCTCTGTATGAAGCGGGCACTTAAAAATGCGTGCCTGCTTCGAGAAAGGGAGTGATTTTCTGTTGGTTGCTTCGCAGTTAGAGTTGCTTCGCAGTTAGAGCTATGATAACTTTCCCGATACGTCTTCCATAAAAAAAACCACCTTTTTGCCTCATTCACCAAACTTATTGTTTCGGCCCCAAAGGGAGAATCGAATGTGAAATGAATTTTGTTAAATTTTGGGTGGTAACAACTAAACCCAAAGGAGTTTGTTTTACTGCGGTGTGCAAGAAGTGGGAATCGAGCTCGGTTTTATATTAGCCAGTTAACTTAAAATATTCACAAGGAGAATTTATACACTCGAGTGCAGAGCTGATTTTGAAAAACCAACTAAATGCGGTTAACACAAACTATGTCGTTACCAAAATGGTCATTATAAGAGTGTTTCAACTATAAAGTAGCAAAGAATAGTTGCTATGTAAAACATCACTATATTGTTCTATAAAGTTTTTTTCGTGAACTTTGAGATAAATATCCTTGGGATGATCTGGGAACCTCTTTCGGAACTTGATTTTTGTACGGAACTGCCAAGTGTCTGAACTGAACTGAAACTTTCATTTTGGTTACAAACACTGTGTATAGTTGGCCACCTGTAGTGATGTTAGTATTTTAATCATTGTAACATTATAGACACTTTCTCTTCATTCCAGTATATGAAATTTACTTGTTGGGGCTTTCTGAAACGCTGCTTGGGCGTAGCTGGAGTATATAGAAATGTTAACTTAACAACATGTTAACTTAACAACATGTTAAGAAGCAGGCGAGATTTCTGATTGTTTTACATTTAAAATCCACACGGCTAGAAAAGGAAAGAAAGGAAAAAAAAAATAACAAAAAAATCAAACTCTTTTTAGAACTTTTATGAATAAAGACAAAACATGTGAAAGCGCATATTACATGCAACGAAACTCAATGGCAAATGATTCATTTTCGTAAATAAATGAGCCGGGACGGAGTTTTCAGATTGTGTTCTCATAAATTGTTCTCGCATTTTTGTGAAAATAGGCTTTTCTGAAATATTGAGAGAGTTGGTTTCAAAGTTGTTGTTGTAATTATATGTTTTGGTTACAAAGTTGTTGATGTAATCCTATGATATTTGAACGCATGTGCTTCTGTTTATATTCGTTTTGCTCCGAAAAGATTAAGTGGGAGAAAACTCATGCTGGAATCTCTGATATTTTCGGGAAAATGAGAATTTGATTTGGCCAAAACGAATTTTATCTTTTTTTAAAAAAATGTGAGGTAGTGTGACCCGAAGTACATTATTATGAATAGTTTGAAAGGATTTTGAAGGTATTCAAGAAGATTTTATCATTGGGGTAATCCTACGTTCTCTCGATTTTTGTTTTTAACTCGTTGTCTCAGTTGCATTACAATAATGCATAGCCAAGTTCTTTTTCCCCATTAGTGCAAAAGACGAAAGTATATGACATTATTTGTTTCTTTCTAAAAAAACACGAAAAATTTCCAATTTTGTTCGGCTGCTTTCTATCTTCTTATTATTTTATCTTTGGTATATAGTAATCATTACAAAATAAATATATATGCCATCTTCGGCACAACCAACACCGTTTTCCAAGTAGAATTCTATGCTATTGTTCTCTGCATTATAGAAAGCATAAGAAGAAATTATAGAAATTACAGGATTCATATTCTTCCTGACAACAAAGTTACCTTACCTTCGGTCGAACCGATTTGAATCCAAACTGGCATGGGAATGTCTGCATAAGCTAAACAAATTAATGTGCTAAAACATGACATTATAAGAGTTGATATGCTTGAACACATCAATATTGCAGGCAATGACAAAGCAGACATGCTGGTTAGAAATGAAATGAATCTTTATGAACTTTATGAACCCCATACCTTTCTGTGGAATTTTGACTATAGCAAGATTATTTGAATTGCTAACAACCCAAGTTGTACTTCACTAAAGGGAAATTATAAGAGTTGTATGCAAATAAAGCTCTACAAAGCTATTTAAAGGAAGAATTACTGAACTTTCACAACTGAACAGACATCTTACCGATCGCATTTCTGTTCGCTACTGTTTGAGCACTGTTGGATGAATAAGCAATTGAACACAAACAGTTGCTCTGGAGGCAGACAGTACATATGTGGAGGAGACTATCAGATAATATCTTATTATCATTATTGATAAATCTCTTACTTTTCCCTGACTTCAATTTTGGTAACGTAATACTTCCTTAAAAGCTACAAGGATTAATCATTGTGTCCGTTTCATTTTCGGGAGTTTCGCCAGATGCTTTTCACATGACTAGTTCCAATGTTTTAGGATACTCCTTGGATAATTATCGATGAGATTGCTGTTCTTTTTGTATGCTCTTACCGCTTAAAAATACGAAGAGATGTACGAGAAAACTGCAGTTCTTCTATACTTCTCGAAACCATAAGCTTCTTATTCCGTATTTTCATAGATTTCATTCATATGTACTTATATTCTTGACAAACTATATATTGTATATAGATAATTTATTGTCATAGTAGGATTGACCTGACGCAGGAGTTGAACATTCTAAGTTTGATGCCCTCACAAAGTTTGGGAATTTCCAGATTGTCCAGAGTCATTTGTTCATCCTCAGAACAACTTCTCGTGCATGTCGTTGAAAGGGTGGGAAAGTAGGGCAATGTTGTCGGCGTAGTATGTCATCTAGTCGGCTTTATAGTGCCCACCTGATTTCCTTAGGTACTGAGTTTGCTCTTCCTATCATTTCGTCCAGTTTGATGATGAATAGCAGGGGTGACAATGTGAACCCTTGGTTTACACCTGTTTTGAGTCAGTATTGTTGATTCGGCATCATCGTTAAATGCATTGATCTGGCGTATTATATTTTTTGGTATTTCTTTGCGAGATGGTGCTTCCGATTCACGATTTAATATGTCCTATGATTGTATCTACTACGATTAGCCCTAAGATCAGCTATTGAATACAAACTCTTATCCCACAGCCCAGTTCTAGTCATTTCAAATCTGGGCAACTTTGATCTTTTCTTTTTGAAAAATGTTCAATATTTGAGTAAATTTGGATGTTGGATTTTTCCCACAATTTTGTAAGTCGAGTCAAAATTATTTTCTTTATCCTTTTTAAATTTTTCAGGCCAGAAATTCCCACAATATGGCAGAATTCCCGTGATCTCCCAACACTGTGTGATGTCATAGTGTAGTTCTGCAACTGGTGTTGCTGCTCTTATTCCTTATGGTTGTTGATTTCGTTACAATATTCTCTCTACCTGATTTTCCTTTTTTTTTTCTGAGTAGTGTATGGGAATTGCTAGGTGATTAGCCTACAGTACCTTAAAGATAAGGTTGTCGTTTATGTCCTTTATTAGGAGGTTGACGTCTGTGCTAACGGAAAAAAAATTTCCGTTTTAAAGCTTTGCAACTGTTTTCTACGCTTTCCAGTGCTGGTGCTATTGGTAGAGACAGGGAGGGGTGGGTGAACATTTTATTCTTGGTTTCTGAGGTGGTGGTACTTTGGGAAAAGTGAAGTTAGAAAAGTATAATGGAAACATAAAAGAGCACATGATAGTGTTGAGGTGGGAGTTGTTTTCACGGTCCCTGGTTGGTAGTCAGGGCGGTAACCGACTGGTCTACTAAGCGTACCATCATATCTTCATACATAACCAAAACCACTAACGAAATTCATATACAATTCAGAGTAAGGAAAATTCATGGTCGTGTGCGTGCGTTGTTGTCATTGTTATTAACGCATACGTTCATGAGTGAGTAAATGAAAATAAAAAAGCGCACATTCACGTGCGCACACGAAATTTCTCAATTATCATTACTAATGAGTGAGTAATTCAAAGCAAGAAAACGCACACGGAATTGCTCCAACTCGTGTGAGCAATTTCATTTATCATACACATTATGTAGAAAACGTGGATAATAAATAATATTGAATTGTTTATTCGCCTCATTGAAACATGTGCAAAGCGGAAGGTTTTAATAAAGGGATTTGACAAATATGTTTTCATTTTTTAAGATAAGATACAATTTATAAAGACTGTCGCCTAATATCTAAAGAGAATAAGTAGTCAAGAATGATTATCACCTAACACACATTACACACTCCAAGGTTAACTTTTATTAACTCTGCACCTTTTAAAACTACTCGTCACGCTTTCTATTTAAAAAATTCCCACACGAGTTAGGGTAGGCGCACAACACGGCGTGGCTAGGCTAGGCTAGGCTAGGCTAGACAAACAGAAAATGATAAATTTTACATCCTTAGAACGGAAATTTTGACAGTTCTTTTTTTGAGTTTATATTGACATCTTTCCTTAATATAATCGAAGGTTTCTATACTCATTGTCATATATCTTAGTCCGCAAATCTTCATATAGATGACGAAATTCGACAAACAGTTGCATTACTTGACAAACACAAAATTTCTTCTTCAGAATCGGATGACATAATTTATGCTCTCACTTCGCGATTTACCAAGAAACTGAACGCTTTATTGTGAAGTGAATAATACCCATCGAGATGTATCTTCACCTCGCCTCGCTTCGCTCAGCTGTCTACTCTCTCCTCGACTCGTTGTGCACGTACGTATAGTTTGAGCCGTGGGAAAATGCATGTGCGCGTTCTTACTTTGAATTACTTATTGACGAGTAATGAACATTTCGTGTACACTTCCTTCCCTTGAATTACTCACTCGCGAGTTATGAGCAGTGAGAAATTTCGTATGCGCACTCAAGTGTGCGCTTTCTTATTGTGAATTACTCGCTTATGTAAATGAATGGAATGCGCAAAAAAATCGAACACGACTCATGATTATACGCGCTTTGATTGCACACGAAATTATTACTCACGTGCGTGTACGCAGATGAGTGTGCGTTTCCGTACTCTGATACAATTTCCAAATATTGCACAGCAAAAATTGAGTTTACAAATTGAGTTTAGCACAACAAAATTATATCGTACTTACATAATATTTATGTCAGTGCATTGTGGTTTTAATAATTTCTGGCTTGGTTAACGGTGAAAATATATACATATAAGAACATTTGTATAAATGATCCTTAAAATTTTTCAAAACTTTAACTAACATTTTTCAATGAATTGATATTTTGCAAACAATTAATCCTCAATTCTCTACCCCCTTTCTTCCTTTCCTGCCAAGGTTGTGCTACGGCATCATAGGGTATTTAACATTTTTCATTTTTAAACCAGGTTTTCTTAATTTTTTAAACTTCCTAATGTTTGAATTTTCTTAAATATTTCTTAATTTTTGTTTGTCGATAATTTATTTTATATACTAAGCTTAATTTAACTATTGAAAGTACCTTCCTCAACTTTCTCCAGTTTCGTGATGACATCTATGTATGTGCGTCATCCTGTATAACTTATGGCATCTATACTAAAAAAGTAACTTTCTTTCGATTTTTTTTTTAAGTTTATACAGTTTGAAGTGCAATTATGTATGTGAAAATGTGATAAAATTGTTGGTTTCAAGAGTGTGTGTGTGTGTGTGTGTGTGTGTGTATGAATTTCGTCGAAACAATTCTGAATTTGCTAATTTTATTAATGCAAAAACAAAACAAAAAAACATTGCAGGTAAGTTATTTTTATAATAAATTAATATAAAATATATAATTTAATTACAATTTATTACATTATATATTTTCAGAATTCAGATATAATTTTCTATTCGAATATATAAAATTTGATGTTTATTTCGATTTAAATTTAAATTCATTAAATAAATATTGCCAATACTGATTTAATATGTCTTTTATTAATGTGTACACGCAGTATAACCTAAATTCTTAATAATGAATCCATTAACAAAATAAACCGCTTGGCATTTATACTTTGATGCTTTCTCTTTCAGGTAATATACGATTGGGCATAGATACAAAGCTACCATTTTTACGTAGTCAACGTGGTAATCCATTGTTAATTGTAGACAATTTTGTTTATCGTTGCGAACGTTCTAATGGAGTACGTTCCTACTGGATGTGTGTTGGTTATTCTAGATTTCGTTGCAAAACTCGCTTAATAATACATCAACATACAATTATTAAGACTGTACAACATAATCATCCCCCAGATGTAGGACGCCTTGAAAAAGCTAATATAGAATACCGATGTCTTCAAGATATTGATAATATTTTGTATGAGCAAACTGCTCTTAGAACAATTAAAAAAACATTTGATATCAATTAATATTCTAGAGAAAAAGATAAGAAGCTTTTGTTTGTTATTGGAAATAAAGATTTGTTATTTAAAAGAATATATAAATTATTGAATTTGTTTGCTTTAAAAACTATCACGGTTTCGTTTTTTTTTAATATGGAATTATTACATGATTGTAGTAATACAATTATGTACATAACTACTAATTATCTTACCCAGTTATTGATAGGAAGAGGTTTTTTTAAATTATAAAAAAAAAAAAAATTTCGGATAATTGAAAAAGGCAATAAACACAATTTTATAATTACGTACCTTTTCTTTTTGCTCTATCAGTTGTTGTCAATTTAATACCAGCATTGTTAAAACAATAATCCGACAGCTTAAAAATTGCTACATAAGTTCTGCAATCAAACTATTTCCTGAAAGGTGCGCTTTTACTGTTTTCACGCTTTTCATGTTTTGATAGATAAAAAAATATAAAAAAATTATTTGACCTTATTTCTAAAAAAAAAAAAAATGGAGCACCACACGCGCAGTTTTAAACCCATGATTTTTTTTTATTGATTTTAAGACGGATGGATTTGACAACAGTGCTCAAATAAATTAAAACGGTTAACGTCGGTGTAGTTCACTCCAAGACGAGCCGCGAAAAGGAAGTCGTGTTACTGAAGTCGTCACAGAAACCATGGAAGCTATACGGAACATGCTTCTTGATGACTTCCGGTGCTCCCACAGGGATATCCAGTCATATCCGGGCATATCAATGACCCGAATCAAAACAATATTAAATGATTATTTTACCCTCAGGAAGTTTTGTTTGTTTTCGATGAATGCCTGACTGGAGTCAAAAAGAAGGCACTAGTTAAATTCAACAACAAGATGAGCAAAAACAATGTTTAATATTTTGATAGGAGAGATATTCTCAGGCGACGAAAAATCAACCAAAGTTAGGTCTGGACGAATCATTGCCAAGGAAGATTATTGTTACATTCTTTGGATGTACGAGTACAATTCTACTAAAAAAACGTTAAAAGGCGAAAATAAAATTTTCGAGCATTCTTTCTCCATTTTACAGGCATCTTCATGATTTCGTGCTGAAAACGATTATTATCTTTTCAGAAAAAAAAAAAAAAAAAAAAAAAGTTCCAAGAACGATTTGATATCCTTAACAGAACTGAACAATGAAATGGTGGTATGATTGCACCAGGTCTGGTGAATATAGTGGATGCTGGAAATATAGCCCATTCAATCTGTAATAATTTTTGACGAGCGACCAAAGTTATATCTAAAACACAACAACTTTGCAGTTCATAAATTCTAAATGCTTCTGTTTAATGGCATCATTCATGTTATCTAGTTGATGACAGTATACCTACATGTCCATATGATTTCGTTCCTTGGAAATAACTCAAAATACACAATACCTCTGAATTAAATTACTACCAAATTGAAAGTATTATTTACCTTAAGAGGAGTCAGTACTCAGCAATAAAATTTAATATACGTAGGTTTGTGTCCTGAAAGTGAGAAAATTCATTTAAAATTAGCCTAGACCTAGACCACAGACCGCATTAGAGGCATCTAGTGTAAAAGACAGAAACCCAACATTCGACAATTTAAGACGAAAACTGAATAAATTGAAAATTTTTAACGAGAATTAACTCTCCTAAACTTTTTTTGTACATAATTGTTAAATATACTATTTTGCTTTATATTTAAACAGCTTTCAATGTAATATTACAATTTCTCGTCGGTGAAATATCATATCGGGAGAAAAAACTAGTACCTACCTACTATTAGAGCAAAAAAAAAAAACAAACCGCAGCTAAAAATGAAAAACTCGACGTTATTCAGTAGATCTAGGCTTTATCTTTCTAAAATAGTCACAATCTAAAGAGATGAGAATACCTACTAACAGAAATTTGATAAAAATCTTCAATTTTTACCATTTTTTAGAAGTTTCCGAGCTAATATCTCCATTCCAATACGTATTTTATTTTATTTTTTCCGACGTTATTCACTAGACCTCTTCGTTATCTTTGATTTAAGGTATAAATCATTATTCTGCTACAAATAGTTTTCCAGAAATTCGTACTGAAGAATGTACGAAACTTGCAAATCTTGATACTGACTCCTGTTAAGTCAGCATCTGTTTTTATGTTAAAAAAATGTGTTGTTCTCTTCATGTTACAAGAGAAAATCGTAGATAAAAGCGATTATTGAGATGAATTTCTTTGTGTTCGATTTTGATATTTAAAAATTATCAATAATCTTTGTCACTTGTGTTGTTAAATAAAGATTGGATTCGTTCAATGTCAAAATCTCCAGACTGAAATTTCGCCAACCAATTCTGATACTGCCGTAATCTTAAAACATCTTCGCCAAACACTTGTCGTAACTTTTTATGAACTTGAACAGCGTTTTTTTTTTTGGGGAGATGCCCAAAATGTTGGCTCTGATATTTAATTTTGAAATCGATTACAAGTAAAAAATTGCCCGTGCATTTTCTTTTTTTAAACAGGCTTGAATTTCCGGTTTAGAATGAAAGTTGAGCAATGCAACAGACAAAGTGCAGTGTGAAAAAGTGCATGCAACGATGATAGATGGCAGCATTGTACATTGTATTTAATGTCAGGTCTAAAAATAAAAATTCGTTCGTTAAATAATACGAAATCAAGTTTGTAATTTATTCTTGTTTTTAAAATATGTAGGGGAATGTCTTCAGGGTTGGCCACCATTTTGACTTTTGCCCATAACTTCCGTTTGAGGAAAAAGGAACACTTTTGTAGATTGAGTGGGTAAAAAATGAAAATATATAGGATTTAAAAAAAAAAGTGAAAAGCTGTCAAGGTCGGCCATTGCTGCCTAGGTTTGCCAACCGACGAAAAATGTGCCGAACTGATTGAAAATGACATTGGAAAAATTAATTGAATGAAATAAAAAGCAGAATCTGTTGCATTTTTCTGTTTTTTAGCAAAATTTTAATGTCACATTTTTCGGAATCGCATTTCCGGCAAATGTTATATTGACGCACTTCAAATGCACTTGTCTCTTTCTTGCAGAGTGCTTTCTCTGCGCTTTTTTGTGCGGGCATATTCCTTTACCTGGTGTTTTATTGGGGCACTTGTTGGGATTGGTGCTGGACGTTTTTTGGGCGTTTTCCAAGCACACAATCACTGTGGGCCAGCCTTGATAACACTAAGTTGCCAACCTTGACGACAAGCTCCATTGCCGCATCACGTAACACTACAACCAAACATGTTACAGAATTGAATTTTCCTCTTGGTTTTTTTTATGCATGAGCCATACAACAACACATTCACAATGCTTACCTTGATGATTGCATATTTTCTCCTAACTTTCTAGCCGTATTCACTGCTGCTAAAAAAAAGCTTGTTTTTTGGAATTTCAAACCACTGAGTGCACAACACGTGCTTTGCGTTCACGCTCCAAGTCTGTAATGTCATGAAAAGTAAGCTGTTACTGAGAGAAGTTTTTTCGCACTCGAACATTGGTGTCGCTAGTGGTCAAAACTAAAAATATCACAGATGGCCGACCTAGACGACAGGCCAACCGTGACGACATTCCCCTACATTTAAATAAGGAAAAAAATAATACTGGTTTTTTCTTCTAAACATTTTAGTTTTCAATGTTGTTGGTGTAGATTTGTATAGAGATAGACTTTTTCTGGCTCAGTCATAATTTTGTTGGCTGCTACTTTTGACAGCAGTGTCAGTTAAAAAAACCTACCAGCTATTTAATCGCACACTACCAGCTATTTAATCGCACAGTACAAAGAACTTAACAGCCAATAGAGTCAAACGTAAATGGTTGCTTTACAATTATAAAAAATTTATCAGATAAAAAACTTCTCATATTCATTCAGGGGCTGGATTCCGCAACTATGAGTTTTCGCGTGTACACAAAATTTTGTGTACACCGCTTTGTTCCGATTCCGCAAAAGTGTAAATGAGTTTTTCTGTCAAAATTGTGTACACTTTAATTAATATTTTCTCATGGCCATTTTGGTCGTGAATTTTGAATAGGTACCTGTGAGTTTTTGTCAAACGGTATTTTCAAAATTATTTGTAAAGTTATTTATTTTACCATTCTCTAAGCTGTAGTCGCCTTAATACTAGTGAATTCATGTAACTCATTTCTTATAACTAAACTTAACTTCTTCAAACAGACTATTTTCTCACTCAAACAACATTCAGCACAGAAAATTTTCATTCAGCACTTAAGTGTACACCAGATCCTTACGGAATCGCTTGAAATTCAAAAGTGTGCACTTGCGCTCACGTGAGTTTTTCAAATCGTGTACACTTGCAATTTCTTCACAGTTGCGGAATCCAGCCCCAGGTCTCATAACGTCGTGCGTAGAAATACAGTCATTTTAACTAGAACGTATCTAAAATAAAACGATATTTTAGAATAAACGAATCTCATTGAGGTGCAGAATCTATGTTCTATGAAAAGTGGTGTTGTTTTTTTTTGCTTTTATGAGGTTCGAATATGACTAAATGTACATAGAAATGGGGAGGCGAATTGCATGCATATATGGATTAAATATCCGTGATTGCTCTAGTTAGATTCTCATATGTTTTCATAAATATAATTATATTTAAAATAAAAGAAATACCACATGCGAGAAAAAGCAAGAAGCAAGTTTTTGGATAAAATCATATTCGGTTTACTTATTTTTTTTTTTCGTTGCAAAAATTAAGATATTATTCAATTAGTGAAACGAAACAAAAAAATTCAGCACTGAAAAAGATTCCGTTTTGCCTATTTTTATACCCTAGATGAAATCTTAAGGGCATACTAGGTTGTCATTTCATTTGTAACATCTAAAAATAATCATAGTAGAGCAAAATGGATTAGACACCCATGCATAAAATTGAAAAAGTTATTTTGATTTTTACATGCTGTAGTCCCTCCGTCCGTTCGTCCTCACAATAACTCGAGTACGCGCGTACGAGAACTGAAATTTTGCACATGGACTTTAAAAAAAATAAATAAAATTAAGTTCGAAAATGGGACGAATCGGGTAACTCCTTCGTATAGGGTTGCCATACAAAAATTTCATTTTTCACTACATATTTGGAATTGAATGGTCATCCATCTGTGCAAGTTTGATTTTTGAAGTGGTTTTTCCCATTATATTTCTAAAACGTGTCGTCGGACAGAAAAAATTATTATAACTAAATTTATAGGATTTCATATTCTAAAGAACTTTGCAGTACATTAAAAACGTATAGGACTTATTGTTT
Organism: Dioctria rufipes; assembly: GCA_963924295.1. Lineage (NCBI taxonomy): Eukaryota > Metazoa > Arthropoda > Insecta > Diptera > Asilidae > Dioctria > Dioctria rufipes. The sequence continues at coordinate 233,314,478 of OZ002741.1, read as the reverse complement.
TCACAGTATACGTAAAAATTCTAAATATTTATATGGCAACACCAAGAAAGGGTTCCCCAAACGGTCCAACAAGTGAAACATCTGAAGGCTGATTTGGGAATGCATTAGGAGGCACTACACGCATTTATATACCAAACCATTTCCAATCGTTGTGTAAATTTAAAGTGATATGTGGTTGTAATGAATATTCACAACTCAAACCAAATCCTGTGTAAATCTCCTGGAGTTAATCTTTCTAATTTCAGAATATTTTCAACAAAGTGGAAATATTGAAGATCTTTTCAATCGATAATACTATGTAGGATCCTTGTAGAAATCTTCTATTAAGCAATAAAAACCTAAAAAAAAAATAATAATATTTAATGAAATATATTTCTTGAAGAAGATAGGCGAACCGAACTGTGTCGACTGTGCGAAGAGGAAGAGGAGTACCCAGCGCTTTCAGGTCTAAGGCTGCAAATCACTGGAGGAACACTTATCTCTCCAAAAAAAGTCTGCAATTTAATCCCAAGAGCAATAATCGAGCTCGTTAAAAGACTCGATTTTGTCTAACCTAAGATGGAATGCACAATAGATCAACTGTGGTCGCGGTGTCCGCATGGTCCTGGAGGCCTAGTCGCCCCTACTCTTAACATTAACATTAATGAAATATATTTCCCATTGGCGAATTTTGAACTGCTTTTAGAATTTTATCAAATCAAAGCAGCTAATTCAATTGAGTGGTAAGATCTTCAATTGAAACCCTGTTAAAGGAAATGCTTTCAAAATCAAAATGGTATTCGTCACAAAGCTTATAATAAATTACTAGTGTCTTCCTAATGCTCTCAACTTCTATTCTATTTCATTCAGACATTTCATAATATATTCTTAAAATCTAACCCAAAATAAAATCAAATCTGCAGTTTTAATAAACAACAAAAACGAATGTTTAATGGGTGGGTTCACACTATTCTATAAGGCGATTTGCTACATATTTAAGGTAAACTCCGAGATACTGGATAGCCGTAATTTGAAATTTTATTGGATATTTTGGTGGACTCAGAAATAAATATTCCCAAAAGTTTGTTTTTACTATTAATCCGAATTTTTTTTGTACTTAAGTTTGATTGTATTTTTTTGTCATTACCCTCATAAGCTAAAACTTAAAACGAAACAGTAGAAATTGAAATATTATAATTTTTTAATAATGGGTTTAACCGCCGTTTTTCATTATACAACTTATGTAAGTCTATTATGTTATGCGTTGAGCTGTACCTACGTACATTTAATAATATTTAGAGGAATATTTCTCTCCATAGTTTCTTTATCGGTCTATTTAAATCAGCTTTGCAATTGTATTGCGTTTCTTGGGTATAAATTTTACGGTAAAGCCATTCCAACAGATTTTCAATAATATTTACATTTGAGAAAAGCGTAGGTCGGTTTAAAACATCGGCAAAATTTGCTTCAAGTCTTTGCACTATGATGTCACCTCTGACGTGACTAAATTTTTTTTCCCATAAAACTCTTAGTCACTTATGGCGTGACAAAACTATTTTTCTCTACAACTCTTAAGTCACCACTGGCGTGATAAATCATACAGTAAAACAAATTAGTGGGAAGCAGTTTTAAAAAATGTTTTGAAATTATGTGTGTGTACATAAAAGTCTTGTATTAAAATTCTTAGCATAATAAAATTAGTGTTCCTTACCAAAGGTTCAAACGCAATCGCATAAAACTTGTCTGTATAAACATTCCAGATTGTTTAAAAAAATCAGTTATATGCGCATGGGAAATTCAATTATTGTTAGTATTGAGTTTATTCTCGTCCTTGAAGGTTCAGTGCACATTAAGAAGAGTTTTGTTTTTTTTTTTAAATTTTTAGGCATCAAAATGGAAGAAGAAAATAACGGTTGTAACAATATTGAGGATGGCGGACTTGATATGATTTGGATTAAATCAGGTTCAAGTGACAATGAATCAGTTGGTGTAAGTTCGAGAAAAAGAATGAAAAAAAGAAAGAATTATCGACAAGGCGCGAAACATCGGGGAAGACCCTCAACATCAGACCACGAAAATCGTTTAGATGGTAAATTACATGTACTAGTGGCATATCCTCAAGGCAAACATAATGACTGCCTAGTATGCTCAAATCGAAAAATAAAAGGTGGAAGGCGAACAACAGTCTACTTTTGTGAAACTTGCGACAGGAAGCCATTTTTACATGTAAGAGATTGTTTTAAAAAGTACCATACTTTAAAAAACTATAAATAAACAATAAACTAAATATTCGTATTTTGACTTCATACATTCTTTATGACCAATCGATTTGTTAATAAAACATTAAACTTCAAATAACTGCAAGCAATTACTTCATATTCATACCTAACATGTGATATAGTGCTATATGGGTTAGCAGTATGAATGCTGACATTATCTGAAAAATCCAACGGTTTCCCTAGAAGAGTTCGAGAAATTCCAAGCGTAACAGTCATTGGTTTTATAATTATTTAAGATTTATGTATTTTCAGCGGTATATATATCAAAAATTTGTTCTTTTTTAAAATATATAATGATGAAAATCAAATATTTAAAGTTTGAAAAATATTAAGTGGAAATTTGTATTTGTTTCTAAGAGTTAAGTATATTTTTTTTGTTAATTTTTGTTGTAACCCATACAATGTGAGTTTTTACCTGGGCTGAAAATTCAGCCCATATTACGACACTTTCACCACCAACTCTTCCTGATTTCCTCTGGAAAATGATTGCCATGCTTTATAGAGTTGTCATCCGTCTGCATTTTTCAGATTAAATTTATTTTCATTGGACTTTTTTCAAATAATTTCGAGCCATTCCTTGGTCCAGTTTACAATGTGATTGCGTCTAGAAGTCAAACGTACAGCTTTACGTTTGTGAGAAACCGGTTGTCTTTTGTTCACTTTTCTTTTAAAGCAATGCTAGAATCTGTATTTTAAATTTGTTGTATTGTCTTCCTGTGACAAGAAAACTCTTTTCCATTATTGTCGCAAATGTAGAAAATTCAGTATTACTTTATGCGATTTCTGGATTATCTTGGAAGTTCTTCACCCTTATTATCGTTGTCACTTTAAGTGAGAAATGGCGTTACAACACAAAAGTGGTATTATGATTGTCGTTTAAAGTGACATTTGTCGAAAACATACGACTTTGGATGTATTACTGTTGTCGTATTAAGTAGACCAATGTCGATGTAAGTGATAATTAAGTGACAATTTCACCCACTTGGTTTTTGTAAGTGATGTTAGATGTGTTTAAGGAAAAGGAAAATGCAAGCAGAAAAAGAAATTTTATGATGGCTTTTTAAGTTATTCATTAAAACATAAAATTAAATAGTTTTTTATTAATTAAATTAATTTTTTTCTTTGCATTTTTAGTGTAAAATTACAACAAAATACAATTTGAAGTCGTAATAGATTTTATGGTGAAGCATCCTTTTATAGCTAGAGGGCTGAAATACATCGCGTTTAATATTTTTTTTTCTTTTAAACACTTTCAAAAATAACAATACCACGAAATAAGACAAACCTCACTTTTGTCTACAAATGTAATTCATACCCTGACCCATGCCCTGATGCTATCTGTCACTTTAAGTGACACCGATAATAAGGCTTCGAAGAAAAATTCACGTCACACGCTTCGACCATGACAACTATAATAAGGGTGCTTGTTTTTGATTTCTCCGCTTCCACTTATCACCACTTAGTACCGAATGGTAAAGTAAAAGTTCAAAATTAACAATTACAAAAAAAAAAATGCAAAAAAATACTCTTTTACCTTCTTAAGTTATTAAAATGTCATTTCAATATTTACATTGCAAAGTACATATATTATATGTGACACATTATTATATGTGACACGTTAAGTTAGCGAATATAAGGCATGTAGGTCATAAGTCTTGATTCTAGCAATGCTTCCGCTCATACAGATATCTGTTACCTACTAAAATTGAAATTATTTAAATAATTTCCAATAAAGCGGAATGTCCATTTTAGGGACTACACCTTCAGACATGAGAGATGCCTTAAGCGATGCATTATGATACTCTGAACTTATTATATAAACAATGTTTATTTCAATTTAGGGTGGAAGCCCTGGGAGGAGGGGAGTGTGAAAGTTTCATCTAGTACATTTTGGAAAATCTGGTACAGAATCGAATTCCTTGGGTCTTGAGAAGAAGTTTGAGTACCCAGACCACACTCTTATACTCGAAGGCTTAAATAGCTATCTTCATACTCACTTTTTTTATTCAAACTGAGGTACTAGATTTTTCGCACTTTCGATCGGCTCTAACTCGGTAGTGTTATATCCGATCGGAAAACGGGTTTCACTGTTAGAACAAAATATTTCTCTGCATATTTTTAAGGTGGGGTTAGGAGCCCCCGGCGCGGGGGTTGGTGGTTCCAATACTAGATGTTGCATATCAAATTGAAGATCTCGCCGAGTACTATCGGGTGGTGTACTTTTTTCCCGACTAAGAAAACTTTCTCGGGTCACATACACTCCAGCTAGTACATTTCGCATAGATTTTTGCAATTCTTTCTTCCAATTTCGCGCAATTACGAGAAGTAGAAAAGTCCTCTTTTTCACCCGAGAAAATCGTTCAAGCTACATCCGATCACCAAGCTTTCTCTTCGCTTAATTGAAATAAACATAGTTAACAAAATATTTTCAAAGTATCATAATGCATCGTTTAAGACATCTCAAATGTCTGGAGGTGTGGAACCACTCAGCCATATAAATTTTGTATACTTTTTTGGTACTAAATGCGACATCTAGTTTTTGAGCCATCTATGCTATGAGAAACCTATTGCTATATTTCTTGCACATGTAAGCCCTATTTCCATGAAGGCAGCTCAGCTTTCAGCGAATTTGCATGTTCAAAAATCATGAAAAAACATGGCAGCTCAACTGACAGTAATCTAATATTATACACAGTTTTCAAGATGCCGGAAAAGTAATGCTTAAGAGAAAGGATAAATTTATACTGGGATAATGTGACTTTGTGGGATCATTTGCATTACATCATTTACCATCACCTTCCTCCTAATTTTTTCTTGAGTTTTTATCATTCTGTTACTTCCTTTATTGCTATAGTTTTCCAATACACGCAAGACTTTTTACGTCTCAATGCCATTTTTGAAATGAACTTGCATGCAAGCTGATAAGACATCAACCGAACTGCCTTCTGCTGTCAGGTTGGAAGGGATGCTTGCATGCAAACTGTACTATCTCGTGTAAGGGCTAGTTTGTAAAATAATGAAGGATTTTTTGGGAGAATACATAATATTGGGCTTTATTTCGAGTTCCGATGGAATTAATGTTTTTTTTTTGGTTCGAACAAAACAGAATTTCCGTTCGAATTTCGGCAATTATGTATTCTGAACGAAATCTCAAAATCAATGAAAATTTCTCCGACAGTTTGAGGTTGCGGAACAGAAATTTCAAGGAAGTGCAAGTATTTAGAAGTAGGGGAGGATGAGATAATACCGGACACCTAAGAAAGTTGGGGAAATATCCGGTTAATTATTTATATTATGAAAAATGAAATATAGATAAGGAAGATCTATTTTTCATATTTCAAAAATATATTAATGAAAATAAAAAATTTCAACAACTCTAAAATAATAACAAAAAGTCACAGATAGGTATATGTCCGGTTATGCCCCCCATATGCGTGGCATAATCGGACAGCCCAGGGGGCATAATGCGGTGTAAACGTTTGTTATTTTCAACATTTTCTTAACTGATCTCATCACACTAGAAATTGTCCAAGTCTCTTTCAGTCCACTTAATGCAACTATCGGGCGCCTATTTCCAGCAATTTAAGCACTGAACCCAACCATCACTCTTCCTAAATAGCATAAAATAAGACCAATCACGTCTCAATATTGTAAAAAAACTGGCGAAGGCGCCAACAATTTTTAGTATAACTTGACAGCTTATTGTCACTGTCCGTTTCTACCCCTGTGTCCGGTATTGCCCCATTTTCCCCTACTTAAAGATTTCTAGGAATATATGTTTGCTAATTTTTCCAAAATCAACAAATAAAAATATGAGTAGCTGGTTGATCTTTTAAAGTCAAATGCTGCTATTGTGAAAGGCTGTTTAAAAGGCAATCCAAACGTGCAGGCTATAAGGCCGCATGCGTTTTGATAATGCTTGATTTATCAGAGCTGCTGATTAAATCATTTTGTTTTACCGATGTGAATGAAATTTATGTGGCGTTCTGATTTAATGAAGACTGAAGGATGATTAAAATGTACGATGTGAATGCAGCCTAACTTTTGGGACAACACGGCAAAAGAATTAAATCAGTAAAGGATCCATAAATACTTTCCATTTTGAATTTATAGTTTTACCTTTCTATCGAAATCAAAATTTCGAACAGATGAATATTCCGACGGGACTCATTATTTACAAACTATACTTCATTCGACAATATTAACATAGTAAAAAAACAAAACTAAACAAAGCACTTAAATTATTAACATTTTTATTTTTGACTTTTTGTCTTCGAAGTCATTTAATATATCGTCAAGCGTAATTTCTCGTAAAAGTTTTGATTCAAATTGACATGATCAATATTCTATATTCGTATATTCATCTTTTTGTAAATAAAAATTCATTCAGTGAATATCTACATATTTTCAAGTCGGATATGATTGGATATGGTTCGATCAAATTTATAAATTGTTCCCTAAGATCTTTCACGATTCATTTATTTAAACTGAGTGTGAAAAATCTTAAAAGTTTCTTTATTTTCGAATGCGTAAATTGCCGTTTTCTTATTTTTATTGGCAAAGCATTCAATTGGTATTGTACATAAACCTTGTCACGCCCAGATAGTTCTCTGGTGTATTTTTTCATCATTCCTTCATTTTCGTTTATGAATTTTTAGTTTTTCTAATGTACATATACGTGTTATTGACGAATAAATTTTTGATATGATTTTCCATCTCATCAAAATTTTCATCTGTTTTTGAAAAACAAAAATCATAAGAAGATACATAGATCTGAATAACATTTAAAATATTAATATTAAACTGGTCAAGAAAATTAAAAGAGTTGAATTATTCCAAAAAATCTGATTTTCTTACAAAAAAAAAAAATAAAAATAAAATAAACGACACAATATGCTGCACACCTTATTCAGTCACTTTATCTGATGCTTTTGAAATAAAGTAAATTGAGCTATGTTTAATGAGCCTGCTCTAAAGTGAACTGGAGTATCCTACAACAAGATTTTTCGAAGGAGTAACTTGAAACAGGCATTTGACAACTGTAAATTGTGTTGATAGTTCTAATAACAATTCAAATAATTGCGTTTTTATGGAAAAAATAATATTCTGGACTATTCTGGTGGAATAATTTAAATAATAATTGTGTTTTTGTGTGTGAAAAAAAGGTTTCATTGCATTAAATTAAACAATTGTGTTTTTTTGTGACAGATCACAGAAAATTTCAAAAAAGTGTGTTTAATGAGCTTTCTGCTCCTTTCTGATCTACTTTTAATTTGACAGTTAATCTAAGTTGCGCTGCTCTGTTCTGCTCTGAACTTTTTACGAGTTCATTAAACAAACCTAAAGACAACTGTAAGACTCGACAGTGCCTTGAGTTAAAAATGTGCCACTTCTCTTCCTGCATTAACTTGACAACAAAGCACTTTTTTTTCAAATTTTTTAGGAATCTATTGTCTTTTTGTCAACGCCAAGCAATTTTGCAGTCACCGAAAAATAATGTTGAGGGTATTGCTAAAATCTAGAAATCCATTTTTACATATACATCATCTCCATTACAATGCGAAAATTCTTCTTAATATATTGTTCAAAGTTTTCTTGCTAACTTTTTACACTTTGTTTTTTACTTTGTTTCGGCACTTTTTCTCTTATAAGTTTTATTATTGTTCCTTTTTTTAAAAATATTTATCACTTGCTGATGACTATCTTAAGCTTTGTTTTTTTTAGCTATCTGATGGATGATTGGTGTTTAAATAATTTTTTTGTCGTAATTCATCATTTATTTTAAGCCAAACAGCTGGTTCATAAGATTGAAGAATTTTTGATGGCTAAATTATTTGTAAATATTTTTTTTTTTTCAAATTTCTGCACTAACAATGATTTTGTTTTACTATTTTGATTTGTATTAATTGCTTGAGTATTTTATACGAAAAAAACATCATCTGCTTTTGATAGTGCTACTCCTGTCGTCACAAGTTGAGCTTTGGCTTTCCTAGTCGTTGCATCACTTGCCTAATGTTTCTTTCCTAACATTATAGGGTATTTGTTTTTAAATTAAAATTTAACGATATTACAAAACGTGAAAATAAAGCGCCTCTGTTGACCGGCGCGAGTCTCGGTGTTAAGAAAATTTGGAAAAAATCACCTACAAAATTATCGCGAAAGGTTCTTTCCTTTTAATTAATGAAATTATTTCTATTAATGTTGTATATATGTACATTATGTACATACAGCAAACAATATTTTACCACAAATCCTTAATCAATATTCTAAAATTATGCATTTTGGTCACTTGTCAGCCTCATTCTAGCACTGTGAGCTAATGCTAGTTTTCGCTTTATAGTGCCTTACTTTATTCACTTATTTCGTTGTTTATTAAGGTTTTTTAATAAAAATTTCTTCAAGAGTTTTTCATGCGATGTATTTTATGTTTGTAGATAGAAATATATTTAATTTTACTGGGTGGGGCTCTCAGTCGAGCTAGGCCCCCAGACTTGATCTCAGCCTCTATTCAGCCTACTAAGAAATTATAAATCCAGCATCCATCTCTACAACGTCGTCAATGCATGCAAACACGAAACTATGTTCTCCCATCATGATATTGGTTTTGTTGTGTCTGACACGAAATCTATCATATTTTTTGTGTAAGAATGCTTAAGTATATAAATTTGGGCTACCAAATCGTTTCAACGCAATCACTGACATGTATATAAATGGATTGCTCGTTGAACCAAAACTGCATGAAAGCAAATGACACCACTTTCATATTCCCGTCTCTTTCCGTGAGAGCATACTTTCCCACTGAACTGTAACGATTGGGAACACGAAATTGCTTGAGGTTGAGCGGGATTTCCAAACAAAAAAGCCTTGTAAAAAACCTTTCCTTCAACTCAAAATTAAAATTTAACAATACAAATAGTCCGAAATACTTTTGTTCCAAATCCCATTGACACGAAAACTCCCAAATAATTTAAATATAGCACCAGTTTACGACATTTGGTAGCATTGAAAGTGAGAGCATACTTTCTAAAATCAAAACTGGTGCCACATGAAACAGGAGATCAGTCAGTCCATTTGCATACATTTCAGTGAACGCAACTCACACAAAATGATTCTAAATTTACATTGATTAATAGATTTAGTCTCTTTGAACCCAACAGTTTTTTTTTGTTATTAATTTTGTATTAGTGCAATACGAATTTAGTAAACGTGAAATATAAAAATGAGAAAATATGAACTTCATAAAAAGGAGATAATTTATCCATAAGTAATTTTTTTATTTTGGCGACGACGCCAGTTGCAATTTGTTTTCTCTTTCAAAACTTTACGACTCAAAACCAATAATTTTTATATCAAAATTATCTTTAAATTCTGGTATATTAAAAACAATCTATTGACTCCTATGAAAAGGACAAGAAGGATTTTGCAATAATAAAGCATCATGCTTTCTTTTTTCGAAATAAAGTTTGCTTTTTACAAAGTAAATTAGGAGAAAATAGTAAATAAAACTATATTCAAATTTTTTTATATAAACCGAATTATCAACGAAACGAAAATCTACGCAGAATGTTTGATAATTATTTAATCCTTTTTCTATTGTTTGTACTTTTATGGAATATATTTCAAAAATATAAAATTTCAAATACAATTTGTTCTTTTACGAAAAATGCAAGAAATTTTTTCTTTTTCTTAAAAATCTTATTGGTAAAAAGAAGATTTTTTATAGTTTTCGAAAGAGATTTTTCTTTTTTTTTTGTTGTTCTTTAGAGTGTAGAGAATTTAAAAAGAACTTTTAATTTATATATTTTTCAGTCCTTACTCTATACCGATTGAAAAAATTAAATAAAATAATAATTATTTGATCCACTGGAAGGCCTTGTCGATTCTTAATTACCATTTTTGAATATATACAAAAATCGGTTAATGCAGCTTATTTAATTTATTTGAATTGTGTCTAGCAAGGCATTTGGAGCAATAATTTGTCTGATGTACACAGGCAGACAGAATAAAGAGAAAGGTCGCCAAATAATTAAAAATTGTGGGGCGAAATTTTTTAATTTTTATAATGAACGCCATCTTTTACTTAAGTTTTTCAAAATGTCCATTTTTACCAATAAAATACCTTAGAAATTATTTCCGGATCATGAAAATACTCATTTTCAGGTAATTTCTCACAAATTATTAATGCTACTCAGCAGTCTTGCATTTATGGTAGTTTTCGTAGGATGTAGAATTATTCATAAAACAGAGCGAGAAGCTTCGAAATATTCCAGAGAATAAACATTTTACACCCACTCCAATATAAATTTTTGTTTGTCCGACTGACCCTACTTTATAAACCAGTGATGATTAAGCGAGACATCCTGTATTCATAATTATGTACATAGACTCTTAGTGCCGTATGTTAATATAGACCGAAATTAATTTAAAATCTTAATAAGAAAATATATATTGTATCTGGATTTATAATAGTTTTAAAATAAATTGTTGTTTTAATTCAAATATGTAATTATAATAATTATCTAAGGAAGGAAATTAATTCACAGAGTTAAAACAAAAATGTCATCCGGATTTAAAGGACGTTGATTTTTCCATGCCATTAATCTACCGAAAAAGTCAACGTGGAAGGCCAATATTATGCCTGGTAGGTTTCACATATCGTAAAGAGCGTGAATACAAGGAAGGGCATCAGTATTGGCGTTGTCTAAAAACAAACTGCCACGGAAGACTAACAATGTGTAAAGGACTAATTACAAAATATCATCAACATTGTCATCCTCCAGAATTGTAAATTAAATAGAAAAATAATAATATATGTATGTATTTATATATTTAAAAAAAAAAAAAAAAGATAAAACAAAACAAAATTTGTCTTATTTTTATGTTTTATTTTTTATTATTATTTTTCTTTTTATATTAAAATTGAATTTCATAATTGAATCCATTATGTGTGAGAAAAATGCCTGACATTAAAAAAATTTTTAGGTCTTGAATACATCTATAGCCAAAGAGGTCGACCTTTATTAGTTGTCGCGAATTATTTATATCGAAAAAATCGTAACAGCTATTGGAGATGCATCCGTTGTACAAAATATAAATGCAGAAGTCGTCTTATAGTTAAACCTGGTGAACCACCGATTTGTATTGAAAGCCACACTCATGGACCTGAAACAGAAAAAATTCATTGGGGTCGGAGAGTTCGATCCACGCTACAAGCAGTAATTGATTATCAAGAAAGCGATGACGAAGATAAAGAATTAAATGTAAAAGACATAAAGCCAGTGAAATTGCCGATTCGACAACCGCATTTTAATTCTGATTATGTTCTTGCTAAATATAAATATTAAATATGTTTTTTTTTTGTTCTACACATTATAAATTATTTAGTTTTAATATGTGTCATTTATTTTATATTTTCACTGCTTTAAAAAAAATATTTCCACAATACTCTGAATATCATAAGAAATCTATATATAAAAAATAAAATTTTCATTTTATGTAACAACAATTTATATGAATGTTTCTACTAATGTTTTTAAAAACTATCATCTATTCATTGTATTCTAATTATTTAGTGTTTTTTTGAAGTCAACTAAACGTAGTTTCGTCCACTTTAGTCACAAACACGACTGATTTGATGTGCCTTCTGATTATAATTTGTAAAAGTACATGGTCACATTTCGAACAACATCTTGCAGCTTTACAATACATTTCGTGGTAATGATTCGGTGAAAACTATAAATTCTGTATAATTAACCAGAATAAGTAGAAAGTATAGTTTTATACTTTGTGAACTCATGTAATTGGACCTACAATTTTAATTGAACTTGAATCATACATATACTCATTGAAGTGCTCTATTGTCAACAGAATGTATTCTGCTCTCCATTATACCATAAAATCATTGGGATTAAATTGACGGAAGCGTATTTTACATCAGTTTAATGACTCAATTTACGATTTCCTTTCTTAGACTTGAAAAATTATTTCTTTCTCCCTCCCTCCCTCTATCCCTAAAAAACTTGTTTTTCTCTTTCATTCGTAGAATCACAACATATAGGGTCTCCAATTCGAAACCCTATATGAGGTAGCAAAGATCTGCTTACAACAATATCTCACATGTCTACAATCAATCATTATACCTAAGGTGAAACAATTGCATTAAACGCACCTCCAGTGTAATTTGTCCAGTCATCGCCCACAAATCAAATGTAAAAATTTAAATCGCTATCGCGCCGACATACTGCACTATTATATTTTTTTGGAACTCATTAAGAAGGATTTTTTTTAAACATTTTTAAATCATAATCTCATTTTTTCATATGCACTACTCTATATGAAAACAATAAGAGAAGCTGAATGTAGTTTTCTTGATTGTCAAAAACTCTTTAAAATTGAAAAAAAAAAAAAAAAAAAGATAGAATTCTTATGATATGGTTCTTCGCATATATTTCTAGAACGGTTTGTCGGACAGAAAAAATTATTATAAGCAAATTTATAGGATTTCGTATTCTGAAGAAGTTTTTAGTACAATAAAAATGTCTAGAACTGATCGTTTTCAAAGTAGGTACATGTAAAAAACCTAAATTTTTATATGGCAACAGCAAGAAGGGGTTGCCTGATTTATTCCATTTTTGAAATTTTATTTGTTATTACTAAAAACCGGCATGTACCAAATTTCAGCGTCGACGCGTTCTCAGGCAGTGTCCAAATATATAGTGGAAAACGACATTTTTGTATGGCAACCCCACGAAGGAGTTGCCCGATTTGTCTCATTCTTGAATTTAATTTTACTTTTTTTTTTACACGGACTTGTACAAAATTTCAGCTTTCTAAGTGAAAGCGCGCTCTCGCGTTTCGTGCTCACAGACGGACGGACGGACGGACATGCAAAAATCAAAATAATTTTTAATATTATGCGTGGGTGGCCAATACATTTTGATCTATTCTACCATCATTATTTCGAGGTGTTAAAAAAAGGATTGACAAAATTAGTATACCCTTTAGATTTCATCCAGGGTATAATAAGATCTTTCTCCTAAATTTGACTCTGGGGAAATCTTCTTAAAAACACTGCCTCTTAGTTTTTTGGAGTAGAACATAATGTAATAAGGTATTGTTAAAGTTAACATAATTAAAATCGGAAAAACTTCTGCAAAGTTGTAGTCGATTTTGTCTGCGAAAATCAAAAATCCGACAAAATCTTTAATTTCCTTGTAGGCCTGAAGAAGTGGTATCATACAATTGTTTTATGTATCAGTTTATAACGGAGAATAACGTGGTAGGCCTTAAGATCCTTTGCAACTTGCTTTTTTATTCTTAAGTTTGTTAGTCTGATTTAGACTTATAAAACTAAAACGACATATAACTTACTGAGACCGATCATAACATGATTAAAGAATGCAATTAGTTTATTAAAACAAAATTAAAAAAAAACCAAGAAATTTCCAGAAGATGGAACCTAATCTACATTTGGCTTTTTAAAAGTTTGTCAAATTGCCAAATAAGTACATTCTCCATTATAGTAACACAGACAACATACAAATAGATTAGAAAATCTCCATATAAATTCGGATCACTGTTTCAAAGCTCTTTAACTTTTTATTCAACTATAATACAGCAAGAAAGTGAGAGAGAGATAGAACGTATAGAGCTTTTTTATAAGAGGGCCATAACTCGTTTTATTTCCACCGCTTTTTTGTGAGGTTTTCACATCTAGATGTAAGTTGTTTCAGATAGTAATCTACATACATACTTGACTAATTGTAGCATAATTTATCATGCATTTATTAAAGTTTAAGCATATTAAGTATATTTCATGTCCATTAGAAGCATAGGACCTTCTACAAAGCCTTTCCTATTCGAGACTCTGTTTTAGTTTTTTGAATCGTTCCAGCATGATTGTGCTGGCATATGTTAAGTTATTAGGAAAAGTGAACCATGTTGATCTACTGGTTGTTCTCCTATAAATATTTTCGGGTTCACGTCTTTGCTATGGTGAAAGCCTTCTTCTGATATTATAAACCTTTACGCTGCCTTTCATAGAATCCATTCAAGTTGAAATTGCTGTTGATAAAAGGAAGGATTATAGCAGTGGGGTGGTTCTAGATAATGCGAAATGAGGGTAGTTATTTCTCTCATTTTGTGAACGTTGAAGTAATGCAAATTGGCTTTTAAATAAAACTAATTTGTGTAAAGGCCGGGTCGGTCACATACATGTATGTATATATATTTTTTAAGTAAAGGTCATTAAGTTTAATGAGCGCAGTTGAAACCTCAATTCGTCATATACTTAATAGACGATATTCGGAAATAGCCGTAAATAATTAAAATCAACATTTCATATGTATAGAGTAACTACACATTCAAATATCTACATTCGATAACATTCAACCAACATCTTTCGTTAATCCATATTTATAGGATCGCTAAAAAGATTTCTGAATTTTATTAATTTTTTTTCACCGAATAAAAACCAATAACAATTTTAAAATTACTTAAAACTATATTTCCGCCATTCCATTTCTATTTTAGAACGTAATTTTAGTGTGAAAAAAAAACACTTTCTTCTTTTACTTAACCTGTTAAGTCTTCTGTCATCTGTAATTTTACCAATACCTATGAAATCTAACGAAATCCTCTGTAAATAATATTTTCAGGGGAGTGATTCCGAAAATGGAAATACTGGGGGAAATCCAAATTGCAACACTGCCGCAGCAATGCCAAATTCAACTTCAATTCCATTTTTCGGCAACAACCTCTAAGCCCACCAACGCCATAAGAGTGTACCTATATCATGAAATCTCCGTCCCTAAATCATTTATAAAATATGTAGCGAGCAATCTTTGCTGATTTGTTCATATTAACCAAATACCATTAAAGCTGATACCGATCGCATCTCGAAATTTCGTGGATCTTTCATAAGTAGATGTAAGTAGAATTGCCTTTCCAGTCGTCCATGGGATAGTAAAACTTCGGCTTTAGTTTCTCAAGAAAATTCTTAACTATGAAAAAAACAATTACCTAATTCTTTAAAACTCGTAAAAGCGTAACTATAAAACAATATAATTTATAAAAATTTGAAGTTCGTATACATTCTGTAGGTCAACCAGCAGGACAAACCTGGTTTTATACTTAATCCTTGTAAGTGGTTAAATTCAACCTGAGTCCAGAGTTATTTTACTATGAAGTCGAGGATTAAAATAATGAAATGGTATAAAGGTGAGCATATATTTTTGAGCCCCGCTACAGTTGTAGTATATCAATACAGCCATCCAAAAATAAATCTTTATTGTTATTTTATTTGCTAATTTATTGCAACAACCACTGTGTGGTTATTTCCTCTTGGATAAGGTACTGCACTTATTACACCTATAATCAATCATCATTAAACGTTTTGGAATCCGCTCATGACTTCATAAATAAATGAATGTACCAAATAAATGTTGCTTATTTTTTTTAACAATATGCAAAACGTACTTGGGGCGTATATATTAAATATTTATTCGTATTGATTGTCCCTTATTGGTCCCCCCAACCATGACGTAGACATAAGCTACTTTCCATTTGCACATTTCAAGTACTTACATAATTACAAGTACCATAAGTTTGCGTCTTGGCGAAAGCTAATGAAAATGTTTCTTACAAGTTTAAATTTATAATAAATTACTAATAAAAAATATAATTAATTTACTAAAATCTTAATTGATTATAGAAATAAAAAAATTGTAGCTCTTTCTTAAAACTTTCTTCCCCATTTGGGCATTTTAGGGCAAAACAAAATTGACTACTTTCAAGTACTTGAAGAGGGTAATGTTGGAAAGCAGCTTTTGTTATTTATTTTTTATTTATTTTATGTTTAATTATTAATCGGGGAAAACTTTGTGTTGTTGTTTATTGTTATTATTCTTTATTATTCTTTATAATTATAATTTATGTTATAATATTGCATTCATAAACATTAATTGGTATTTCATAAGTGTGCCGTTTTCGACATTCTAATTCATTCTTTGCATAAATATTATTTATTCTAGATTATCCTCTGGGTGTATGGATACAATCTGCACCTATGTATTATACGCAAAATCAGAAAGGAGGCATCAATTTAGTGTTTAACGGTTTTATGTTTAAAAAAGAAGCGACATTTCGTTCATCAATTAACTGGATTTGTTCAAAAGGCAATGGTAGACGTGCATGGGAAAATAAATGTCTTGCACGTTGTGTAACACGCTATGATGGATCTATAAAGCTTGGAAAGCATCATCATAATCATCCACCACAATGGTACTAACTATTTTTATATTTTTAATATTTTTTTAAATTTAGTAATAGACAAAGAAAAAACTGATTCAATATATATTGTATATGACGTTGTTATCTTTGTTTTAATTATACCCCTCTCAAAGTCCTTTGAAATCCGATTGAAAGATGTTGTGTAAGAGTTCAATGTCGAATTGAACTTTGTTTTAATTGAAAATTGATACGAAATAGAAAACTTTGATAGGTTTCTATTATTGAAAGTAAAACAAATGCCACATGAAATTTTAAACTATTAAAGACCTACATATATGTATGTACATTTTGTTTATTAACACTTGTAACAAATTATGAACCGCTACTGACCTCGGGTCATACTCACCTATATAACTTCATTTTCATACCTAACAAAGAATTGATTTCTATAAAAAATAAAAAATATAGGTCAAGGCTAGGCTTTATGCTAAGTTCCTTATAAACATTAAGGCCAGGTTCAAATATGGGTAAGATCAACCCATTATTGTGTGGTGACTGTTTATTAACTGAATATTGAAATATAAACGAGTCAAGCAAAATGTCTTTATAACATAGTTCCATGTCTACTACTTATGCGAATAATCTTCTAGTGGATAATCTCGGCCGCAAAAGCTCAGTGACAGACAGTTTTTCGTGGTTTTGAAGTGAATTAGAATGTAATGTTAAAACTGTTCGGTTGTTGGACCCGAATGGACTAGAATTTTATCACTATTTGAAGAACTGAAATCGACAGCTTGGCGCAGAGAGATATATATTCGTGGTCAGCTTTGAAGGGTCTTAATTTGTGCAAACTTTTGTTAAAATCGAGCAGACTCGCTTTTCCAACAGCTTTAATGTGCTAAAGCTATGCATACATATAGAAAAACAGTTATGTAGTAGTTATGCAACGAAAGGCAATTGAAAAGATGTTGTTTCGGTTTTCCGTCTTTCGCTCACAAAACTATTTCTTACACTTTTAGGTCTACCATACACAACTTACAATCGTTGGTAGATAATTTTGCGTGAAGGCACTGCGCATAACCGACAGTTTGTCATGTCAGACGTCTGTCCTACAATTAAGCGGTGATCTGACCAAAGGCGGCGCGAACTGATTGCCACTCACCGACTGCAAAGGAAAAATAAATCTGAGGCTCAATTCAAACCCGCCGTAATTGCGGCATGACCAATCTTTAAGCGACCGTATATCTAACCGAAAATCATAAAACCTGGTGTAAGTTTGCTGCTTCACCGTCCTGCTTATGAGCTTGTTCTGACCACCACTATATACTGACAATTAGCCGAATACATACACGACCAATTACAAAAGTATCAGCTTATTGCCCCCACGACTGAAGATTCAGCATTAGTTTCACGGCGTTCAGAGACCAGTTTTTTGGTATCTGGAGACCCAGAGACCCATTTATACATTTTGGAGGCGCAAAAAATCTCTAAAGAGATCACTCTTGAAACTTTTTTGGTCTTTGATCTCCTGAGATACCAGTTTGTTGTCTCCGGTCTTCAAAGTTTGCTCATTTTCTATCTCCAGGTCTCCGTTTGAGTGTTCTGGTCAGTTAAGTGTAGGTGTAGGAAATTAAAAGCAATAAAGTGGAGTGAGTTTGACAAATTGTTACAAGGAAATTAATAAAAAAATTAATAAATAATATAATAGATTTAGGGCAAAAAATTTGTTTCGTCAATAGAGAGAGTTCTGGTTATTTTTGAAGAAAAAAAAAAAAAAATCACAAATTTGTACACCAAGGATATATTTTTTAAGCTCTTTCACTTTTCGCATAACTTATTAATAACTTTCGAGTTAATTCTCAATTTCTTGCTTGACAATTAACAAAAATCTCTGGAGATCGTTAGAGACCAAGCTTCAAATTTCGTGTTTACCTACATTTCGGAGACGTGTCTCTAGAGATATTTTTCTAATGGTCTCCAGAGACAAAAGTCTCTAGCCGTGTAAGCATTTTGCAGATTTTAGTCTTTGTAAACCGGAGACCAGAGACCAAAAGTCTCTCTCTCAACGTGTATCTTTACCTTAATATATTTCCGAAGAGTGACATATTTGGCAACATTGCAAAAAAAGTGTAAGAAGAGAAACCGTTTAGATGTCGCAATTTATCTCCATTGAATACAAAGGCGCACGAAAAACGACTGAATTGCATACTTGAATGCAGAATTCCAATCCGTCAGTTGTAGTTACCAAAAATAGAGCTTCGATTGGGCCAATGGTAAAATGGAAGATTTCCCATCATTTTATCGGTCTGTCATTTTGGAGCGGTGTCCATTTAAGCCAAGTCTGACTCTCATATAAAGGTACTCGTACTAATAAAATTGTTTAAATTCGTTTTGTTGGGAAGTGTTTTTGATAGTAAGAAAATGAATTTAATTGATGAGCAAATCTTCCATTTTTAGTAATTTTCAATTTCAAGTGATAGTAATCAGATTAAGGCATTCGAATCATAATTGAAAACATCACGAGCTGTACAGTAGAAACCATCCGAAATCATCCCAAAAATAAGTGTTGATGTGATGTGCACAAGCTCATATGAAATACTTGAACACGTGGAGTAATATCATTTGAGCATTACAAACAGCTGGACAACGACCGCGACAATCAGTGTAGATGTGACTTAAGAATCCATAAACTTTCCGCTTGATGAAACCGTTTTTGCAATCGTCGGAGCACGTTGTTGGCCACTGTTTTGATGAATGTTCTTTCATTTCTGGAGTGTAAAGATGAATCCATGTTTTATCACTGCGCTTAAACACATATAAACACAGCTTTGAAAAATTCGCGTGATTCCATTTTTATTCAAATACCACAATGCTTGGGCAGGATATGAAAAACATGTTTGTTTAAGATGTTTAGGAACTATATCAGGAATTTTATTCATCATCTCTTCAGTTGTGACCCTTATTCGGATTTTCCGAGCTCACAGCATTATTCGTGCTAGTAGTTCACATAATAGTACTTACTTTTATCTTTTTTTCAGTTTCCTTAAGGATTTTTCAACCTAAACATTTTTCTAGAATCGTAGAAACAAACTTATTCACTTTCGAATGATATTTAACATTTTATTTGACAAATCTACTTGAAAATTTGTGTGTATGTATTTACTTATATACCCACTGTACAGAGAGAATACATGGTATTCTCATTAAAAAAGGGGAATGCCCATTTTAGGCCTGACACCTCCAGACATGAGAGATGTCTTAAACGATGCATTATTATACTCTAAATATTTTTTATTAACAATATTTATTTCTATCTAGTGGGGAAAAGCTGGGGGGGGGGGGTGTTAAAGTTTGATCTAGTACATTTCGGAAAATCTAGTACAGAATCGAATTCCTTAAGTCTGGAGAAGTTTGAGTACCCACACTCCTATACTCGGAGGCTTAAATACCTTTTTATAGCCATCCCAATACTCACTTTTTTAGTATTTCCCTCTTTTTTTATTCGAATTGAGGTACTAGATTTTTCGCACCTTAGATCGGCTCCAACTTTGTAGGGTTATGTCCGATCGGAAAATGGGTTTCACTGTTCGCCTCAGCTCATTACCAGCTAAAATTCGTCGAAGAAATTTTTTCTCTGCATTGTTTTAGGGTAGAGTGTAGGAACCTCCGGCGAGGAGGGTGTTGGTTGCATATCGAATTAAAGGTCTCGCCCCGTACTATCGGGTGGTGTAACTTTCTCGGGACATTTTTGCTGCCGGAAAACCCATTTTCATGCCCTTGGGTAACATACATTCCAGGTGCTACTGAATTTCGAATATATTTTTGCAGTTATTTCTTCCATTGCCTTTTTTCACCAAAGGAATTCGCTCAAACTACTTCCGATCGTCTAATATATATAAATATACATTCATATAGAAAAGACAAAGAGAAGAAAGAGAGTATTGTGTTCTCCGTACTGTGCTTTCCTATACATTACACGTCATTTTGTCCTCTAATGGTGGAACGTGGTTCGTAATGAGAATACTTTGTATTCTTTGTACCGTGATAATATACCTATATAAATATGATGACATACTTCAAAAATATAAATTGTTAGACCAGAGTAAGCCTAAGGAGTTTTATTTTTTGTATACTCGTATTTTAGGAGTTATATAAAAAAAATTAACTTTAGTCTTTAGTTTACATAATCTGTTCTCACTCCTTAAGAGCAATAAGCTATTTAATCTTTCCATCATACCAATCTTAACGAACCCTTGACGGTGTTTTTGAGAGCCTCCAATGAACATTAAGTGTTAAGCTCTGTGGAGAAGCTTTCATTTATGGATGTCAAGCGGATATGTATTTCGTTTTGGCATAAAAAAAAATATATTATATGTAAAAGTTTACTATTACACCTAATACATACTAACTACTTAATTCCATTTTTGGGGATTCTATAACTAAAAAGAAATTTTTTTGGGATAAATATTTTTATTTTTCAGCAAAACATTTTATAATACGAACACGTGGCAAATTAGAGTTACTTACAGTACTTCAGCGAAATGGAAAACAATATAACTATAAAAAATATAGAAGTCTTGCATATCGTAGCTATTGGGTATGTATAAAGGAGAATTGCGACGGTGAAATTATTTTAAATGATTTAAAAGGAGGCACTATGCTAATGATTCGTTCACATGCTTGCACAAAAAATATTTGAAAATTTTAATTGTCTTTTGAAATAAAGTTTCGTTTTTGGTTTTATAAAAGATACAATTTTTTTTTAAATATTATTAATCCTACTTAAAACCCACTCCCAGTGTATTATAAAGAGATTATAGAAATTATTTTTGAAAATATATAAATTTTATTTAATAACATTCTAACAGGAACAACAGTGGTTAAAATAGCAGAGAATACTTTTGCTATAAGTAAGAAATCGTCAAAAGTTTTTGAATTCAATGGCTACAAGTTTAAAATGGAGAAATGTCGAAATCAAAGGAGCTACCTTCGATGTACTGAGTCATCATCATTGAATTGTAAAGCACGACTTGTAGTTGTTAAAATAAATGATGGAGAGGAGATAAGCACTTTCAATGAACATAATCATTCTACAACGGAAACTAAAGGTTCGTCCTTAAAAAAAAAAAAATTTTTAGCATATACATACATATATACATGAAATTATGTACTTTTTATATTCTTGTGTATTATTTTAACAGTTACTATCATTTTCAGTTAAAATATCATCGAAATTGATTCATAAAGGTTTACTTTTTTATAAACATTACACGAAAGGTGATAAAACATATTGGAGGTGCTCGAAAATCAACAGCAATCATTGTCCAGCACGATTATCTACAGATCCTTTAGGAGTAACTGAGTTAAATAATCATAAGCATTAAATGTTAAATACATAAATATAAGTTTAATAGATTTGAATTAATTTTTTTATTTTACAAAACTTAATTCGTAAAATTGTTTAGTAATATGTTTTAGAAATAAATAAAAAATTTAAACCGAGTTTGTATTTAAATTAAAATAATCACTATCATGCATACCAAATATTTCAAAAGGATGTTAGAACTTGATTTTCTTACATTGCTATGAATATTTATAATTATTTTATAACATAACTACTAAAGGTGTACTGAAAGAGTAAGATAAAAGATAAAAGATTGCTTATGCCTGCTTTACTACAGTGCATTGTAAAATGACGTGTTTTTTTTGTATTGCATCATATTTTTTGCTTTTGAAAATTCATTCTTGCAAAACTGTCTCGTTCTCTCTCTTTCTCTCTCACTCTCTAGTACTTTTGACGATATGAGCACATGATTATTAGCAGTAATATCTCATGCAGAAATATTCAGAGTTTAGAACTCAAAATTGCGAATTTTATACAAAACAGGTGTGAACTAGATATTTATGTGGCAAGAATTATATTCAGAACATAAGTTAAAAGTTAGTGAGATCAATTATTGCCGTAATTAAGATCAACTTAAAAATTTACGTTATCGCTTTTGACAACTAACTAACCGCTGTTTTCAATTTAACTGCTTACTAAATTTCCATATATCTTGGTTTTTTTTTTTTTTTTTTTTTTTTTTTTTTTTTTTTTTTTTTTTTGTTATTGCAAAAAGATTTTCTTATTATGACCTAGTTTCATTGCATACCATTTAATGCATTTGGCGGCAGGGAATTAGTGTAAGATAATGACGAAAGAGCCATTCAGAGCTGATCTGATCATATCACGTTTTTCAACTGGTCCCGCAGCGACCTCCATTACTGGCAGCGAGGCAGATTTCCGAATAATCTATCAACGATGTTAAGAGAGTATGATAAGATGGAAAATTTTGTTTATGGAATGACGTAACTATTTCGATCGCCAGCTCTCTGTCTAAGGCTGCGGTTACGAACCCCGTCAGCTGGTACGATGGCCGTAAGCGTTTTTAGTGGTGGTTATGCACCTCATCAGCAGCACAAGCATCAGCTGACATCACGCTGTTCATTCGAAGTGGCTCGAGCTAGAATTTTCAAATTTCAGTTGTTATGTCAAGGTACCGCGAGTACTTATCACTTCGGTAGTTTTGGAATTGTAGCAATGTACCGATCTAGGAGGGTTTTTTCGAATACTACAGAATAAGGTTAACCATATTTTGAGTAAAATAAGATAATTATACAGAAAGATCCAACGATCCTTACCACGATTTTACCAGCAGAAATGCGGAAACGCAATTTTCGAATATCACTAATTTTCTTCATTATATTATAGGCAGAAAACTGATAAGGAAGCTATAGTCCCATCCAGCTTTTCCACATGATTTTTGTACGAAAATATCTCCACCGCAAAAAAAGTACTGGCCCCAGCAGCCGCCAGCAAGCGTGCCTGGCGCTTGTAAGATTTTTATCTCGTAGCCACACCAATTACAATAAAAGCATTCTAATTGTTGGCGTCAGCTGACGCTAACTAACGTTAGTATTACTGGCGAGGTGCGTAACCGCAGCCTAAGAGAATGTATATGTATAAATATTTGTATATAAAAACCTTCATATATATATATATATTTTTTTTTTCAAATTAAAAATATATTATTTTAACTAAAACAACAAAAGTTAATAAAAAATAATAATATAAACAAAATTCGTATAAGTGTGATGAAAACATTATTTCGGGGGAAATATGTATAAATGCCATATTCGTAATCTTAATATGCATATCTACTAAAATAATGTTTTGTTTTTATTAATAATTAATTTTTTTAATTTATAATTAATTGTTATGTTCTCCTTCCTTTTTTATGATCTCTATTAACCTATTAGGCATTGATAAAATTTACTTTCTAATAATGTTTTCTTCAGTTCCGTTGAATTCTCTTTTAATTGCTGTCTTAGACAGTGTTGTTTGTTTGTTTTGGAAACAGGATAATCAAGCACAGGTATATATATTTTTTTCCTGTAAACAGACGTTTGGTATATTTTAAAACGTAGATATCCGCGTTATTTTATTGGAAGATAAAATCTGGTCCTATAACATCTTCAACGTTCTCGATTAACATTTCTTCTAAACTTTAGAATTCATACAAGTGGGAACCCATATCAATGGAAGCTTACCATAATATGAATACTCTTCTCATATCATAACAGTCCATCCCCGAAATTTCGTCTCATTCTTATTTCTGGCACCTTTTGAAAATCATACCAATAAAATTGGTACCAATCTGGGCAATTTATATTAAATTTCTTTTCTGCGCTCAAAACATTTTTTCCAACATTTCGTCATATTTGATGTTCTTCTGGCAAAATCGCCAATTAGTATTGGTCTTTAAACACGTTTTGCCCAAGCCGTATTTTTATTTTTGTTTATAATTTGCTTAATTCATCTGATTGTCACTTCCGACTTAACAGATATTACCAATTTATTAAAAAAAGCTTCTTATGAAATGCAAAAACTTAACTCGAATTTGAAAGCAAGGAAGAAATACACTAAAAATTTAATTGAATATGATCATAATCGGACACTCTTATGTTGATGAATCCACTGCTAAGTATATGTACTATATAATACCAGAGACAGACTTTCAATTTCAATATTGATATATTGATATTACAAATATGTCAATTGCAATATAAAATTTCAGAGACACACTTGCGGTTTACGATACTGAGGAAATAATAAGAGCACTTACATTTGATTTATCATTTAATTTGTCATTGGACTTAACACTTAACGGACGGGTGAGTTTTTCTCTGTCTTTCTCGGTTTCCGGGCATTTTCTAAGACAATAAAATAAACATAATATGTATGGTTTTAAAGCGTTGCAGTTTTAATAAACAACTTTAGAGTTATTTTTTCTTCTTCCAAAAATTTCACTTGTCATAACTTGAAATATCAATTTATTCAACATAGTTCTCTGATTTATTATCATTCCTATATCGAATAGGCTATCTGCATAAATCTCCTTACGTTCCACAGAAAATTCTTCAGTGCTTTTTATTTCCGAAGTTACGAAATTACTTAAAAATACTACATAAAAAGCAAAATTGCGCAATGGGTAGATAGTACTACAATTAATGGTACCAAGAAAAAATAACACAATGTGCATAAAAATGAAAAACTAACGCAACGTAATAAAAATTCAAGAAAAACTGTAAATCTATGTACGTGGCCCGTCCTAGGAAGTCAAAATGGAAAAACGTAAATTTACCTCACTCGTCCACTAAGTGTTAAGAAAGTTTGGCGTATATTCAAAATGCGAGCAAATATTGGGAAATTACTTGTCTATATGAAAAATAAAAATGAAATAGACACTTTGTCACATATTAAATGTCAGAAAAAGTTGCAGCCAACATTGCAGTATAAAATTCGGTTCTAAAAGGTTCGTGTATTAAATGATTATGGTTTATAACTAGGTTCACATCACAATAAACTTGTATACCTCGTACATTTTCCGCAATTTCAATATTGAGTTCCAATGTACTACATACTGAGTGTACACGGAGCGTATACCGAACTCTTTCTTAGTATATGGAGACATACTTGCGGTTTAGCGCAAATTGCATTATTGAAATTGCAAGTCTGTCTCCGGTATCACTAGGTTGGTTACATAATCGATGGTGTAATAAGTAATGCGGACCTTTACCAGATTGCGCCAATCATTTGAGCTATTCTTGTTGTCCCAATAAATAGGACAATATTCGAAGACTATCAATACTAAAACTAACTGGTCCTCGTAGATCTCATAACTGCTGTTATAGACATATGAAAAGTGTTTGATATTCGAAGGGAGCTTGACAACAACTTCATTAGTGTTATGCTACTTTTTGATTTTTTCAAGACAATAGGTTATGATAAATTATCCTATCTTGATCATTAAGTAAGCCAATATTTAACTTTTATTTCTATTTCTTAGTTGTTAGGATGAACGATAGTTATTGCTGGAATAGGATGCAACAAATCATGGTAGGAAAGCTATTATCTGATTGCTGCCTCTATCTAACCTGTGGGTTACCACAAAGTTTGAAGTTAAATCAATTACTTTTCAGCATAAACATTGATCACCGCCCTAACGTAGTGTAGATACAAGTTTCATATTACATTGGTATGTCGATGATCTGTAGGCGATCTATTTATGTTGCCAGTATCTTTCATGGGTTGATGTTATTATTATTATACTTAATCTGCTTAAATCGAAATGCTTTGAGTCGTGTAATTTCGTCAATCCATTGATACAACGGATCTTTCATATTACGATCTCAAAAAACATAACAATTCCATTGAGCGATTGCGTGCAAAATGCCTGAATTCAAAACTCTAAAATGAAATCATGCGATCACTAAAATCTAAATTTGGCGGACGTCTATATAGGAGATAAATATTTGTAGTTCTTAAATACTTTCGAGAGCTTCAAAAAAGTTTCAAATCTGTTGAGAATAGCTATATGTACATAGTAAAAAAATAAAATATTTTGTCTTTGCTACCATTTATACAAAAGACTATTTAATACGGAAAAGTTAAATTTGTTGATTTAATTCAAATAGGCAAGTGATAAGCGCGTTGACGATATTGAAACAATTATTGTTTAGCAAAATAAAAGTAATTTTCTTTGAATGCCGTAAGTATTATGAATTTATTAATTTATTTCTGAAGTTAAGAAGATATTATAAAGAGAGAATTCAATAATATAATCCCTTAGAATAATTAATACAGTAAATCAAAATAAAAAGGAGAAAATGTCGATCTTTACAAATACACTGTGGTCTATAACCATTAGGCAAAAGAGTGCTCTAAGAGTCCTGCTATCCCAGCTCTTTTCGAAAGCTTTAATGAGCTTTTTGCAGTGCTTCTTCCTTAATCTCATAAGAGGCATTCAAGACTGCTTCCTGAGAACATAGTAAAGTGCTTGCACTTGTTCATGAGTATTTTTTATATTAAATTTTAGTTGATTAAATAAGCCAATATTCTTCCTTTTATTCTCACTTATAAAAACGAAAACTTCAGATTACATACTTCTAACCACTCTGAACATCACATTGAAAATGAGAGATGCGTTACTTCCCAGCGGAAATTGGAAGCTTCACAGGATGCAAGCGGAAGCTCTACTCAGAGGGCATAGATGCATGGCTTTTCGTTGGACACATGTCATTAGGAGGAAGCAATAGAAAAGCTTTTCTACAGCTTCCTCCAAGCTTCCATTGGAAGGTCTGACAACTTTTTCCGCTGAGTTCCTTTCCACCTGTGATTCCACCAAGCTTCAATGCTACTAACATGAAAGAAATTGACAAAAAGTACTTTGTTTCCACAAGGCTTCCATTAGAAGGCCTGACAATTTTTCCGGTTGGGTTCGTACAATAGTGGAAAAATCCACAGTTGATTCATGAAAAATTAGATGAGATCACCCCTTCTGGCACTTCAATCTGCTGGAGCTCATCAAAAAAGCTTCTATCTTGCTACCAAGCGATGGCTCTGGAAGCACTTGAGTTATTTGAGCTTAGTTTTCTGGATAGATTAGAGATTATGGTTCTCAAAAGCTGCCAAATGACGGCTAGAGAAATTGTGCTCCTTTCATTTATATTATTGTCTTTCATATTATATGCATGTGATTGCTGTTTTAATTGCTAACTATTAGAGAAGTGCCATACACAACTACTGATCTACTGATGTGATGATGGGTGAAGTTTTAAAATAATCAGCAGCTAATATATTGCGAGGACATCACATCAGTAGCTAATGCTACATCAACTTAAAGTGATCTGATTTTTATGTCAAAACCGCAAACACTTAAAATTGAATTCAGCGAGGAGGAAGAGCTTTCGATGGAAGAAAAAAGCAGGTTATATAATAATAAACACTTATTCGGAATTTTTTGATGGCATTTACATCAGAAGGAAAACTATCTATCATTCATAATAAACGATAAAGAACAATATCCAACTATCAATCATGATCAATAATAAAATTGAGCCATTATTCATGATAAACGAGAAAGTCGAATTATCATTCATGATAAGTGATAAAATCCAGGAAGCCTTACGCCTCCTGGAAGGTGAGTTATACTGCGTGTATGGAGGAAAGATGCCATGTTAATGACAATTGTAAATTGCAAATTCGACCTTCAAAAATTTATTGGAAAAAGCGTTTCGTATTTGGCAGAAATCCTAATACTCGTCAGTACGGAAAATAATTTAATAAAAAATTCCACAAGAAAACATACCATCTTTTACAATTTATTACGAAATTTCTCTCCAAGCTTTTTCAAATTTATCCGTTTTGCAGTTGTTTGCACACGTTGATTCCCACAGTCACTTTCCTTTTTCAACACTGCACTAATTTTGAAACAAAATTTCTTTCACTCATTTTTAATATTTTATACTAACCGGACTTAATTAGTTTGAAAATAAAATATCGACTGATGTCAGTGAAAATCAGCAACATGCAAATCACTTGCTGATTATCAGCAGATCGGTATCACATCAGTACATCACTGCCTCTTACAATGTAGCGTACCTCATTAAGATATTAGTGCTGCTGATAATCAGCACTCAGTTCTAAAAAAATTCTGTAGGTATCAATGATTTTACACATTAGGAAAACTGTTAGATTAGTCCAGTCAGTAGGGGTTTACAGTTCTGATTTTTATATATGTTATTTAGTTCCGGGCCTCGTTGAAAAATCCAAGTTTTCACCCGGGGGGTGGTCCGTGTGGTCCGCCATTTTGGATTAAAGGTACCATAAATTAGTTTTTTTTTCAAAATAATTCCTCAACGGTTCATTCTACGACAAAAATGTAAATTTGCAGAAGACTAAATTCCCTAAATTTTGTGTATAAACACTTTTTTGTAAGTCTGATGTGTTACAGCGGCGGGAACGTGAACATTCTTCGAAAAAAATGTTTACATATAGTACCCCTTATACAGGGTGTTTCGTGCATGGTAGTCCATAGGACAGGAGGTGATACATATCTAGAATATGAGGAAGAAAAACTTAAGCACTTTACTTTATGTAGTAAAATCGCATCGATGCATTTGTTTTAGTCATGGAAGTAGTAAGCTATGATATTTTCAGAGCGAGCATATTATTTCAACCACTAAATTACGTATTTAAGAAATTTAATAGAGGAGATTCTATTATATCGCAAAATTTTTAAATTTATAATTTTATAATTTATTTATAGCTTTTTAAATTTTTAAGAATTTTCCTAGTGCCCCAGTTATTGGTATGGCTAACATAATTTAGGGTTATGTAAATAAACAATGACAACTGTAAATTGTAAACAAACTAACCGGCATTGGGAAATGTAAATTTTTTTTGCCACTGTTGTTTTTATAACTCTTTCAATTATCTTATTTAAACATTAAAATTTATTATTTAAACAATTAAACTTGACTGAAAAATCACTACAAAATAAAGCCTCCGAAGTCTGGATTATATAAAATCTCTTGCAGAAAAAAATCACTTTTTTCACTATTATTAAGTATATACATATCACTTTTAATCACTGCTTTAACACAAAATAACCACACCTGATCAGTTTTCGTAAAATCAGACATGTCAGAAATGAAGCAAAAATGTCGAACTGACGTAAAATATGGCAAAGCGCCCCACCGAGTATAAATGCTTATCAAGAGTACATGAATTTTACACAAGGATAGGCTATCCATTTTGCTATAAAGTTTAAGGGCTAACTATCAATTTGACATGATTTCAATCTTCACAAAACGTCAAAATAGAATCTGAGAAAAATTTGATGCAATTTTTAAAGTTCTTATCTTTAAAATCAGTTTTTACACCCATGTCAATCAATCCTTTGATCCGGATAAGAAAAAAAGAATGCAACTAATCTGAATTTATATAAATCGAGAAAATATTTTATCGAGTCTCTGCCGTTTTTTAGAGTCTTTTGCCGAATTCACAATGCGTAGAGTGGCAACTGGCATCCTTTTTTTTCGCACGCAGTAGTGCATATGGCCATCTCTGTATGGCTCTAAGTAGATTAGAGTGGAGTTGCATAAAAACAGGTTCCATTCCTATTTTCGTGCCGCCATTCCGAAAGCTTACAAACTCGATTTACGAACTACTAACATGTAGATGGCGTGGAAAAAGCTTTATGATTTAAAAACAAACAAAAAAGTACGTTAATTTTTAGCTAGTTTCGAAGCAATCTGATGTGCAACCAGGTGTCTTCTTTTTTGAATTTATTATTTTAACAACGACAGTTGTTTCCTTGCACGTTTTCCGACTCATCAATTAAAACATATTCATCTTCTCACATCACAAAAAAGTCCGAGAAAAACTACGGTAATGTACGTCAATAAATTGATTTTTTTTTGTTTTTTTTTTGTTTTTTTTTTTTTTTTAGTTGGCAGTCCATCGAGCGGATTAAATGATTTTGCACGTGGGTGGCGTTTTTCATTTTTAATCTTTCACATTATTAATTAATTAATTTTTCACATTTTTTTGTCCTTGAATCGTCATTGTGATGATGATGATGATAATGATGATGTTGATGATGATGTTTATGTTGATGATGATGATGATGATGATATGATGATGATGATGATGATGATGATGATGATGATAAGAATGGTGAGATGATGATGATGATTATGTTGATGATGATTATGTTGATGATGATTATGATGATGATTGATTGACTATAAACACCTATAAAATATAGAAATTCCTCAGTCACATCATTCAACATTAAAATTTCACATTTCTAAATTGTTCTTTCCGATTGATAGATAATAAAATATAGTATGATGAAAATTTTCGAAGATACATACATACATATATACATATATACAGATGTACATTGTGCATAGATAGTAAAAATACGTACATCTCTCAAGATTATGCATTTAGATCTTATTTCTGGAATAAGAAAATGATTTCTCTATACATATACATAATTCTATACTGATATATTTCCTTTCCAGGTGATCCAATATTTGTGTTTAGTAAGTATGGTACAAAACAGTTAGTGTTCAAAAGGCATACATTTAACCGTCATGTCTGTCGCCAAAGCATCATATACTGGAGATGTTGTCAATTTGCCGTGCTACGTTGTAGAGCTCGCATAAAGACGAAGGATAATATACTTACAGTATTGAATGGAGAACATAATCATGATGTCATCACAAAAACCCGAAAATATGGATCTGTTAAGGAACTTAAGAAATCTCTTGCGGAACAATAGTAGTTATTTTACTCTAAATAGATACATAAAAATATTTTATGTTTTGTATTTATAATTCTTACTATCAACTCAAAATTATCTTTTAATAATGGACTTAATCTTAACTGAATTCAATGTAACTGCAGAAATTTAATTTTTTTATTTTTATTTTCTTTTTGTAAAACAAATAAACGGTAAAAACAATGGTACGGAGTTTGAAATTTCATAAAAAACATAAAAAAAAAAAAACACAAAAAAATAAAAAACAAAAAGCGTTAAACATATCGCAACATAACTCTAAATAAATGCTTTCAGGTAATTTCTTCTCGTTTATAACTGGATTCCGAGGTAGTCGAAAATTGAAAGTTGGTGCCTATAGTTTTACACGGAATAAATCTTCTGGAAGAAAAATCTACTGGTCATGCGCACGTGCTGGTCTACATAAATGTAAGGCAAGAGTTGTAACAATAGATAATGGTGCGCAGCATGATGTCATTGTAAAATGCGGATTTCATAATCATGAACCATTCTAAACTTTAAAAAAAATTATTTTTATATTTTCGTTTTAGGTCTTCTTATAAATACTAAAATAGATGTAAAAACTTAGTCATAAAAGTAAAATAAAATAAAAACGACAAACTAGAAAGAATTTAGTTTTTAAATTTTCTATAAAAAAAAAAAAAAAAAAAAAAAAAAAAAACATGAATGGTATTTGTTTCTTTTTTAAGGTTGAATGTGATTGGAGTATAAATTATTTTATATCTTATAACGCATCTTTATAAAAATGGAAAATTCTACTATTAGTTTTTAATTTTAATTTGAAACAAAAGAAGAAGAAATCTGTGAAAATTTTTGAAAAAATATACTCTTAAACAATGTTGACAAATTTATTTTATTAGAGATTATGATATTTCGTTATTCTTTTACGTCCATTAATGTATGTGTATGTAATTTTTTATTCATTTTCGACTCTTTCACTTGCGGGGAAAAACTATCAGAGTTTCACAGTACGTAAACAGCTTGTAAGCCTTTTAATCTTTCAAGTTATCTTTTTTCCTTTGAGATTCTCTTCAAAATGTTCTGGAGCAATTGTCAAAAAATTGAGATATACATACAGATGTAGTTTGAAAATAGTTGCTTGGAATAAAATTAAAACAAAAAAAAAAAAACTTTTCCCCATTTCCTGCAGTTTTATGAATATACTGCATTCGTATTTATCTAATTTGTTGACGAAATGCATGCAAAAGTCTCAGAGGTTGGCGAATGATCTAAATCCCAACCTAAGTTCGTTGCTAGGAATAAATAATAATGAAGTAATTTCTGAAATTGTTGGATCTTAGTTCATTACTTAGAAATTATGTAATGGATGCAAACACTGTAAAAGATCTGTTTTTGTTATGTCATGTTAAAAGACCTGTAAAATTCCAAGTACAAGTATCAGGAACAGAACTTAAAATCTTTTAAGTACAAGTGCAAGCTCCGGTACTGGTACTTTAAAAATCTTCAAGAAAAAATCTTGATACTGGTGCTTAAAATTTTCTTAAGTATAAATCCAGGTACTGGAACTGGTACTTATAAGTCCCATATATAAGCTTAAGTAGGTACCCTATAAGAACCAAAGTACGCACTTACTACAAATGATGCCATAACGCCAAATACTCAGTTCTGTCCCTGCTTCTAAATCTCTATTATTAGAACACGTATTTAAATAACCTTCATCATCTGAAGTATTTCGCGTTGTGGCGGTATTTGTGGTAAGAGCGTATTTTGGTACCTATACGGTATTTAAGCTTATATATGGGACTTATTAGTACTAGTATCTGGATTTGTATTTAAAAAATTTGTATTGATTTGATAATTTTCCAAGTATCAGTACCGGGGCTTGTACTTGTCCTGGTACAAGTATTAGCACTTAAGTAACAATGTACTTAATATGTCTGGTCTCTACTATAATATGCGATAAAATTCGAACCGATAGAGATGAAATATCCACATATGAAAACACTTTTATATCCCACATATTTTGATTTTCGAAATTCGAAACTTAATTTCGATTTTAAAGAAATTATATAAAGAAAAAAATCACTTCAAATATGTATACTTGATTTATGATGAGCATAGGCATTGACAAATATCTATCACTATCTGAAAACCTCTCAAAAGGAAATGCTGTCCCTTTTTTTTTCTATATGAATCTCCAAGTGGTCAACATTGATGTCTTGACATACATATTAACACAATTTTTCGTAGTCCACGTCACATTTAATCTATTAAATATTTGTTTTGTGATTTATTCATCCCAGCTAATCATTTACAGTCCCCGGATCAGCTATTTAGGGTTCTTATATGTTATGTTACTTACTATTTAGTACATATTTTATTTTTCATAAGCTCATTTATTTTTTAACCGAATTCTTATTTTTAGATTTAGGACCAGTTTGGAGACATACATAGATTACTGTTGCTTGTACTTGTAATTTTAGCAAATTAAAAACACTTGCCATTCATATCGAACGCATTTATAAATAACTTGCGAGGCCTTATAATGTCCGAATATATTAGATTATTTTTACCCCAGAGGGATAGAAAAGTTAACAATCTATACACATAACAAATTGGTTTATATGACACTAAAAGGACTTAACTATACATAATTGTGGGATAGCAAAATTTTATTACTCATCTAAAAGGGATTTCATTCCCGGAAGAACAAAATTTTATTTTTTCATTATTATTATTACTGCAGGATTGTGTAATTATACGGAAAATTGCGGGAGGTTGTTTTTACTGAATATTATTAAGTCAAATCGTACTGAACAGTTTTTGAAAGGAAAAAAATTAATACATATATTCGAAAAACAAAATCGAGTAAGTCTTTTGTAGTGTTGCCATCCAAAAGTCTAATCTTTCATTATGTACTATTTGGATACTGATTGAAAATACGTTGACGCAGAGAGCTAAAATGAAGTACATCGGCTATTTTGTAGGACTACAGTAAAAAAATGGGTCTTCACTATTTACATATTTGAACAGTGATTGTGAACGACTTTAATAATAAAATTGGTAAAATCAAACAATTATTTTGGAGAAATCTTTACCTATGCAAGATATGTATACGGTTAAGGGATGACACACAAAAAACTATTATGTTTTGAGCTATGATTGATCTTTTATTCCTATGTGCATGAACTTAAAAAGGCTTCTTCATTTGTCTTCATTATGATTTCCTTCTTCACATTTTACAGTTCTAGGAGAGGTTATTGGACGCTCACACGTGAGATTCGACATTATTTAATTTAATATGCAACCATAGAGTAATATTCATAGTGCAATATGTATTATTAACAGTCCCAAACGTAAATCTTAAATTTATGAATTAAGTTTCACTCGATTCTCTTGCTAAGCACCTAAGTTTTTCCCACCATTATAAAAAAAATTTGAATTTCGAAATAATTTAGTTCAAGTTTGGGCGAGGTATGTTGTGTAGCAAGACATCTTTTCCTATATCTCGGGGAGTACATACCTATTTGAGCTAGGCTAACAATAATAATGTTGGATTTATCTGAAATGTATATCAGATTAGGGATATTTTCTGTGGTTTCAAAATAGTTTGCTAATATGGCTCTTTATTAGATTGATTTTTGATCGTCAAAGAAGATAATTTTTCGAAGGTAAAAACAGTTTTGCAATTAAGTATATCGTTAATTTTTTACTTATCTATAAACTTTTTTAAAAAGCAAGTTATTATAAATGAAAACTACTCGCTAATCGAATAAAACAAGACCAAAATGGCAAATCAGTAAGCAGCACATCGAGCTTAGTTACAGACAAAAAAGTGTTGCAAGAATCACATTTTTGTAAAAATCTAAAATCATCTGTAATTTCGAAAATAACATGAATTCGAAAAAAAAAATTAATATAACATTTTCGATTGTAAATTACTTCATCTTTTAGGCGTTTTAGTTGTGCATACTCAAATTGGAACACCCTGTGCACTTTAAGTATTCTATGACTTCAACTTTAATTCCATACCTCATGCCATCTAAGTTTTATTATCGAAATTATTGAATGTTTCTGTGATCACCAGATGTAATTAAAAACATAAATACAGTATAGCGCTAACAATAGCTGGATATTTTGTATCCGGAGAGCAGAGGACAAAAAAAAAAGATGAACACATAAGAATGCTTCCAGGACCAACCCAAACCTGCTTAGTCAAGATGTGTTACCAAATCAATTTGAAAATCTATATTTTCGTCCATTACGTGCGTATTCATATATCATATTTTTTGACATTTTTTCACCTACTTTCAAGCTAATAATTGAGAAAATGTAGACCGCACCATCTAGGTTTTATTCAATCCACAGAACGAAATGTTCTCTTGAATATATGGACTTTCTACCATAAGTTGCACAAAAGAGCACAGCTAATATTTTAGTCTTGAAATTAATTTATATTCTACATTATGACAATAAGTAGCTTAAAGGAATAATCTTGGAAGCTATCGAAATTTAATGATGTGATAATTGTCGACTGATTTGTGGAGAGTTTCAAATTTATCATTATGACACATTTTACATAGCTTTTGTTTTTTTTTTTTTTTTGTTCGTCTATTTATTATAAAAATAAATCATGTAAAACTAAAAGGTCTCTGAAATATCTATGTCATATTTGACGAAATTTGTCAACACTATACCACTAATAAAAAAATCTATTCTTCTTCTTCTCTATTTGTTTCCATAGGTATATTTGATGTTAAAGGTATTACCATAAGAGAAAATCAAGTATCTTTCACTTTGGGACAAAGAGGTTGTACTCTTCTTGTATTGAATGGATATAGTTATGTAAAGAATCGTCGAAGTGGATATAAAACATATTGGATATGTTCAAAAAAGGTATATATACCTATCTAAATATGCTTATGCAAAAATAAAATTAATTAATTTATTAGAATTTTACTTATTTTGACGTTTTTTTTTTTTTCAGGGAAGTGCCAAGTGTCGAGCTCGAGTTGTTACAAATATTATCGATGGTGTCCAAAAAATTGTCTTAAGCTCTTTTGAGCACAATCATCCTATTATTATGAAACGTAAGCGTAGAAGCGCTCAAATGAAACTCTCTACAGATATTCATAATGTGAAGCAAGAAATTGATATTCAAGAATAAAGATATGTGTAAATTGTTTAATATTATATTGTGTTTTATTTATTCAAATATGTACCTTTAATAGTATTGGTAATGGGTGCATTTGATATTATTTTAAGATTTGCTTTATTAAAACAATTAAACTATCTTCATTAATTGCCTATAAAGAGAAGAAAGTTATTTTTTCTCTATAAAAAAATGTTACAGATCATCTCAGCTAATGCTTCAATAAAAGTTCAAGAGGTTGGATTTAGGTACAATATTTAAGATATTATCAAAAAATCTATACATGGAAATTACTATATGGAAAATGTTTATGTATCTATTTTCATTTAGGGACACATGTCCGCATATTCAACATTTCAGAAATGACTTTATGTTGATAGAATAGCATGATTTAATCAAAATATAACGCCAAGTTCAAGATTCAATATTTTATATTACGATCTACTTATACAATTATCATAACCTATAGGATATGTTCCTTAATTATAATACATACTATTTTTTTATTTTTTTGCTTTGGGTGTGATTATCTATGTACTAGATACGATATATATTTATCTAAATTTAGTAAATTCCTATGATCTACATATTAGATTATAATTTATGTCTAAACTACTGCGAACCCTATCAGAGTTACGAGTGTAATTTTTTTTAATTATTTCCTAATACGTTGATAGTTCTATGGCAATTTGGTACTTTTATCCTCTTAACTTTTGTTGTGTTATTCTGCTTGACTAATTGCTGGATGTTTGATCTTTACTTTTTCTTCTTCTTTCATTCTTGCTGATTTGTGATAGATAAAAATTTGCTAGAATAATATTTCCATTTATCTATTTGTAGAGTTAATGTAACTCTTAACAAGTATTCTTATATCACACAGAAGATTTGTTGTGAAAAATACTTTTCATTATATAAGAAATATAAATTGGCAAAATAGTATTCTAAAGTAGAAAGCTGGGCCCAATGATTTGCTTTCAAATTATAACAATTATCGTGATAATAAATCTGAGGTTATGGATTTTCTTTTAATAATCTTAGCATGTCGTTTAAGCTCATAACGCCCTGCAAGATAAGTACAAGCTTCATACCTCTACACTTGGAAATAGAGGGTGCAGCAGACAATACTAAATTCGGTGGCCAGAATTGCACCTGGCAAGTGAAATTATTTAATTAGAATCTGGTATCTTTATATTTCCATATTTTATGTTTATTTGGCATATAAAATGGTAGGCCTATGTAAACCGAACGTAAATCAAGATGCAACTTCGATATTTGAAAACATTGGTATAGTCTGAGCTCTGTCTTTGGTTAAGCCAGCGACTGTAAAAATACTACTTTGATTAAAAATACAGATTATCAGAAAATATGCATATATCAATGTTGTTATTAGTCAATCTCAGTTCTAATTTGTGGTTGTCCACTTATCCTAACCTCAATCCTTCCCTTAAAATTGTACAATTCACCATCAATCTGATTTGGCGAGATCTAAAAATGATCCCAGATCTTCCTTAACTTGATGTCAAAAGATGGTATGTTTAGTTTTGTTTTGTTTTTAGGAATAGCAGTACTAACAAATATACTCAAATGCGCAAACTAAATATGAAGTGATGAAATTTTGCCCGTTAGAAATTAAGTTCACACTGTACATCTAGTATAAAAAAAGTGTCAGTCAGTTAGATATGAACTTCAATTGGGCTTATCATTCTTTACTTTGTTGGTAATATTAAAATCAAAATTATTCATAGCAGCATTATTAAGAAGTCTTCTTTCGAAACTGACAAAACCATAATTCTTGAATTCAGATATAATTACACATCGAGACTAACAAATATTCTCAATTTCTAATGGTATCCAAGATAATGAAACTTTAAAATTGTTAATTGTGTTTTTATAGATTACCCTTCTTGATAGTTACAGTATTTGAGAAGTACAAGTATGTATACAATTTTGTCGATACAAGGAATTCGGTAAATTCTTTACCTTTTTATTTGCTCTTCATATGCGCTCAAAAGAGTTTAATTGGGTGCAACTCTAGGCAGTTTTCAGGGTGAACCACTTTTGTCAGGATATTGATGTTATGTATCCTATATAGGACTCTTAGTCTTTTCCGCTGTAGTATCATGTGGCCAAGTCCAACCAAAAGAAAGTAAGAGAATGACTTTTGAGGAGAAGTGACAGATATAATCTTTTTTGATATAAATGTCGCTGCATTTAAATAAATTAATTGCTTTTTATACCACACATATAAACTGTGAAATGAAGTATTTTTGGGAATATTTTGATATTCTTCGGACTTCAAGCATCAAATGCTCCTCTTACATTATCCTGAAAGTTAGTTTAAATCAGCAATAGAATATGGCACATCGTCCATTATGCAATAGTGAAATTTTGTAAAAATTAAATTGCCATCGAAATTTATTGTCCGTCTTTTTAACGCTACTATAAGTTTTCTATTCCTATTCCTGTCTGGAACATCTTGGAGTTTGAGCCCTATTCTAGCTTTAATTCGTTGAGCACAATCTTAAGATGTCTTGGCCTTGTCTGCAATTGCATGCTCTAAAAGTCTTGTACACCTTTTGTGTCCAGGGATTATTTGCTGACTTAATCTTCACCGATTCAGTTTTTTGTAAATTGCGGGAATTTTAAAATTATATTTATCAACAATAAAAAAGAAAAAAAAACCCCACATAACTCAGCTTCGCCGATATAAAGTATAAAACTGTTAAATATTTTTGACTGATGTAGGAAAGAGTTAACGGAATCATACATGTGTAAACAATATTATAGAAAAATCAGTGTTGTCAGATTATTTTCTGAATAACCCTTCATATTTTATGTAGATGACAACTCCATCACTGCAAATAATACTTTCAAGACATGTTTACGAGATCGGTTAAAACTACCGGAAAAATTTTCCGATCTTGGAATCGATCTTGAAAAAACTTCGGTAGATCAAAATTTTTATGAAACGATTGACACGATTTATTTTGATATGGCATGTCCATATGGAAAAGTTAAGATAGATCGACAGAACATTTTAAAATTGCTTATCATCTTTAATAACGTTTTTATGGATATAATATAAAATTTGTATAACTTAATTAAATTAAACACCGCACACTTCACCTTTACTATATTCATAAATAACGCGATCATGCAATATTTCATTTAGTTTCAAATGTCCCGATCACAATTCCAATAGACCCCCTTCCTCTAAAATAACTCCTTTCTCATCAAATTTACGTTTGAAACTTTTTCGTTTTTCAAAGAAGTGTAGTCACTTAAATGCTCCTATGTCCTTTCACGCATATCGCATGATAAAACATAAGCATTCGTCCCATCCTTTTTGACGATATCCATCTTACGATTTATGGTTAAGTACTTCAGTCATAAAATTGAATTTTTGTAAAAAAATCTATCATATATATTTCATGTGTTATTTTACCTCATTCTACAATGCCATACATTTTTTTACCTTTATATCGATTTTTTACAAAAAGGACTAACTCTTTTAGGATTCTTTTTTTGAAAGCTCACAACACAGCAAAATGTAAAGATGAGAAAAAAAGTACAAATTATTAGGGGAAAATTCAGAGATTTCCTTCTAACAAAAAAATCCATTTTCTTAGAGCATAATAATTATGAGGAAATAAATGACCGAAGAAATCCGTGAGATCAATGTATATTTACCAATGATGCCTTAAATATCAGTAAAAAAAGAAACATTGACCACAATCGAAAGACAATTGCATATGGCATGTCTTAATTCGGAATGGTGTTAGTTTTCTTCTTCTCAAATCTAGATAGCGCTAAATTTGTTTGTGCTAAATACAAAATGTAGTTTTCTTAAATGTTTCTTTAAAATAAATCTTCAAGATATTTAGAAAAAAAAAGGAATAATGGAGATCTATTTGGTTTCTATAATAATCACTATGAAAACCTTTTATCGCCACTTGCAAAGTATGCAATACAAATTTTCATGATGCTTAGAACAGAATTATAACAAATCTCCAAGCTCATTATATATAATGCTCTTTATATCTAATGAGTATGCATCACAGCTTTAACTGGTTGTTTAAACGATGGAGGCAACCACCAAGAAGATCCTTAATATCCTGCTTAGATGCCACTGGAGCTTTTACAACGTATCCTCAATAAACATACTTGAAGCCATTCTTGACTTACAGCTATTCTACCTCTTTATCTAGAGGGAAGCAGCAAGTAGTATGCTTAGAAGGAAAAGGTCAGATGATCACATTTCTTTTGCTGTGGAACATTTTAACATTCACGATCAGGTCTATATTAAAGGCCTAGAAGCTCCAACGGATGTTGTGGCCAAAATATTTCCCATGAAAGAGGTTATCAGAGAATCTAGTTCCCACAACTTTCTCATATCTAGTATACTGACGGATCCAGGAAGGATGAGGAACAGGCACATGCGTGGTGGGTCCAGAATTGGAACTTCCCATTCCACTTAGTGTCTCATCTTCCATTTTTTAGACGGTATCTACGCTATAGAGCTTGGAGTTCAGAAAGGCCTTAACATTTACTTTTGCTCAGACAATCAAGTTGCACTCCTCGATTTGTTCTCTCAAGACTTTGAGAAGAAACTAGTTTAGAGCTGCCACACGAAATTCGAGCTGCTGTCTAGGGACAACAAAGTAGCATCGCCTTGGGTTCCTGGACACCGCCGAGGAGTGGAGGATAATGAAAAAAAATCTTCAAGCCTTTGCCTATTGAGTGATTTTTACTTGCTTCACTAATCGATGTTATCTAAACATAGTTTTATTTCGCTTTCTTTCACATACATTTACAGGAGATATAACTATCTCACACTCGTTTCGTTTACTGGGATGCGCTCGATTAATTATCGTTTTCCTTTTTCTTAACCATTATTTCATTAAATTCTCTCCAGAAAGGTCTAAATGCAAAACCGCGCATACAGCTGGTACATGAAGAGACGACTAGATGTGCGATCAAAACACGTGATAAGCAATAGTTAAAATCTGGCTGCAGCACGCTTTCTAGTTGGGGGATTCCGGATAGTAAGCTCGAATTTCATTTATTTTGCAACGCGTATTAAGCTTTCGCAGCAAAACACAGCATCAAAAATATTTTGCTCTATCCCAGAAGACAACTGTTACTGAATTTAGATTATGTATATAAATATAATATGAATATACTATTAGACATATGTATATGTAAATGGACTGGCCAATCCCCATTGGTAAAAAGAGCGCTCTAAGAAACATCCTGAAGTGCTTCCATGGAAGATCATAGCGCTTTTCTCTATCCCAGTTCAATGCTTTTTTACATAGGCATGTTCGCTCTTTACTGCTGCACTTAAGAAGTCGTTAACTACTGTCCTTAAGAAGCCCGTCACTGTTGTCCTTACGTAACGCTAGGAGGTATGCTAAATGATTGGCTAAAAAGGATATTGAAGGTATTTTTTCAAAAGCTTTAATGAACTTTTTGAATAATCATCGCGCAGTGCTTCTTCCTTAATCTCATAAGAGGCTTTCAAGACTGCTTCCTGAGAATATTAGTAAGGCGCTTGCCCCTGCTCATGATTATTTGTAGTATTCAATTTTATTAAGTTTTATTAAGAAAACTAATATTCTCCCTTTTATTTTCACTTTTATTAACCCAACAGCTTAAGCAGATAATTTTTAACCAGTTTGAGCTTCATATTGAAAATTAGAAATGCGTTACTTCGCACGATAGTGGAAAAATTTACAGATTCGTGAAGAATTAACTGAAATTAGCCCTTGTTGCACTTCTGTTGGAGCTCATCAAATAATCTTCTATATAGAGTTTCCAAGTGATGGTTATATAGAAGCTCTTGAGTTACTTACTGACACCTTTGTTTATTTTCCTGGATATATTACTGAATATTCTTCTAAGGAGCTTCCAATAATGTCTAGGGAAGTGCTTAAATTATGCTTCTTTCAGAAGTACTGGTTTTTCGTCCCAATGGGATTTCCTATTTCATGTCGTACCAAACTTACTATGCCAAGTGGAGAAAAACAATTTTAATCCCAAGAATTTTAATTCTTCCAACAATATTATTGGTGAGATATTCAGTTTTACCCCAATCCATTGCAAACATTATTATAAACTGTTTTGTTAATTCTTCTTACTTTTATTCTTAAGTCTTCATAATTTGATTAAAACCCGATGAATACTGAATCAAGAATAGATCCAGCTTTAATATAATTTTATCCATTTATGCCTGTAGAAAATCTACACACTACGAACAAAGTAACGAAATTAACCAGCATCATTATCACTAGCTGATTTTAGGATAGAGCTCGTCGAAGCTTTGTATAAAACAGAGCACAACCGCACGCTACAAAGAGGAAGACCATCAAATACTCAAAGTGATACTACTGCTAATTAATTAAAATGCAAGAAACTAATAAAGATAAAAGATTTGATGATATGGGTCATTGGACTCAATATAAGAAAACCCGACCTTGTTGCAAAAAAAAAGGTTGTAAAGGTCAGTCATTTATTAAGTGCTTAAAATGTGACGTCACATTGTGTTTTAATATGGGAAAAGACTGTTTTATGAAATTTCATCAGAAGTAACCGCTGTTTATATGTGTGTACGGTATAAGAATTTTATCTTTTAACTGTATACATATATTTCAATAGTTTATTATTGTTACTTTTATAATTTCTAATGAAATAATCTTCATGTGTGTATCTTATATGTATTAAGGAAATAAAAACGCAAATTACGATTTTGGGCATTTTTAATGTAATTTTATGTCCCAAATGCAGAGTGATGCATTTCTGCATCAGCGTAAAAATATATTTTTCTCTTATTGAAAATTACGTACATTACATATTAACTACTTACTTATATTAGGGATGCTTGCTGATATGAATTATAATACTTTATACGGTGTTTATAAAATATATTTATTTCCAAGAAATATACACAGATTGGTATTACTATGGCGGATAGTTTGCTATTCGGATTATCCAAAATAATTGTGAGTTGATTCCTTGAATTCGGGTATAATAATAATCCGCATCTGTGTGGATCTGGATTCGGTTTCAGC
The DNA here is from genome assembly GCA_963924295.1 of Dioctria rufipes. Taxonomy (NCBI): domain Eukaryota; kingdom Metazoa; phylum Arthropoda; class Insecta; order Diptera; family Asilidae; genus Dioctria; species Dioctria rufipes. Next base: position 233,271,115 of record OZ002741.1, on the reverse strand, counting down.
CTAAGCAAAAAACTTAAACCTTTAACACCTCCTTCACAATTTAATTTCACCCCCTGTCGTACCTCAAATTGGTCTGGGAGGAATAGAAGACAATATTCAACTTAGAATTGACCCAAAATTCTCTTTTACGCATGAGGGTAAATGAAAATTATAATACAAAAAAAACTTTATAAACGAATGTAAGCATGTGCATATATTTTTTGGAATATACCTTTGAACTTTTCTTTAACGCACTGCAGCTCCCCGCCAAAGCATCTGATTACGATGAGAATTGTGGCACTAATCAAGATTTGACTATCACTGCGAATGTTAAATCAAAAGTTGAGAATATAAATTTTTTTTTCTGGCTCAATTCCACATGCTATTCGTAAGACAACTTTACCTGGGGGTTACACCTGCAAGTACAGCTTGCATGCTAGCTGCAGTGCCATACTTCTTGCACGTGTAACCTTACTGCCATGCTGGCAATACAGCATTCAGCGAACTTCCATGATGAAAACCATGGCAGCTGAGGTGATAGTAATTTGACATTAAGCAGTTTTCAAGATGGCGGAAAAGAAATGCTTGAGAGGATTTGATAAATTTATTTTGGAAAAATGAGATTTTCTGGGATCATTTGCATTACATCATTTACGAACACCTTTCTCTAACTTTTTCTTTGGTATTTATCATTCTGCTACTTCCTTTATTGATATAATTTTCCAATATACGCATGACTTTACGCCTCAATGCCATTTTTAAAATGAACTTGCATGCAAGATGATAAGACATCAACCGAACTGCCTTCTGCTGTCAAGTTAAAAATCGCGTTGGAAGGGAGGCTTGCATGCAAGCTGTACTATCTCGTGTAATCCCTGGGTTAGCTATATTTTTATTTTCTATTTCTGAAGTCCTATTATTACCTGAATTCGTTATTCTTTTAACATGTAACTTGATCAATTTAAAAAAAATTTGCTGTTGCTGTTGAAATTTAAATATTTGGACTATATTTTATCACTTTATTTGGAGTTTTAAATAAACTCTTTAGAAAGTTACATTCTTTGTTCAATCAGCCTTTTTTTTTTTCTGGGTGGGCTTAAGGTAGAATAAGTTGAAGGGATTGAAACTAGTAGAAACTAAATTTTCTGCACTCTTGAATTTTTAGCTTTGAATCGAATTTAATTTTTATTTTAAGATTGCAAATGTGGCAGGTATTTTCCACAGTACGTCTTATTCCCATAACAGTACGAGTTAAAGCTCAGAACAAGTGAAACTCAATTCAATGAAGCTTAAGAGCACCTGCAGACTTCGTTCGATTGTCTTGACGAAATAGTTGCTTCTTTAATAAATTTGAGAATTTGAGGGACTTAAAGATGGCAGCATCATGCAATTATAAACTTTCTCACTATTTTGAAATAATTTATTGAAGAAGTTTTGTTTATGTTTTTATTTTATTTTCTTTCGGACAAGTTAAATGTTCAATAAATGACTAATAAAGTCACTTCAATGCGAGTTTCTCTTGATTATAACATTTCACATTATTTTCATAATATTGAAACTTAACTGAGCTTAATTCGCTAAAATTGGGTGCTGTGTGAAACTGTACAAGAAAAGAATCCAATTGAGTAAGCTCACCATCCAATATTGAATCCAGAACCGAATGTACCAGAGATGGGCTTCAATTATAGGCTCCAGACTCATTAAATCACCTTCACCAAAGAAGAGCCCGGATCTTTTGAGGCTGTCTACGAATCAACTTTGATTCATTACAGCAATCCTAATCGGACATTGCAAACTATACAAACACCTGCATCGGAGGATATCTATATCACCCACTGATAAATGTAAACTATGTCCCGAAGAGGATGAAACATCGAAGCAGGTCTTATGCTTATGCGAGGCCATTGCATATTGTAGATTCCGGGCTTTGGCTCATATTTTTAAAGCCTGCCGACTTCGGAGAAATTTCACCCAAAAAAATACTGCTCTTTCTAGGAAGTGTGGAATTATTGGATGAACTATAAACAAAGCGGTGCACAATAAGCCAGTGAATAACTGCAGTGCAAAGGCCATTCGCCCCGCCTAATCCTTAATCTTGACCTGATAATCTTTTTTCTTAGCTTTCATTCTTTTGTAAAAATTTTAGATTGAAGGTAAAATCTCGGTCTCTATTATGAAACACAAAAATGAAACGAATTTCTAGTCGAGATGCATTTTTGAATGGCAATTTCTGAATAAAATATTGTCTCGACTGGAAATTCGTTTCGTTTTGGAACGCCATCAGAAGGTCTCTGTGCAATTATAACTGGACGTAATCGATAGGTTAAAGGGAAAATTGAAAGAGGAGTTTTAAATTACTGTTCGTAGAGCAAAATAGATTGAGCACCCACGCATAATATTAAAAATTGTTTTGATTTTTGCATGCAATCAAATCCAAGCCCATGGTGATGTATGAAATTTTATCGAGTAAAGCTTTGTCCATATTGTCCATATAAAATTATGTGTGTTTATCAACTAAAAAAAAAAAAATGTCTACCAGTTTAGAGTTGAAAAGGAGGACTTCATATAAAATGGTATATAACAAGTGTGCTTACCTGTAATTACGATTAGTTGAAGATTTCGAGGTGTAGTGTTCACAACAAGGGGTTCAGTTTCTTGGAAAATTGCAAAGTGAGAGCATAAATTATGTTATCAGATTCTGAAGAAGAAATTTTGTGTTTGTCAAGTAATGCAACAATATTGCATTTTTCACATAAGTATACTTTCCATTGTTTTACTTGCCACCCGGTGAATACGAATCGTCTAGAATTTGGCGAATTTCATTTACAGACTGATCCTGATCGATTCTTCCAATATATGAGAATGAGTATAGAAACCTTCGATTATATTAAGGAAAGACTTCAACATACATACAAAAAAGAAAAACTGCCAAAATTTCCGTTCTAGAATATAAAATTTATCAAAACATAAGAATATGCCAGCTATCAAAATTAGTGCAAAAAATGAAAAATTGCATTCTCGAGCGAGATACCTCGAGGTGTCTCGCCACATCATAGTGAAGCGTAAAATCATTTTATTTCTTCAAATCTTGATATGGCCTCACTTCGCCAAGTTGTGCACGTATCGTTAGTAATTCGAAGTAAGAAGATGCACACGAAATTTCCTACTTTTCTTAGATAATTTTTTATTTTTTACTTGGAATAAATCATTCATAAGCGCATGTGTACTGGGTCGCATATCATAATTTTTGAGCCTTTCGTATGCTCTGGTTAAAAAATTTCAAAACTGTTTTCGTTACTTTTTTCTCTTTAATGCTTATTCACTGTTCGCTACTACTTAAGCCTTCAAACTTTTAAGCTATTTTATATAGGGTCCGCCAAATAACTTTTTTTTTTTTTTAAACAGGGCGCAAAACATCGAGTGTAGCTTCGGCTGTGTGGCACGTAGCGCCGTCCTGTTGAAACCAAATGTTGCCAATATCCTCCTCTTCAATTTTCCTGAACAAAAATTCGTTCAACATGGCCCGATAACGATTGCCATTGACTGTAACGGCCACTCCTTGCTCATTTTCGAAGAAAAATGGCCCAATTATGCCTCTGGACCAAAATCCGCACCAAACAGTGACTCGTTTTGGGTGTATCGGCTTTTCAATGTATGCGTGCGGGTTTTCTGTGCCCCAAATGCGACAATTTTGCTTGTTTACATACCCACCAAGATCAAAATGAGCTTCATCCGAAAAGATGATTTTTTTGGCAAAATCGGCATCTTCTGTAAGTCGATCGCAGGCCCACTCAGCGAAGCGAAAACGCATTGGATGGTCAGTTGGCTTCAACTCCTGAACCAATTGGACTTTGTATGGCGTCATACCAAGATCTTTATGCAAAATTCGTCTCAATGATGTCTCCGAAATGTTCAATTGTTGAGAACGACGGTGAATTGATGTTGATGGCGCTTCACGCACACTTTCTGCCACACAATCAATATTCTCGGGAGTACGCAGGCTTTTCACGCTTTGGTTTATCGATGAGGATGCCAGTTTCTTTCACTTTTTTCACAAGATAACGAACATACGGAGCTGACGGTGCTTCTCTTCTTCCAAAATCCGTACGCAATTTTCGCACACATTCTGCAACATTACCATGATTTTCAAAGTAATGTCGCAATATTTCCCAGCGTTGTTCAAGCGTATACACAACCATATTCGTTCAGCGGAAGAATAAAACTAATTATCTGTCAAATCAGACATGAGCTAAGTGTTACCATTCACGAAATAAGCACTAGTTGAAAAAAAAAAACCTTAGATGGCGGACCCTATATTATACATAGATGGCGTTTTCTGCAAATGACATTACTGGTTTCAATAATTTCTAAATATCTAGCTATACTATACCTGAGCTATCACATAACAAACCGGAGCTATCACATAACAGTCATTGTAACTTGAGTTTTACATGCTTAAAATTCAAATCAACAAGAATTTCTAATAGATTGTAACTTGTAATTAGTGGTTTTAATACCATTGTTAAAAGAAAATTTAATCAAGTTTATGTAATACAAATACATTACATTACATATTTATGTATGTATGTTCAGTTTTTTATGTATTTTGTCATTTTCAAAGTTATTTACAAGTAGAAATATTTTCGTTCTACTTATTTCCGTAAACAACTTTTCAAATTGATACATAGATACAATGGTAATTTTATAGAAGTAGCTGAATTTACAACTGGCCAACGAGGATGCCTATTACTTACTCATCGTGGTTACAACTATGTTAAAAATCGCAAATCGAAGTATCGAACATACTGGATATGTGCACGAAAAGTAAGTTAAGTCAATTAGTTTTATGTATTTATGTATGTGTGTATGTAGAAAACAAATTTGCTTCAGAAAAAAAGTCAATATAAAATTTGTTTCGAATCCTCGCCGATTAAATGTCTGCAATTATTTGTATCACACTTATAACTAATTTTTGTCACATACATTGAATCCTGACACAATTCTTAAATATACTGAAAAAATAAAATAAAAGTTTTAGCATTTTGTTTTCTCAAGATTTCCTTTTATAAGATTAATTAGATCATTAAAATAAACCGTATGCAACATTACTGTTAAAAGTGAATAGTTGCATCGATAATAGCAGTAAATTTTCATTTATACCTTAAAGAATTAACACTCCTGGCGTGTGTTTTCTTTTCAACATTTCAACATCACAGATCAATACACTATTTTCGATGCAAAACTAATTTTTCTGTTCCCTTACTTATCTCTTTTACTTTAAATTTTGTATTTATTAAATCAATGTAAATTTACATTTTCATTTCATTCATTTTTACAATTTTACATTTTCAAATTAAAAATAGTCTACCATCATTGAACAATGCACCTATGTACCTCTCCTTTTTTACACAATAGCTTGGAATTATTCTATATGCAATATAAAGTTACAAATTTCTTCTCGTATTCATTTAAGTTGTTTCATTTAAACATGTATTTTATGTACATTTGTAAAAAAAAATCAGAATCTTCAAAATTCTTTTTTATGGTTATTGTTTTGAAACGGTTAAATTCAATTTGAAAATTTTTTTCATGAAAACTTTTTCAAGAGCTTGTGCGTGAAGTTTTATTTTAAACTTGACAAAAACCAAAAGTGAGTAGTTCAAAATATTTTGTCATTGCTCATTTGTTGTGGATAATCACCAATTTATGTCGAATTCCCACCATAACGTAGGTTCTCTTCTCTCTCAATATGGGCTTATATAAAGTGTGTTTCCTCCATGATGGTGGTCAATAGAGCAGGAGGTGATAATACTCACTTAGACAAAAGAAAATTGTATGGCAGGGGGCATATCAACCGTTTCTTTCGGAGGGTGATTAAGCAAAAAATTTAGTTTTTCAAGAAACACCCTGTATCTTAAAAAGTACAAGGCATACGGATACATTTAAGAGGTCATTTTATGCATGGCCTGGTGAACCAGCTCGTTACGCCTCTCATCTCAGGATTTATTGTAATCTAAACTAAAAATTTCGGATTTTCTTACTTACTTCTTACTTTTAAAACTAATTTTAATAAAAAATGTAAACCGCAGGTTCTCTTCTTTAATTTGACTTTTACACCCTATATGCTATCTGCAGTCGTTAAGGAGTTATTAGCTCACAATTTATTCAGGTCATACCGAAATTAGCTGATATTTTTTTAAAATGACGTGTTTTCAGTCACTAAAGGAACAAATTATCTCTGAGAATAGCTTTGAGAGTAGTTTGAGAGCTAATAGCTCTTTAACGGCTACAGATACTACATAGGGTGTTATAAGACAAATTAAAGAAGAGAGTCTGCGGTTTACATTTTGAAAAGTTACGGTAATGACCTTTTTCTTTGGAAAAAAAAAATCCAATTATTTTAGTTTAGACAACAATAAATCCTGATATAATAGGCGTTACGGGCTGGTTGACCAGTTGTTGGAAAGGTCATGAAGTTCTGCATGCAATGGACTCTTAAGTGTAACCGTACGCACTGTACTTTTTAAGATACAGGTTGTTTTGGAAAACTAGATTTTTTTCTTGATCACCCTGTACCTGTAACTCCGATACGGTTTATATGCTACTATCACCTCCTGCTCTACTAACCATCATAGAGGAAACATATACATAATGAGGACATAATTGGAATTAATTTTTATTTAGTTATTTTTTTTCTTAATGTATACTAAAATTTTAGTCGGAAATGCAACCACTGATGATTACACTATATTCAGTTATGATTTTAATCTTTCGATTTGCGTCCTCAGATACACAAAAGTTTTAATAGCTAAATTTTAACTTCAGTGCACACCATTATATATGTAACTACAAAAAATAACAACTTTTACTAGTAATCTGTGACGCTGGCAAAATAGTTGTTTGTAGCATCGAATAGGAGCTTTAAAAAAAAATATTTTGAAGCAGTTCAAGATGTGCCAACATTCAACTGAAATTTTTTCAGAAGATCTGCACTCTCTCATATATCTGGCTGATATGTGACTTTATTATCAGAATGCATTCTTTTTGGGTCTAGTTATTTATTTTTTTATCATATTGTTCATTTGTAACCCGATAAATAAGAGTAACATTTTCTTATCTTGAAAGATATATCTGAAGGTTGAACGAAATGTAGTTTTATAGCAATAAGTAATAATATCCTTTTACAAACAAAGAAGAAGAAAATATACACTTCTAGTTTCTACATTTTTAAAAGCAAAATAAAAATTACGGAATTTTACACCGATAAAATATGAAAAGACCAAGTAGAGTAAATTTACAACAACATTATGTGATATCGATATAACTGCGTGTAAAATTACTACATATTAAAAATTGCAATTATTTCTTGAGATTGTCTAATGTAAATCGACAGCTAATAAAAAATTACACAACGGAAATTTAAAATTGCTGCTTCATAATTTTTTCATAGTACGGAGTAGAAAAATCCTCCTACTGACGGGAAAATTTCTTTCGGATATACTAAACGAGAGGGGAAGCATGTAACTTATTTCCATTCTAAAATTATCTTAAATACGCTTTTCATATAAATTGTAAAGCAAAATTAAATTTTTTTTAATTAAATCAATTTACTTTGATTCAGCCGCCCTTCTTCCCTGTTCAAAATATGCTTGTGTAGTTATTTAATTCATACGCCATTGCATTGATAGTCTAAAGCCATAGCAAAATTACAAACACATTCTAATTCTTATATTAAAATAATTATATAAATATATATATATATATATACATACACTCTGGTGTGCAAAAAAACGCAGCACTCGAATTTTAAAGCATATATTTGATTTACTGGATATTTACATTTCAAGGTTCATCGCAATTGTTCTTAATTTCGTTACTTATTATGGAAGTAACATTTTACGACAACTTCACAGTAATTATTTTTTCTTTTATTGTTAATATTGTACATAAACAAAAATATGTAAAAAAGCCACAATATATTCAAAAAGCACATTTCTTGAGGTAATTCTCCTAAGTTACTTCGAAACTAATTATTATTGTAAACATTTTTATTGCATCCAATTAAATTTTATTATTTAATAATTTATTGGCCCACCACGGGCCTTGATCAGCTCTATACAGCGGTCTTTCGTACTTCCTGCAAGATTTTTAATAACATCTTCAGAAATTCCATTCCAGACTTCTGAAATTGTTACTCTCCAATTCCTTTTGTGTTTTTGGACTTTATCTCCTAACACGTTGTTTTATAATAGACCACAAATTCTCGATTGGATTGAGATCGTGACTATTTGAGGGCCACCCCAAAGTCTCAATACAGTTTTCTAGTACGTAGTTCGTAACTTATAATATAAGATGCAAGCGAAAAATTTAGATTCACGACAATATAATCAATTGAATAATAAATAAGACATTTCTACCATTCAGTTTTAATAAAATAGTACCTGTTTAGCTTTGTGACAAGGCGCATTGTCGTGCTGGAATAGGAACTCGTCATTTTCTGCAAACAGCTCTAAGGCAGAGGGCTTTAAGTGATTTAAGTGATTCTCCAGAACATCAATGTAGGCATTGGCATTTATTCTTCGGCTAACAAACGTCAGATGTCCACGTCCGCGTGAACGAAAACATGCTCAAACAAGATGCCCACTGGAGACGTAATTGCTTCACTCGAGCTGGCTTTTTCACCGATCGACGACCGTTTATTCCTTCTTGAATGGGTCTTCGTCGGATGACTGAGGAGAAAATATCGATGTTATGCGAATTCATTAGCTCTTGTCTTAAATCCGGAGATGTTTTGAAATGATCCGCCAAAGATCTACGAAATAAAAACCGATCTTGACGAATGGTAGTCTTTCGCGATCTTCCCGATTCACGACGGTCTATGCTGCCAGTCTCTTCAAATTTTTTAATTAGCCGCACAATAGTGGAATCGGAAGAACGTAACCTATGACGTATTATTTGACGCATAAAAAGACTTTTAATACACAAATGCTTTCACTATCTGCACACTAAATTGAAAAAGAAATCAAACTAGAATCTTTTGCATCTTATATTGGCTTTTATACCGTACCTACTACATACTAATAGGAGAAATCATGCCGGTGCTGGGTATTTTTTTCACACTACTGTATTAAATTACATTTTGCGAGGTACCTTCTTTTCAATGTTGAATATGAAAAATATTGTTTTTGTTTTGTAGGTACTCGCACGATGATTTCTATTTTCTGATTAAACTCATAATTTACATTTTAACTCAAAAATAGTAATTTTGTTGCGATTATATTGTAGAAATATTGTGTAATATTACACAGATTTTTTTTTCTTCTCTATATTAACAACATTTTCCTTTGTTGATGGGAAAATAAAATATTTGCGAATACCATTTAATTTAGAGTAAAATTGTGATGATGAAAAGATTTGTTGTTATTAGCGTTGCATGCTGATATACATGTCTAAAAAGTTTTTATGATTATGCAACTTATATAATTATTGAAGACGAAATTTCTGAAGCAAAATCCTAGTGTGTGTGTGTGTTGACAAATAAAATTTATTTTTATATATTTTTATATGCCATAACTATAATATTTATTTAGGATAGCACAAAATGTCGTGCACGGGTTGTTTCCTATACCGATAAGAATGGAGTTGAACGTATTGTCAATAGATCAGCCGATCATAATCATCCAATTCACATGATTGGAAAAATTCGACAAAACAAAGTCTTAGTCACAACATATTAAATTAAATTGAATGTAAAATTCTTCCTCTACATTGTAAACATTTCATTTAGAATAAAATATTATTATAAAATTCTCATGTGGTTGTATTAATTCTTAATTCATTCTGATTACTGTATATTTGAAATTAAATTTATAACCATTTTTAATATTAACATATATCTTTGAACTTTCTAGGTTATGTACTACATAAATCTCGAGCTAGATTAGAAAAAGAATTTACTGAGGAAATATCATCACCAAGCTTTCTACGATCAATGCCAGCAAAATACTCACAAACACCATCAGGGGATGAACCGAAATGGGATTACTTAGTACGAACATTAGAGGATTGGGGCAATATTAAATATGTGACATCCACACGTGGCAACAAATTGCTTTGCTATCAGGGACAACGTTACATCAGAAATAATATTTATGGATCGAATGTATATTGGAAATGTACAAAATGGCATTCAGCATGTCGATCGAGAGCCATTACAAATTTGTATGATCCAACCATTTGTATTTTGAAGAATGTTCACAATCATGAATCTTTACCGGTAAAATATAATGATTCTGGAATAGAAAAAAATTCAAAAGACATTTCTACGCACCGGAATTTAATTAATTAATGTTTTAGTATAAATTTGTGTAATAATGTCTTATTTTATGCAATGAAATTGATTTTGTTTTGTTTAATTTTTATAATTAATTAATACAATTGAAGAATTCTTACTAAGTAGTTATAATACGGTACAAATTATTCGGATAAATGAGTTTAATAGGCAAGCATGCCATAATATAAAATACATTTTCGTAAAATTAAAACAACTCAACTTTAATTTTGATTTATTTATTTATTCGACAATTTTTTTAAATGTATTATTCCAGAGGGATGTAACTAATACTTATAAAATTCGAAATTTCGATTGTTCACACTATGTATTTGAAAATTTTAAATTCGAATTGAATATCTGAATTTTTTGAAGCTTTGTGCATTCGAATTTTTCGAAGCTTAAGGAAGATTGTGAATACTCAAAGTTTTAACGGACTCTAAGGACTTGGAAATTTTAAAATGTGGAATAAATCATATTCAGTTTTAAAATTCGATGGTTTAAATATAAAGTCAGAATAAACACGTATTTGAATGTTCAAAAGTTCAAAGGATTCGGATTTTGTTTTTGTATTACTAATCCACTCTACTGAGTTTTGCTAACTGTTGTTAAAGTATAAAGTTAACAGTAAATTAGAAAAACAAATGAACATGTCCGGATTTGCTTATGATTCGAATAATAATGTTTAATTTTGCAAATGATAATTCTAATGAGTATTTACATTTTTGTAAAGGAATTAATAATTTTAAACGAAACAATTTCTAGATTGTATTGATCTTATTAAAAAAAAAAAAACAAGTAAAAAAGCTAGAATTGGTCTAAGACCAATTCTTATGATACCCTAGATGAATCCCCGTATTAAATTTCGTATGGTCACCGATCTATTCAAGTATTAATTTCGAAGTTCTTTTTCGCATATATTTCTAGAATAGTTTGTCGCACAGAAAAAATGGTAATAACCAATTTTATAGGATTTCGTATTCTGCAAAAGTTCTTAGTACAATAAAAATGTCTTGGACTGATCGTTTTCGAAGTATACGTAAAAAACCGAAATTTTTATATGGCAACACCAAGAAGGAGTTGCCCGATTTAGTCCATTTTTGACATTTTATTTGCTAATGTAGTAAAAACATCATGTACGAAATTTCAGCTCTCTACGTCGATGCGTTCTCAGGCAGTGTCCAAATATATAGCGGAAAACGAAATTTTTATATGGCAACCCCACGATTTGTCTCATTTTCGAACTTCATTTTACTTTTTTTTTAAAGTCCGTGTACAAAATTTCAGCTCTTTAAGCATAGGCGTTCTCGAGTTATCGTGCGCACAGACGGACGGACGGACATGCAAAAATCGAAATAACTTTTAATATTATGAATGGGTGTCCAATCCATTTTGCTCTACCATCATTGTTTCGAGGTGTTACAAACGGAATGACAAACTTAGTATATCCCTATGATTTCATCTAGGGTATAATAATAATAAATTATAAATATTTCCGTAAATGAAGACAACTCTCTTCATATAAATTATAATAAATCTATTCGCAGGCTTCTATTAAAGATTCCTTTGAAGAGTTTCCTTAGCTGATGTGTTTAACGTTTCTTTATAATATTGGAGGTCACTATTTTATTGTCAGTTCCTTTTGAATGGTTTTTCGAGTTGGGAAAATATCCTCTTTCTCTTCGGACATAATGTGCCAAAGTTCTTTTATAATTTTGACTAGAATTTTACCATGTTTTATTATATACTTGCTGTTCTTGAGTAGTTTGACGACTAAACACGATAGAAAAAAAAATCGTGTATTATTCTATGATAATAATTGTTGAATTGTTTTCAAAATTCTTTCTCAATAGTCCCAAAGAGTCGTCTGTTATTTGAAAAACTGTTCAAATTTAATGAAAAATTAGTTTATATCTTATTAACATAATCTGTTCTATCGGAACTGCCATTTCTTGAGACATGCAAATTATTATTCAATTGTTTTTTTGACTTCTTCATCTGATGAAAATTTCTTTCCATCAAGTTATATTTTCAGTCATGGGAATAGCTTGCTGAAAGTCAGATGGAGCTAAGTCAACGGTTGTGGTAGCTAATTCTACTTCAATTTGTGGTTTTTTACGATGTAGTTGCCAATTCATTATTGATAAAAAATTGTTTTCTCACCATAAACGCAAAAATAATATGAAGAACTTAAAGGAGAATTTCTGTCATATAAATTCGTAATAAAAACTTCTTGAAAAGCATCGGTTAGTATTTTTGTGTGAAAGCCAGACTTTACTGATTACATGAAAGTAAAAACACCTTACGGATATTTTCAAATTGAGAAGTTTGTAAAACTTCATTGGTTTCCTGTTTATTGTTTTTGGGAAAATGTTGCTTGTAGCTTTTGCGGTCCATAATATATTCCGAATTAAACCTTCATCTGTAAAAATATTTAAGTTAACTGGTCAGCTACATGTAACTTGGAATCCGTATTTTATATTGCCTGGAGTTAGTACTAAAGAAAAAAAAGTAGTCTAGTCAGCTGAAAATCTCATAAATGATCATAGTTCGTCCCGAATGTGACACCATCGAATCGTCGCGGGTAGTGTTATAGAAAATATCTACAGCTGCAATTTATAACAAATGTTGGATGGAATGTTGAGAAGAACTATACTATCCTTTTGACGATGCTCTAGCTCCCAGACTGATACTGCTCTAGTGATTGTACATTATATTTATTTATATTTTGAGTAACCTTCATTTGTTTTTGGAAATCTATTACAAAATTTTAAGAGTTTAAATACCATAACAGATGGTATAAAATTTTCAATCGCTAATTGCATAGCTATTTTGGTAATTTATTTCCCCCCTCTGTTTACATATGAACGCTTGCAACCCCAATTTTGTTGTTTTTAAGTATGTTCTTCCATTATCCCCATTTCCTCATAATCCAAGAGTAGTGTAAAATTATAAATAAAAAAAACTCTTTCAAAGAATTTAATCATTTATTTATTGAGGATAAATAATTTTTAAATCGCAGTTGGGCATTTGAGGATGCCAAGTGCCTATACACACAATATATTGCCCCTCTTTTTTTTTGAATTTGTAGAACGAGTTACATGCTAAATTAAAAATTAAAGTAAGTAGAAAGAGCTGCCTGCGCTTGAAACACAATTATCAATTACTGTCATTTAGAAATTGTTAAATGTAAGTCAGTGCAAATTTCTGAACATGAATTACGAGCTATAGTTGAATTTATATTTTGCAAAACCATTGAACCAACTTGATCATAACGCAAAATAACTCTTGACACTTACCCCAATTGTCTGCACTGTAAGCTGCTTTTTCAAACAGATTATAGTTGGAAAATCTTTCTTTAGGCCACTCCAGTTCATATTAGAGTAGACTCATGAAAAATAGCTCAAAGAAACTTAGAGTAGTTTTCTAGATTCATGAAATACGTTTTCTGATCTATAATATAATCTAGAGGATAAAAACCCCTCAAAATACTGGATTTAAGATTGAACTATAAGCAACACAAATGTTACTGCTACTATAGTTATCCTTTTTGCCTTGTTCACATTATTCATGGCTCCCTATGAATGTGCACTCGTTTAAAGCAAGTTTAAACGAGCTACATAACTCGCAACTCTGTTCTAATTCGTGTGATATTTGATATTAAAGCATTTTTTTTAAATAAACTTATTTGTTTATTATTCCGTAGTTAAGCATGAAAGAATAGACATGAAATGGTACCTAGGAATAATTAGTCAATACATTTCAATACTGAAGAATTATTCTCAATTTGTATATATAGCGTAACCCGACGGGACATCACAAACTGATATGACAATGTATGGAAAGAATGGTAAAGAAATACGCCTTAACTGCAGACAATTACATTTTTGTATGGAAATATTTTCAAATCATTGTAACTTATTATTAACTGAATATTTTATAAGTATATGGCCCAAATCTCTGAGTATTGCTAGCGATTCGAATTATGAGCCGCTAGTTACAGTGAATGGGTAGAGTATATTATATAATTTTTGTTTTCAGCCTATTTGTCCTAGACATGGTAATTTTGTACAATAGCAAATAACTTTTTATTAAATTTATCCACGTCATTGTAAGGTTGCTGTAATTTATTGACATGCAAACCTATTTACATTGTTTATGTGCATTAACCTAGTTCAGGTTTTGCTGGTAATGTTAGAAAAATTCACGAACCATTCCTTCCCTTACATTATCATTTCCATTAAAATGTATTCGTAACTCGATTAGATAAAGTACTGATCAATTTCGATTTATAAACCTTTTTTAGTGCATTCTTAATGGAGAAGGAACGGCATACGAATGTATATCGGCTGATTAGATTGTCCAGTTGCTACGATAATTCTTGGATCAATGCCACTACTTCTAAAGCCACTAGGCTTCTTCATATATGACATGAGAGAATCTACTTAGTAACTAGATGAATTTAGTGAGTGGAGATTAAGTGCATTCAATATCCTAGTCGAGTACCCCCGATTATTCTTCCGTTAATCTCAAAAGTACGAAGAATGTTAACTGTAAATGTATAACTTATGTAAGGAGCCATTGTTGAATACTTTTATGTAATCCACTAAACATTTAATTATATTATTAAGGTGCTAGTGTGCGGATCCAAAATCTTTTCTAGGCAAGATATTCTTTTGTAATTATATAATTTTTACTCAAACGATTGTTTACTTGTCCAAAAACTTTTAAATCTTCTTAAATAATAGGATGCGTGCTGTAATCTCTTGCACTTTACAAACTGTTGTAAATTAATGTTTTACGTGGTAAAATTATCTTGAGTCTTTATGAATATCAGCGAAACATTCTTAGATTTGCCGAACCGATCAGCTTAATAAAATTTCTCATCTACAGCATTCATCAAAATAAGCGGTAATGAGTACAATTATGAACGATATATTTGATCATGACTTCACCCTCCCTTGAAATGTAAAAATATCATAAAAATTCTTCATTGATCCAATCGCAATTGCCACTACAGTGCTCAAAGTCGTACTAAAAATCATATAAAAATGCCTTTTCCAGAATTTCTCCATAGAAAAATCCATTTCTCACAATTCCTTGCTACTATTTGAAATCTCAAGTGAACCAAGTTACCTGATCTCAAAATTGTATACTTTAAACATGCTATTCTTTAAATTCTACACGGAGTCTTCCTTTTTTAAATCCCTTTGACAACATCTATTAAAAAAATTCCATGTTCAAGAGGGATTTTGTACTAAAATCCTGCGGCAAAAAATACCTGATTTTGTTTTGATTTTTTGGGAATTGTTTTTGGGAAACACAATTATTTCTTTGGCATCACAAGCCATGGAATTTTATTTTTTAGAAGTATTGATTTTGAAAACGTATGATAATGTGTTCCAGCAGTTTAAAATAAGATAGACTTTTAAGTGTATCAAGGCTTCGAAGAAAAAAAACAATTGTGAAAAAAATTCTCTTCTACAAATTTGTGCATCCACTTTTTTTTTACAAAATATTATATGTATGCTTATCTCTTTCTCCTTCAATATGCAGTTTCAAAAAGCACAATCTAAAAATCCATATGTTATTTTTAGATCACTAAGAAACTTATTAAAACAAAAAACTATCTAAATCTTTTGCTTCATTACTTCATTCCTAAAGCTAAAGTAAATCGTACCGCCAATCTTAGCCAAAATAATCATAATTATATTTAAGTGAATAAACTATATAACTTTGTATGTAAACATTATTGAATGTCTAATAAAACGATGCAAAATATGTTTCTTTATTCCTTATACATACATATACATAATATGTACATAACTTTATATTTGATAGCGTTCAATAAAAAGTATACATTGAATGGTAATGTTTTCGTTTCAATATTGTATCAATCAATCAATGATGTAAATATATAGTACATTACATATTTTACGTGTTTTTATTTAAATCTGTTATTTTTTTTACTAATTTTACTTTATATTTTTCAGGTTTTCAGATCGATTTTATTGATTCAAAAAAGAACGGCGGCAAACTTTTGGTCATAAATGGTTTTCGATTTTTTCGAAATAAAAAGCGCGGATCACGACAATATTGGAAATGCAGTAATTATTATAAAGAAAAATGTCCTGCAATTGCTGTTTACGATGAAGTTACACTTAATTTAAGATTATGTCATCCGCACAAACATGGTTTAACCAACAATTCAAATCCAAATAGATCATCAACTTTGACTTCATCGAAGTCAAATAATGTAATGGAAACAAAGGAAAATGAAGAAATAATACAATTATAGAAAATATAGAAGATCGATTCAAATCTAAATAAATTAAAAACATAAGTGGTGACTCTACATATTAATGTATGTATGTATAAAAAAAATTGTTTTTTTAGTAATTGGAAAAAAAAAATAATACATAGAACATGCTCATAATGATTGGGAATTTTATTTGGTCGAATTTACTCGTTTATAAGAGTAAAGAACTTTTTTATTTTTTATTATTAAGTATTTAAAATAATTTTTCGATTTAAAATGTTCATTGATTTTTTTTTTTTTTTTTATTTCATATCACTTTTGTATATAAATATAAGTGTTTACATACATAGTTACGCGCATAACTGATTTAACGTGATCTAATTAATTGCGTATGGCGTTTGGCATGCTCTAAATATAATACATCGCATCAAGGAAACAGAAACTAATTTATACAAAGTTTAAAAATTATCAGCTTCTTGTTAGATGTGAGTCAAATTAAAATTGTTTTTTATGCATTATATCAAGAGCAGGGATTGTTAACGTTTTTGTTTTTCTTTTGTCGACTTCAGTTAAATCAAGATTATTGTTACGAGTCCTATTATATATGAATAAAATATAACAATATAATTTTTATTAATAAAAACATTTAATTAGACACATATATTATAACTAGATGTGCTGGTCTATCTGCCATGCTTTCAAATCTAAGGGACTAAAATAATGAACATTATTCATTTTTTTAATTATTTTTGTCTTGTTTAATGGGATATTCGTTTTTGATTCCATCAAAATAATTGATCAAATTGTGAGTCAATCGCTATTCTCATTCACATTTTTGTCTTAAAACATAAATTTCAAAGTAAGAACAACTTTATCTCCTCCGAGACTATTTATTGTACAAACATGTTCAGTACCTATGAATCGAAGTTTTGATGAATATGAATTCAATTTTTATATAAATTTTGCAATTTGTAACGTAGAGAACTGAAATAAGTACTTAAGTAATTCTTACATTCATATGTATGCATACTCGAAAATTCGCGTTTTTCGACTTTTTAATCATGTGTTGTTCCGCTAAATACATCCGATCGAAATACTGCTCAAAACTTCTGGACGACTACTAACTGGATCTTCAACGTTTAAATCAAATAATTTTCTTATGCATTAACTACCCGTGAAAATCTATCTCACTTCTGTATGGATTAAAAGTTTATCATATATGCGATTCTTGAACTTTATTAATATTAATAATCGTCACACCAATTTGTAACAACAATTTCCACATTAGTTGAGGAGTGGGTGAACAAAAAAACACATGTGGTGAGCTAGGGGCACGGGGAAGGTACAGTCATTGTGTATAGCATGCAAGCAATAATATATAGTCAAATCTGTTTTAGTATGATTAGATCATTTTAGTGACGTTGTAAATGCAAATAGCGAAATGCATAGAAATTTATAAATTTCTGATATTGAATCAAGTTGGATATGATTTTTGGTTTACGGTTGAATGCCGAGAGATTGATATGGATAGAAATTTGAGCGGCGTTCTGAAATTGAATCAACATTGAAGGGTGATTCAAATGTGGGAGGAAGAAACTGTCATTTTTTGACGGATTCGTGTCCGATATACTGAACTTTCTCCATTTTGAATCACTTTTTTTTTTCAAAAAATCACAAAAACTCACAGATTTCGGGCTATTAAAATTAGATTTGCGTACAAAACATGTCCAAGAAAATCTATTGATTTCTTCAAACCAACAACTGAACAAAAGAGAACATGTCCATTAATGTGCGACCAAAAAAGCACGTGTCCCTCAATGCGTGCAGTTTATGCAATCAGAAAGGCACATATCCATTTGGTTGCTCTTTTTCTCTTAGTATATTTCACATTTTTCTATGTTCTTAAAATGATGGTCACCAAAAGTAGCACAATCTATTAAAATCATAGTGAATTTTAAAGTTCATTGATTTATCAGTTATATGCGTTTTCTGTAAATTTTTAGGAATATGATAGTCCTTCTGTTCGCCCACTCCTCAGTTGATTGATTTTTAGAAGCTAATGCTTTATGAATCATGCAATATACATATATGAGATGATTTGTTAAGTTTCTTAAGGGCACTACTAGCGTGACTGTCCAAAAAAAAGGGTGATTTTCGGAAATTTATTGAAAGTATTGAATCGAAAGTTTTGAAATTTCAAGGATATATTTGTTTATAAATTAGCTGTAGACAGTAATTTTTTTGTATGAAAATATTCAATTTTCAACGGGTTCTGCGTCGTCTCCTGAATTTGAAAAAAAGGCTCTCCCACTGCTGCAGTGTTTACGGCCTGAAATCAAAAAGTTGAAAAAGTCCATTAAACTAGAAGATATTGCCTGCACCATGACGCAGGATTGTGAAAAAAAATGTCCAACAAAATGGCGGAGCTTTGAATAAAAAGTTCCAAATTACGCTTAAAAATCTGATGATTTTTGACATTTTTTATAAGTACGGAATCAGTTTTTTTCAAAACTATTTATCTTTGAAGTTTATTTTGTGCCAAGGTTTTTAGTGGAACTAGTACCTTAAAACCTTTGTTTACTTTTTGAAAATTGCTTAGAATAAGGACGACGTGTATATACATGTAAATCATGGACTACCAACACAACCAGAATACATTACGCAAAATCTGGCTTATCACCATTCCTGTTTGCTGTATATTCTAAGGGTGCCCCTTAATGAGTTTTGTTTTTTTCTTTGTCATTGCCGCTGGTTCGTATGTGCAGATGATAATATAATTGCTCCACTTAAGCTCACAGGCTTGAAAGATAAAAAGTATCGATATTTTGAAAATTTCCTCACCAGTTGTTCTTCAAGTTAATAAAATTTATTCGGTCTATTCGATCTTCATAACATATTATGTAGAAAATGGAACAAAATGTGCATTTTTAATTAATTTATTAAGCTGAATCTCAAATTTTGAAGAACAGGCTGGAATTTGTCCACAAAATCTAATTTTGTTCTATTTATATTAAAAATTTGTAGAGACCTTTCTTGATATTGCACATGCTCTGGTATCAATTTAATTTAACTGATTTCATACTGTAACTCACCAAAACTTCATAATACTCAATACATAGGATCGTGGTATTTATTATATATAATATAATTAATATGAATATAAACATATTCCAGATATGTTTCTGTTTCTTAGTACTTTCAATTTCTTCCAGTAATACCTTTACCTAGACTTTTAAATAACTTTAAGTTTTCTCTTGTTAATAATAAATGATCCTCAGCCTTCCATATTCTGCCCAAAATAAATTTTGACTATTAGATAAATATAGAGCAGCATCTCTGAGAGTGATACCCCTAAAGGCCTAAAACATTCTGTTATGTCATCAGCTGAATGTATAAAAGCATGTGCTAATTCTAGTTATTTAAATAAAAAAAGCCAAGTTTTACCTTTATTTCTTTTTAAATCTACATTTACGACTTTATCAATTAAGAGGATTAAGACGAAGCGCAATTGCGTGCATTAGTAATAACGAAGGATATATTAAATAGTATGGAAATTCACACTTTGTTGGTGGTGTGATAAGGGTGTTGTACCTTGATCTGCATATTTCATTTGCATAACGATTTTCTACTCAAATTTTGTTCAAGTATTCGCAATAAATCGTATATATATATATATATATATAATCGAAAGTAGGGGTTATTCCGAAGTGAATTAAATTTCACATGTTAGTACCGCTAAATATATTCCGTGTAAAATGCGCGAAATTTGAACTTTGAGAAAAGAAAATTCAGTTTTTCATGGCATTATATTACCTATTACAGTAAATTTGTTTCAAGTCCAAATATTACAGATCACTAGAGATACAAGTTAAAACGTTATGTCAGATACCTGAACCCCCCCCCCCCCCCTCCACACCCTGCCTCCTCTCATAGATTTTTTTGTTTGTAACACTTCAACCTATCATCTATTTCATTTATGACCACCGATTAAAAATCAATTTCTGTTTGTATTGTTTCACTAGCGAGCAAATTTGTCACATTTTAGCATATTTAATGATATTTTCAAGATGCAACTTTAGAATATTTGTAAAGGCCTTGTTGTTAGCTAAATTGTTTCTGCGTAATCCTGCTGTTTTATATTTTGGGCAAGTTTTTTTTTTTTACTAACAGCTACTCCTCAGAATTATTGTTGGGAAATCCTAGAGAGCAGCATATTATATTTTTATGACTTCCATTTTGTTTAGATCCAATCAAACAATTTTTTCTAGAACTTATTATAAGCATATTTAACGAAATTATTCTTTAATTCCATACAATCACAATAGATATATTTGGGTGGTAAAAACGAAAAGTAATTCTTAACATTCGAAAATTTTCTTCATACCGAAGTTTTTGGTTAGGCTTTATAATTGCAGATATTTTTTGCCATAAAATTTTCTCAAAGTGAAAAAAAGCCTAATGTTATAGCAAACATCGGAAAGATCCAATAAAACTTCAGAAGTCCAATCAAATACAAAATTGTAAGCAATTGTTTTTTGTATGTGCGTTCAATAGCTTCTGTCAAAAATCAATTGCTACTGTCAAAATTTGTCTTAAGTATTTTGAACAATTTCAGCAGTCAAATAACAAATGCAATTGAATTCATTGTTTAATGATTAAAATTGTAAGAAAATTAAATTAAACATATCATAGTTTATAGGCCTCCTGGGGAACCTACCATGCAAGGTAATCGACTAAAGGGACAGCACATTTGTTTAGTCTAGTCCTGTAATTAAAAATGAAAATTTTATAATAAAATGAATTGTTATTTTTGGTATAAAATTATATATTCTAGATAAATACATAATATGAAATATATGATTGACATCCATGCGAATTAACAATTGAAATTTTTGTATTTGATGATAATTACTTTTAACTTTATTATTGAAATAAACAGCACTAATTGTAAACTTCAATGACATGTGTCAAAATACGTTAACAAAATATATAGCTCTTTTCTCAGCGATGAAATATCCTGGAAAACCCAGAGGGTAATTAGTCCTGACACAATTACCCCTTAAAACAATTGGATTAGAAATTTTTCAGTTGATTGCTCTAAGTTGGATATCTGTATAAACACTCGGTGACGGCTGGTTAGATGGTTATACTTTTCAAGGGAAATGATTATTATCTCCTGTTTAGCTTCATTTATTTTCCTATGTTTTTATCAAAGATAAATCTAGATAAGCATACTTCTCAATAAGTAAAGGCAAGTATTATGGCTAGCCGACAAACAATTTCTTAAAGCGTTTGTTTCTTCATTCTTTTTATTCAAGTACAATACAATACAATAAATCAGATCGCTAGCACTCATATGTAAAGGCTATAAAACTACCCACACTGAAAGTTGCTTTTGAAGAAAAGAAAAAACCCCCCCCAAATCGACATCACTTTCCATCATAAAATATCTACGATTTTACATGCTGGATGCAAGGAATTCGAATTTGTTGTTTTGTTTACTTATAAATCCAAATTTTGTTCAAAATACACAAACATTATGTTTTTATTATTCCAAAGATCTTTATTTTGAACACGGCCTCACATAACCGTCTATTTATTAACGCCCGAGTTATTTTTCAATATTGTTGTTATTACATATTTTATATAGGTATTCATATAATAGAATAGAATAGAATTTTTTCTATAATCAATTAAGCTCAAAATTAATAATTAATTCATAAATAACACGTTATTCGTTATAAGTTCGCCACATATTTCTAAACCAATTTTGATGTATAATAGAATAAAACGTTCTAAAATGAAGGCACTCAGGACAAGTTTTTTAAAATAATAACAAAATAAATGTTGATTGCGGGGATTCAATTCAGACAAGAAGTAATGAAATAGGAAAAAAAATTAAATTCTTCTTGTTCACGAGTGTCATATTTTGGTAGCTTTCACAATGTTGACAGTGCCAGCAATTTGTTTATTGCTCCGAAAATAATTTTATCTTACTAAATATCAACATCACTGCCGAGCTTTAGTATCCGATTTCAAATGAAAACAAATTACAGATTGCTTGTATGGTAGTTTCCAGAGTTGATCACGTCTGTAACATGTGAATAAAATAAAGATATGTTTGACTCAGTCCTATACAAATATTATCTCGGTTCTGCTCTGGACACAGTACATGACATGCATATTTTGGTACTTAATGAATACTTAGATACATTTGGTCAACTTAGACATAAGGAAAATTACTGAAAGTAGCGTGATTTGATGAGAATCGTTGAGATATAGCCCTGTCGAATTTATTGAATAACCTACCGAATTACTATAGCAAACAAACTTTTGTTTTTATGATGCCGTAGCACAGCCTTGGCAGGAAAGGAAGAAGGGGTAGGGGATTGGAGATTATTGGGTTGAGTGCAGGAGGTGACGGTGTACACAGTTGATGGCAAACTGTTCCACATTTGTAGTGTCCTGGTTATGAAAGATTCGCGGAATTTCACGATACGGCCAAATTTGACTCAAGGGTGTGATGGTGAGCTTGGGTTACAGCTCGTGTGGTGCGCATAGGAAAAATTCTATAAGGGCCAGGCTAGAGATTTCGTCAGAGCAATAGTCATAAGCAGCGATAAAAGAGATATAGACAAGTGATATTACGCCGGTGCTCTAGGGGATCAATAGTTGCTATTGATATGTCATCACCAATAAGCCGGAAAGCCTTCTTTTGAACTTTGTCTAACACGGACAATGCAGTAGGTCCAGGCCCTGCTCAAATATGGGAATTATATTCTAATCTAGGTCTGATATGAGACTTGTAGATTTGCGCCAATTCTGATGGAGTAAAACATTTCTTGCATCTTTGCAGAAGTTCAGGCATTTCATCGCGTTTTTGACAATACCAAAAATATAATCCGACCAATTAAGATTATTTGATATTTAAATGCCTAAGATGTTAAAAGATGGTGAATTCGAGATATCTTCTCTTCTCCATCGACGGAAATGGGTTGAGCGGGTGTTGGAATACGTTTGAGTTATAACAGACAATATTGCGTTTTGGAAGCATTAAACAAGATCCGATTCGCGTTTAGTGAATTGAACATGTGGCTTAGTTTATCAACTATAGTATTCCGACGGGAATTAGCTTTGGAATCGAATGAGTACACGAAATCAAGGGTGATGTCGTCTGCAAAATTATGAATGGGCCATCGCACACGAGTATTCCTAATAGAGTATGCAAACAGGTTTTCTGAGGAAGAGGTGTGAAGAAGTAACGAGATATCTCTTCCCTAGAAACTAGGTATACATACTGCATCAAGAATACTCGTCTGGGATGGCCCAATAGGATTGAAAGAGAGAGCTAGCAGATCATTAATAAAAATGAGGAAGAGAGTAGGAGAGATAGATCAGTATAATTGGAAAATATTGTTATTTATTGGTCGCTTGTCGCATACCTAAGCCCAGTCCTAAGGTCCGCGCTAAACTAATTATCGGGTCGTTCTTTAGCAGCTAAAATATGACAGTGGACTAACTAACTCTTTCAATATCGTCTTTGCATCTGCAAGAGCTCCAATATGTAAAAATACAGGGAGGTAAACTGTCTGCTCATTTTCATAGGAGTATATCAATGGGGTCCTTTTTGATTTTATAATACTACTAATAGAATTGAATCACAATAAAATACGTATCTAAATAATTAAAAAAAAAGAAAATATTTCCATTATTTATAATATATTCGTTGTTGCTGATATCTCTTGTTAGTAGATCACCCACATTCATATTACGGAAGTCTGTTGATTCGGTATTATCGTAAGCTGCTTTAGTCAGGCATATTATGTTTTCTATTATTCCCTTGCAAGCTAACAGATTTCATATTGCTCCATTAGTTATACCTTAGATAGGCGGATAAAATCAGTGGTGAATCGACCGTAACTTGAATTTTTAAAAATTTAATTGTTTAAAATGTGCTTACATATAAAAATTTACAGGAAATTCATTTTAGCTCACAAAATCTTGTGTAATGACATTTTTGAAAATTTAATTACGAATGAATTAATTAATGAATTCTGATTAAAGTTCTAAAGATCTTGTTATCGTATAAGCCAAACTAGTTCCTCCCTCATTTTTTTCTCGATTTTCTATGCTTTTCTTGAGAGAATTGTCATAGCTAAATTGTGCTTCTGTTAGTTTTGTAATATTATAATAACGACTATAGTTAAAAAAAAAGAAAAGAAAAAAACATTGTGACATAAGAAATATTAAATGGCATATGACAATTTTCTTGTTTTTTAACTTTAAGGGATTCTTCCTTTTTCAGACATTATATTGAAGATAATTTTTAGTTTTGAAAAATCATTTTGTCATGATTCCACCAGAATTTTATCTTAGATTTTGCTACAGAAAAACAAACTTGAGCCAAATTGCTTATTTACCATTTTAAACGAGTTTTCAATCAGATTAGAGCATTGCGTAGCTTATTTTATTATGCTCTCATAAAAATTACTAAATCATGGTGGAATTTCTATTTTCACCTATAACATTAATATTTATTAAGGGGGACGAGTGGCCCTTGCTTTGCACCCATTCACTGACTTGTTATGCACAGCTTTCTGAAATTTGGTAAATGGTATTTTTATAGTAATAGCAAAAAAAAATTCAAAAATGGACTAAATCGGGCAATTCCTTGGTGTTGCCATATAAAAATTTAGGTTTTTTACCTATACTGTGAAAACGATCAGTTCTAGACATTTTTATTGTACTAAAACCTTGTTTAGAATATGAAATCCTATAAATTTGGTTATAATCATTTTTTCTGTTAGACGAACCGTTCTAGAAATATATGCGAAAAACTATTTCAAAAATCGCAATTGCCCAGATGGGTGACCATACGAAATTTCGTACCGTCATTCATCTAGGGTATAATAAGAATTGGTCTTAGACCAATTCTAGCGAGGAGTCATCTTGTTTAGCAGTCGCAAAATTCAGTTGTGAATTTTGTAAAAATTTAAAAATGATCATAGACTTTTAAAACAATTTAAAGGCGAAAATTCAGCTACAAATGAACAACATGAACAGACAATCTTACTACTTTTAAGTCTCTGTTGACATTAGCTTTTAATTTAGCTTGAATTTCACAAAGCATCTTCAATAATCGTGTTACAATAATCTCCATAATCTAAATTATATTTCCTCATAACAATATGGATTCGGCCTTCTCATCAGTTAGTAATATAATTTCTAAAAACTGTTGGTAATATATAAAAATTATAATGATTACTAAAATCAGTATCTACTCCACTAAAATGTATAACTTGTAAATTATCCAAGCTTTTCCCTTACTGCCGAGGGTGATACCAACACATTGTTTATTACTAGCTCCATTTTTGTTCATCCATCACAATATATTTTTTGAATGGGTTCCGAATCAGGAAATACATATTTCATTGATTTCGAATCAGCAAACATTACGATTGGCCTACGAATCGCTTTCTTATGATTTCTTATTGCCGAAACGAGCATTTTTATCGCTTACGTTTAACTTGACCGAGGTAAATGTTACATCGCATATGAAGAGTGTAAGCGAATCATTTGATGATCGATATGACGATAAATATTCTTTCACTACTTTTCTACCCTACCGCACTTGAAGGAATAACAACTCCAAATGGGACAATTTTCAAGGGAAGGGTATTGAAATATTGTCGATAACGTGAAAAATTTTTTAGAAATAGTTTATATACACCTCGCTCTCATCACATCTGATACCAGTGATCTAGGCAATAAAAATTTAATAATGTAGTAATAAGAAAGCGATTCGTAAGGCAATCGTAATGTTTCCGGAAATTTAATTCTGGAGCTATCATAAAACATCGCCATGGCAATAAAAGTGCAACACAATTTTTTCCGTTTTTATCGTCACAGTAATTTATCGCCACAATTACTATGTTTCCATGAGCCAGAATTGAGTTAGCGTTAAGTTTTGCTGGCTGAGTTAACTCGATGCTGTTTCCATGAACGGCTTGAATTGAGTTGACATATAATATATTTCATACAAAAATTCTGGATTTGTATTGAATAAACCACCCAACCGCACTACTCTAACTAATACTTACACAAAACCCAACTCAACCCGACTGGTTTCGTGGAGTTAATATGGATTGAACGAAACTCAACTCAATTCTCGTTTCTATAAGCGCTAATTCGGATCCAGTTCGGATTGAACTCTGCATGGAAACATAGTAAATGTTTGCTGGGGAAGGTTGTTCCGTCCATTCAATTATAGCTGTGTGGAAATAAAGAGAGCCTCACACAACTAAATTGTTCATTTTTTCCTTAGTACCTAGCTTTAAAAAAAAATAGGAAAATTCTTTAAAACCAGCTCTGCCTTTATTTTTTAAAGATATGCTCCTCTGACATACTTCCATATATCAGCACACTCTAATTCTGTTCTTTTAATAATTGTTTTATTGAATTTTTTGCTGATAATTTAAATAATTTTTTTTGCTAGTAGATAAAAGGAAATTCTTCTGTACAGAAATATTTTTTTACTTCTGCTTTGTCTTTCTTGTAGCAAGAAAAAAAAATATTAGTTAATTTAAAAAGAGTCTACATTTCTTTAAAAATAGTGTATCCGGTTTCCTTGTGTGAGCTACTCAGTAATATGTTAGATAAGTGAAGTCACTTAAAAAATGTTTATAGTCGATTAAGTTTCAATAAAACCTTAAAGTTAACTTTGACATAATGACTTACATATGTCCACGCTATACAGAATACAATGTATGCCTAATATTAAGTTATATCGCGTCATTCTGGCTAATTATGTATTTGGTACAATTTTTTTTTCTTTCATTTTATAAGCCACTATGTATGGTAACCCGAGGTGTTGTCACGACTTAAACATCAAAAACTTATTAGGAATATCTGGTAGTTTGTAGTACTTTTATTAAATGGAGATGTTTTAACTCAACAACAAGAAATTTTTTCCAAATGCATCCAATCACAGAATCGAGATTTCATGTGCAAATAAATAAAATTGAATCAAAATTATATCTAAATGCATGATTTAGGGAAATATTGAAAATTTACGCAATTTACGAGCTATGAAAAAATATATTATAAACAACACTTTATATTAAAATTAATTACCATGCATGCTATATAAATAAGTGCGGACATTTTAATTCATAAATAAATTAATATTTATGGTTACTTACAATTATAACATGGAATTATGTATAATTTAAATATTTTCAAAGGTAAATAAACTCCTGAGCTGAATTTATTAGCCTCTAAACGATTACATTTACTACTTTTACTATCTGGCAATATTTTTTTTTTTAATTACAATATTTTGTCAATTCAATTATTTGCCACAAATGAAATCATGGCTAGTAAGGAAGTCAAATTTCAAGTTCTACTTAACTAAAAATACACAAAATAGCAAAACATATATGTATCATGGTAGCGTTTATGTTGAATAAATTAATTTTTATATAAAAGTGAACAGAACCAAGTTTATTGGTTATATATTATCTTATAACATCATTGTAATATGTATATGTATAGGGGCTATTTTTTTAAATATAAACATTTGTAGTTAAGTAAATAAAAGGACAAAGCAACAAAATAAAATTATGTATGAGTTTCAGTTTTACTACTTTATAAACATTATTTTCACCTTTATTCAAGGTAAATGCATGAATTTCTATTAAAATCATATAAAATTCAAATGCATTCCTTTGTTTTTGTTAACATATTTTTTAATTTTAGGTCGCGGTCAATATCGTGGCTTTCATCCTCATATTCAATTTTCGGTATCACGACGTGGTGGTCAATTATTATGGTTGGATGGCCTTAAATATTTTCGCAATAACGAAAATCGAACGAATTTATTTTGGAGATGCCATCAATATTATCGTCGTATACGATGTCCAGTGTTAATTTGTATGAATAAATTTGATCCAACGGATTTTCGTCAAATCCATCAACATAAGCATATACGTCCCGATGATATAAAGTAGATTATTTGAGTCAGATAGATAGACAGACAGACACAAAGAGAGTCAAAACAAGATATTCCTATATAAAAAAAAAAAAACATTGTGTACTTTGTTTTTATTTTTTTATTTTTATATTTTCTTTCCTTTTATACATAAATTTGATTTTAAACATTACCACATACCTTAAGCACAAAATTTTGGTTAAAAATGTAAATTTTTTGGGTAAATTATATAAAAGAAAATATATAAAATTTACCTAAAATATAAAAATATTTTAGAAAAGAGTTGTTGCTATATTAAAGCAAAATGCAAATACTCTGCAAATTTTTTTAATAAAAACATTACTTGATATAAGATTGAAAATTTTATTTTATATGCATACATATTAAGGTTGCGTGGCCATTTGGTTAAAATTTTGTTTTAATATGGCCTTAAACATGTAAAACGAAAAAAAAAACAAATTATCGTATAATCTGCATCCCGGGTTTAACCCCGATAGAAAGTTAACCGCAGGTTCAACCAAACTGACAGATATAGTCTAAATGAATTATGTATCTGCGCGTACAAAAAGAAATTAATAAACAAATCAATAATACTTATATAAAAACAAAAACAGTTATATTTACTATTTATAATAATTCAATTTTTACTAATAAATTCTCTTCTCTTTTTTCTCTTTTCTCCATAAATGAAAACGAAAAACAACAATATCAAGATCAAGTTATCCAAGTGTACTTTACACAATCGCTGCGAGGACGACCAGCAATAATGGCAAATGGAATACGATTTCTTAGAATGAGCGAAAATCGAAAGAAAGTCTTATGGAGATGTAGTTATATGGCAACAAAAAAAGTTAAATGTCCGGCACGTATAACAATGCTTAAAGAAGAGCCGCCAAAATTTATTATCAATAAAGCAGAGCATATTCATGCTGAACTGAAACGTAGCAAATATTGTACGAAAACGGAAGTTACAAGATCACCGATAAGACTGGAGTTTTCATTAAAATAATAAATAAAAAATAAATAAAAAACAAATTCGTTTAATATGCAAGAAACTGGATACTACTTCTTTGTAATAATTTTATTTTCATTAATAATTAATATACTTATTATATATGCATAAATAATTACTACTTAGAAATTTTCTGAGCAAAAAATCTCTTCAATAACATTTTATATTTCAGTTTTAACAGATGATGATTTTGTGAAAAGTCAGAAAGGTAAAATTCAACTCTACTTTGAAGGACATTATTATGTTCAAGAAAAAAACATACGAGAAAAAATATATTGGAGATGCACACAGTATACAACATCGAATAAGTGTCATGCTCGAGTTCATACACATAAAAATCGAATTATACGAAAGACTCAACATAATCATGGCACCGATACAGTTCGATTAAAGAGAATGATTATGTAAGCTGATTAATTTTTTTTTTTTTAATATTTCTAGATTATTATGTATTATATATATTAATAAGTAAATGATTTATTATGTATTTTTAAGATATTGTGTATCCTTTAGATTAGTAATTTTTTATTTAGAATTTCATACTGGATTTAAATTATTTATTATGACAGAAAAGAACTATGTTTGTTC
Source organism: Dioctria rufipes (assembly GCA_963924295.1). Classification (NCBI taxonomy): domain Eukaryota; kingdom Metazoa; phylum Arthropoda; class Insecta; order Diptera; family Asilidae; genus Dioctria; species Dioctria rufipes. The sequence goes on along the minus strand of OZ002741.1, from coordinate 233,240,958 downwards.
CAAGCCATGATAAAATTTAATTTTTATAGCTCATAAGAAAACTTAATTATTGTTCTATTTCAAACAATCTATTTGTTATCTCAATTATTTATTATTTTAATTATTTTATCTGGTAATTAGTTGAATATACTATTAGTTTATTTTGTTTGTTATATCTGTAATTTAACCTTAACTACCTACACAGTGATTTTCTACACCTCGTGATGTATTTCAGCAGATCGGCATGCTTGCATCTAGTTTGTTACAAAAAAAAAAGTTGGTAGATTCTCTGCTACCGCCAAGAAATAACAAAAAATATTTTGCGGAAATATAAAAAATCAGTATGGGAATTGGTCTTGTCACTTACCTGGCGTCTATTTCATGAAACTATTAGTCCATTACTAATAAATTATCAGTATGAAAAAATGGAGTAATTATATTGTACTATTAGTCCCTTGAACTAATAATTATTTGTTGTTGGAATAATAATTTTTGAATAGGCTATGCCTGTAGATGCCTTTTTAATCTGCATAATCAAATGATGATCAAAATAAATGAATTTATACGATTAAAATATATCAAACTATAATTTCACGGCATATTTAGCATTGCAAAGAGAATTTATTTTATTTTATTCTTCTCAACATTATTTTTAGTTATTCTATCTTTAAGTTTCCTTCAATATGTTAAGCGAAAATGGGGCATAATTAGGAAATTGAAATTTTTCTTATTTTATTTGCGAGCACAAAAAAAAAAGTGTTCGAAAGAAAGGAGTTTTTATTCACTGGTCCACTGTGAGTACAATTTCATGATCGTTGTCTTCTACAGAAGTATCATTAATGATCCACAGAAATGTTTTAAGACTTGAATAGTATCCCTTACTTATGTTTAAGATTTACTATACATAGCAAATTTAACTGATTTTTAGGGTTCCGTACCCAAAGGGTAACAACGGGAACCCTATTACTAAAACTTCTCTGTCCGTGCGTCACCAGGTTGTATCTCATGAACCGTAATAGGAAGACAGTTGAAATTTTCACAGACTGTGTATTTCTATTGGCGATATAACAACAAATATAAAAAATCAAATAAATTTAAAAATTAAAGGGGACCCCATACAAGAAACATGATTTTTCCTCTTCTATTCTCAATCTTATTATTATCTGGGCTGTATCTCATTAACCGTAATAGGTAGACAGTTGAAATTTTCACAGAGTGTGTACTTCTATTGCCGCTATAACAACAAATAATAAAAATAAAATTAAAGTGGGCTCCCATACAAGAAACGTGATTTTTTCGGCGATTTGTTCCTCGTTTTATTCTCATTAATTATTATTATCATAAGTAGGCCTTTTTTTTCAAATGAAAGCATTATTTTTTCACATGACGCCTACTCTCATTTAAAAAATAAATAAAAAGTACATAGTGTTAAATTTTGTACAATGGTACGAAACACTTCGTGCGCGAGTCCGACTCACACTTGGCCGGCTCTTTATTTATAAATTATCACTAGAAATTTCTAATCTTGATTAAAAAGAAAAAACGGGCTCAGACTGTGATACAAATTTAGAATTGAATGAAATTCATCTAGACATGTTTAACTGAAACGAGTTTCGGAACCGCATTAGAAAAAATGTAAAAATGAAAGTTTTTTTAATAATTTTTGTGGAAGTTGTTTTTGATGCGATTTTTGTTTTTTGATAGTAAATCAATTTCAATGTTGTAGATATAGTTGAATTTGGCCATTTCGTCTTTTACGTATCAACAAGTAATGAAACTAATTATGGTAAGAAGTTTGGATGGTTCGATAATAGATACACTTAAATGTTAGCTGAAGCTTAAAAACTCTTCCAACGCATTCGAATTTAAAAAGAGGTAGGATCAACGGTAAATGTTTCTTATGTTAGTGGTACCAACAAATCTGTTGCATTTATCGTCAGATCAAATTCAATACCATGTTACCATTCGCAAAGAACTGTAGAACTGATTTCAATATAAAAGAAATGGTTTTCTTCAAAGCAACAGAGCTCCCTGTGGAAGTTACCGGGCTGACCTGCAATCGTAAAGACGAAAGTTTTGAAAAATGCATGAAAAGTCTTTTTCGATGATGAAGGCTTCATTTCTGAGCATACTGTACCACATCATACAACAGTTACTGCAACCTAATACATTTTTATTGTTGCAGCATTTTCGAAAATAATCGAGAAATTAATTACTGCTGCGCCACGTACAAGTATTTTTTTATAAAATTAAATTTTTCTATCGTATTCTGAAAATATATATATTTTTTAAAAATTATCGTGGCAGTACAATCAATATCTTCCATTTGAAATTTAGATATCATGGTAACAACAAATGGTGATACATATATTTCGTAATCTTTTTCATATTATTTTTGATATTTTGTTTTAATCTTGAATCGAATTCTTTATCCAAATTTTATTTTGTCATATGCGTGACAATTAAAATTAAATGCTTTTATAGTGAGACAAGACTGGCAATCAACATGTTTTCATCTTAAAGATGCTTAGACATATCGACTAAAAAGCAAAAATATGCTTGTACATATATTCTTAAGTAATTATTGCGTCTCAGTTACATATATATCAATATTTCATTACCCAATGAATAATAAAACTTTTCTGAATCGATATTTAGGGCGTCAGAAGCCAAGTCTTCGTCTTGTTACAACAGCCAGTGACGTCACACACATGCTCAATTATTATAAGAATTAGTGAATTAGTGAATTATTATAAGAATTAGTGGTGTTATATGATGTTTGTATTTTTCGCCGTGTGCATTATTCAACTTGAAAACAAGCTCTATTGTCCCTGAAATTCACAAAGCAGTCATATAACACTTGACGATAATAAATGCAGTTAAATTTACCAAAAAATGATAAAATTTTGGCTACATTATTGTGTTGTACTTACTACGATGAGCTATAATGCAAAGATTGAAGACTAATTTTATTACAGCTTACGCCATTTTTCCATCACGCTTATAATGAAGCTAATCTGCCCGAATTCCTTTGCTTAGCTTGATTTCGCAGATAGCATTCAAACATAACCTCACAATATGCTGTCTATTTGAACAAGTCAACTCGATTCTTAAATCGGTGATCAAGCTAACCAGAGGGCCTATTCTTGAATTACGAATGGTTTTAACGTATGCGATAAATAACGCATGGTTCAACCCCATTCGTTATATAACGAATGGTTTGCGTACGAAAATAACGAATGCGGATTTCATGCACATTCATTTCGAATGTTTTTGACAGCTTAACGTATACGGAATCTGTCTTCGTTATTCAAGAATAGGGCCCCAGATGTCTAAACTGTTATGTGACGGTAGCAAAGCTCATTGGCATAGACATGCATTCGAATGGTGCTTGACTCGGGGTTACGTCAATAACTCCTATAACAAGATGAAGACTTGAATTCGGACAGGCCATTAATTCTGTAATTTCCTTGTTTAGTAGTAGTAGTAGTAAGTTTTTTTTTTTTTTACAAACACCAAATATGTATAAATATCAGACCAAATCTACAAACCTCTAGTCATAACAGTAGCAGTCAGTATTTTATATCGGATACTATGTGGTTACTAGATTAATGTAAGTGTGGATGACCCCTTATTTTAAAAACCTACATAACAGATAAAAATTAAGACTAAACATATTGCGATTGTCGCAAAAGGAATTGGAACTCTTGTTCTTTCCAATTGGCGAAGCTATTTGCCGGTGCAAATCATGTATGGTTATGGATGTCTCCTGAGCCTAACCACAAAGCTGTGTTCTTTTGTGTACCTTGTTCTTCCCATATTCTGGAGAGAACAAATTTCTCTGTCGATTGAAGCGAACCATTTGTACTCTTCACTTCATTTAAATCTTTCTATGAAAATGTATGAGACGTTGTTTTGTGTATCTTTTGTTCTGCTCTGTTCTGCGGACACAAAAGAACACAGCTAATATAAATATATATATGTACATACATATATGTATATTGACCTATACTGTGACTTGACCATTTTTATAGGTTTGAAATCGGTGCGAGGATTTTAAATTTAAATCTTGTAATCACTGAAAACGAAATCAATAGCAAATTTCTAAAAGGTATTTTTATAATAGTTAAAATTGAGAATATATTCTAATGACTTCAAAAGGAAGAAAAACCGGGATTATAATTAGAAAATTGGAGAAAAAAAAGTATTATAAAAGTTGATTTACAAATAGGAAAACATAAAATAGAAACAAAATATGTATTGTCCCTCCAAATAAGGAAAATTAGGAAGTCGCTAGAAACTTACAGAAAAAGGTAGAAGTTCATTGTTATCCTGTGCAAGTGGCTAAGTGGATAATAAAATTGTTTTAAATGAACTAATATTTAAAATTTCAATTATGTTTATTTATTAACATCCATACAAATTCTCTGTGTGTAGAGTAGTTAATTCAAAAATATTTTCTAAAATTAGAATAACTAAAAAATCACCGAAAATTAAACAATGAAAGTTTTTAAAAAAAACCTACTTATAAAAGTATGCTACAAGTAAAATTCATCTATTAGTTGCAAAGTACAACTGAATATCAGATTAAGTAAGAATTCACTAGCTGAATAGAATATGTAAAGCATATTGAGATGAATGACACTAAAATGTGATGCTTACCAAAATTCGAAAACAATGGCTGCCACTGTTGTTGTCTAAATGTATTTATTATTTGCTATCGTCACGTAATTCCAACCTGTGGTAGATGTTACATTTTGAATAAAGTCTTCATTCATCTTTGGATTATCATAAAATAAATTCAATAGATTATATTATAAATGAGATATAACATTAGATAATTTATAATTAAGGAAAATTTCTCAAAACAATTTGTAGTTGACATTTTCCAGGTTATTCCGTTCTAATGTTATTAGCCATTCATTACAGCCATTTCCTGATTCACCCGATAAAATATAATATAGTTTTGGATCCATTTTAGAGAAAAGCTCAATGTTTCTTAACATCTTTCTTTCAAGCCATTTTATGGTCTATTTTTATTGTTAATAATGGTTCTTGAAGAATAGAAAATTTCATTCTAACTTGTCCAAATCTAAGCGGTTCCAAAAATTCTCAGGGTCGTTGCCCAAAAAACTTAATTTCATTATCATTGTCTTATGTAGGTACCACAAAATTTTGTTATCAATATCTTGTGATATGCGCACAGAACACTGAGTATTTGAACTAAATTTACTATGCACTAAGGTCGGTTGAAAGTTCTTGCTTAAGCTCAGGATACCTTAGGAAAAGTTAAATTCAATTAAGTGAAGCTTAAGTTAAATTGAATTTCACAGTTCTAAAAGCTTAAAATATCCTTTAAAAAATGAAATATATTACTCAATAGAATTTGTCTTGATTATAACTGTTCACACACTTAGGGCCTGTCCGAATCCAAGTCTACGTCTTTGTCTTTTTATTACAGCTAGTGACGTAACACAACAAGCTCAGCTATTATAATAGTTATACGAAGACGAAGCTAACTCGTTCGAATTTGTGTACTTAGCTCAATATTTGACGTTTTATTAAAAGCATGTTCTGTTTTACTTGATGTTTGTATCTATACCTTCCGCCGTCATTAATAAACTTGAAAACAAGCTCTCTTTGTTTTGAAATGCTGAGTTAGTTAGGGTTATATTTACAAGGCAGTCATATAAATATTTCTTGACCATCATAAATGCAGTCAAATTTTTAGCGACATGATTTATATTGTATCTACTTACTACGATAAGCTTTAATGCAAAAAATAACGATTAAATTTATTAGCCGCAAACTATGACTGCTTTATGAATGTTCACATGTATTAATAATTTTGCTTTTAAATGAATTAAATTAGTAAAAAGCGTACGCAATATTTATGCTTTATTTTATCAGCGTTCGCCATTTTTCCATCAAGCTCAAGACTAAGCTAACCTGTCAGAATTCATTTGCTTAGCTTGATCTCGACAGCCAGCGAATAAGCATAACCTCAAATTATGTTGTCTATTTAAAATAGTCAACTCAAATCTTAACTCGATGATCAAGCTAACCAGATGTCTAAACTGTTATATAAACTAGCAAAACTCGGTGACATAGACATGGATTCGGATCGAGCTTGACTCGATGTTACGTCACTAGCTGTAATAACAAGATGAAGCCTTGGATTTGGACAGGCCCTAAGGACTTATAAATTCCTGGGCCTATATTCACCAACCGCAATTAACTAAATCTCCATTTTTTTATTTCCTTTTTTGATTACAGTAGTTAAACAAAGTTTAGTTTAACTAAGAGAGAACCCTAATCCTAGACTTTGTTAATTCTCCTAGATAAATACGGATCCTAGTGTGAGTTTTACTAATCACATAATACTAATAATTTACAAGTTATTAATTAAAATTAATCATCTTGTCTCCTCTGCTCAATACGTGCTCTCCATTCTTGTGGGTATAAAGGGCTATATTTAGGAAAAGAAAAGACAAACAATGGTAGAGAAGAGTGCGGCATAGGTAAATTATGTTGATGTTTTGTTTTTTCACAACGAGTTTCTCCAATTTGACAAAACTGCTGATATTATACTTATTATTTTTTGCTTTTAGTACAGTTATGAATCCTCTTAATAATCGTGCTGTCATAATTATTATGCATGCTGCATGTATAAGCTACCCACCTTATTTCAACTCTACTCACTCACAAATCAATAATCTGCAGCAAATTATACCACAGTATCGTCGTATAATTCTCAGTGGGGGGGCTGAATATAATTTCTTAATCCATCTGTCTTTATTGATTTTTCTCAAATTTTATTTGATTTCTTAAATCTTTACCACGTTAATCAAGAATCTAGTCATTTTACTGTGAATTTATTCTCTTCTTTTATTTATTCTGTTATTTTTCTGGTTGTTAATATCTCCAAAACTTCATCTTTACGGCCAAATACCGATTCTGATAATCTATTCAAAGTTTTCAAATTTCAATTATCGTACAAGAGAAAAACATATTTCAAGACGATATTCCGTATCGTTTATGGTTTTCAGATCAATTCTGAAGGCTTATTTTTGAGCATAATAGAAAACCAACTGTAACCGTAGGCTGTGCATTTTTCGACAAGCAATTATTTTGTACTATTTTTGTACAATTTGCAGAGGACTGGCATTCTTAAGCGTGAATTACAATTACGACTGATCTGTGGACTGCGACTTTGCCCAAATGGTAAATGCATGTGGTAAAATACAATTGCAACTGCGACTTCGATTGTGACTGCGACTGAAACTAAACTTTGCTCAATGTGCAAAGTTGGTGTTGGCTGCGACCAACTTCAGTTCAATCGCAGAAGTCGGGACTTCTGGTTTGTTCAAGCAGTTGAAGCTTTAATTTAATTACAAATTTCACTTCCGGGTCGAGTTCGGATTAAAATCAAGTCGCAGTCGACAGATCAGTCGTAATTGTAATTCAGGCCTTATAGTTTCTCTTACATCATAAGTAAGAAGAAGAAGAAGAATCTCACTTTACAATGTAGGTGAGACCCCAACTTAATTGGAGTAGATGGAATTTCCTCAAATTTAAGTACACTTTAGCAGGATACTTCTACTTTTCGATACGGTTGATTGTGTTTTAGTCTGTGAGAAACTCATTACTAAATTTAATTTTTTTCTTACAATGAACTAACTGTACACATCAGACGTTTTTCAAAGGAAAATATTGCTCCTTCTGAAATATACAGTGTGCTGTATCATATGGTTTAGTTCTTGGTCTGTTACTTTTTTGTATGACCATTAATGATATGATATAATTGTACTGTAAACAGATTACAGATATATTCTACTGGCAAAATACAAAGAATTACCTTTAGTCCTATTCTTTCGTTTATTTCGTCGCTTTAAAATTTTAAGGTTTCTTTCCGTCTCAATGTACTTTCATAAATAAGAAATCCGCTTAAAAAAATCGTACATAATTACCAACAAGTGCACTGTAGTAGGTTTTGCGTGTTTACACTTCAGGAGAAAAATTGTAGCTGTGCTGGTGCCAGGCATGCTGTTTATATTGCGCTAGCTCTAGCAGTGGCAATACGCTGTGAAATGTCTGAAAAAAAACAAGTATAGTCTTAACGAACCTTTAAGGTCGTCTGACTACCAGCATCCATTCCTTCACCCTTCGAAATATTTTTACCCGCATAGTAAAATTTTATAATGCTTTCTTATCTCAAACTTTACAACGAATGTAGAACAGTTTTCTATCTGCATTTACAATCTCCGCATCTACATAAGGGTTAATGTAACCTCTACTCTGCCTATGTTCCCTTCTTTCATTGCTGTGCTTTGCATCTTGGCGTAATGATTATATATAAAAAAAAAACCTTCCTGACTTAGAACCAGAAAATCAAATTCGGAACATTGCGATTTTAAACTTATTACGAAACAATGCAATATCAAATACTCTTTCACAAAATTCACAGTCTCTCGAACGTGACAGATTTTTAGTAACTTATCACACAAATTGCACTTCATCTTAGGGTAATTGATTCAATATGCTTAAAATAAGATACATAATCGGGATCTTATGTATCACTAAATATACTCCAAATGTAATCTGGCCAGTGGCACAAATAAACTTTTAAATTGAATACGAGTTTCGCAGCTTCACGAGATAAACTTCAATTAATTATTGAATATAAAAAAAAATTTAGGCAAATACATTTTTGTTATATTCTTTATTAATGGATGCCGAAATAAAAAAAAATCCATCTCTATCATCACTGCTACCAATCTAATATTTTGTGATATAAATTTTAACTTAGATTTGTGGAGGGGTGTGCAGACGTTATCCTAGCATTCACTGCGACCTAAAGATCTATCGTAAGTCACCCTTCATTCTACTGCCTTTCTAGGTTTAGACTCTTAATAAAGTCTAGAATCATTCTGAGATTGATGTTCCACACATACTTTCGTGGAGGATAAGCATGTTCGAGGTGGTGTAATCTCCCCCTGGCCAATGCAGAGAAGGTGCTCCTAAGTTTCATGACCATCCTGACAGAAACGGTGGGAAAGTCAGCCATCTTTGACAATACCTATAGTTAGTGAGACTCAAACGCTTATGAGTTCAACGCCTTGGGTATTGTCTGACTACCGGATATGATATATATCTTAAGACCACCATACCCTACTACGCAAAGTTTTCAGTGCTTTGAAAACCTAGGTACAAGAAGATCTAAGTGTTTTTACGATTTCCGTTTTTAAATCGATAAAAGTTTGTAGTTCTTCATTCAATTATCTGTTCATATTCTATATTTATGCTTTATATTCGGTTTTATAAATAGTACACACAGTCAAACATGGACATTTGAATATTTAAATACAAGACAAACACGCAACAACATGAAATCAAAAGACAAGATACAAGAGAATTGAGGAAAATGCCATGCTTGTATTGCTATGTATTTCAATCAGCTGTCAAGACGATCATATTACGACTGCAATGAAAACCCTGGACTGCCTGTTGTCTGTCTAAATGCAGTGATTGAGATACCTAACATAATTTTAAAAATTTTGAATTTTTGTTTAACGATATTAGACTTTTTTCAGTTGAGTTTATATCAAAGTTTTAGAAGCTTTTTGAATTGCCTCAATGCTCTTTGAATATCATAAAATTTCTCCTTCAATTGTTTGTCCAAGGCGGTTGATGCAAAAAAAAAAACGCTGAAATCTACAGCATTTCATCGGTCGACATATTTCTTTATGATATAAGGTCGATAAGCTGCACTCACTTTGTGGTACTATAACTTGTCAAGTGATAAAGATCTCTCAGAGGTTAATTTTAAAAATTATATATTTTACACCCCTCTTAAAAGCTAGTGATATTTATTTATACAAATCTGTCATGTAATTTAGGCTTGTATCACCACGGCACAGTACAACAAGTCGTTTTACTGAATGGTGAAGAGCAGAAAGGCGACCTATATGTACTTCGAACTCGTCGGGGGTGTATCGGTTAGCGCAGACTAAGCAATTCAGGAGATATTGCATATCTTATATAAAAAAAAAAAAAACTTCCAAAAACATTTGGAGCGTACACTCGCGGAATCCTTAAGTATTTCTTCTCTTACCTTGCTTATAATTTTTTCTTTAACCCATCTAGTTATATATGTCGTAAACACTTGACTTAACTTAGAGCTTCATGAAATGTAGGCAGATAGTGTAACAGTTTGCCCTTAACGATTTTTTACACGAAGTGTCTGAAATTTTTAGTTGCTTCATGCGCTTCATGAAGTGCTAGAAACCTTTACGCCGATAGTGTGGCGTGTATGTGTTTCTGTGGATTCGAGCCGTGTGGGTGGGTGGGTGTCTCTCAAGTCTGTGCGCGACCTCCCCCTTCACAGCTCATCTCCCTCTCCTAGTATTCGATTATATCGGTTCGTATTACACTATCGGCGTAAACGCTTGTAGCACTTCATAAAGTGACTAAAAATTTCAAACATTTCGTGTTAAAAGTCGCCTACATTTCATGACACCTGGATACCCGATTGTTTTCTTTAATCCTTACATACTGTTCTAACACAGATTTGTTTTTATATATGTATAATATACTGAATATGAGCACATCAATTTTTTCTCTATGTAAATTATTCATCTTCTGGAACGATGAAGACGAATTTGTTTTAAACATAATAAAGTTTGCGCAACCAGAAAAGAAACAGTTGAGAGCTTTGCTGTTGCTGTTGAAAATTTAATTTATTATATGAGCTCGAAAATATTTAACCAAAGCCAAAAGGTAGTTTAACAACTCCCTAGGATCCTAATGTATAAACCGTGTGTACACAAATGCATAAATGGAAACATCTTCGACATCACTCAAAATATAACTAGTTTGGTGTTTCAAAGTGCAATTGAAATTAATATAAGTAATATAATCAAGGCAGAATAGAAGAAAACTCTTTTCCTTAATAAGTGAATAAGTGATACTGGAGGAAACTCAATTTCAAGACGAACTAGATTATGGCAGCAACAACAGATACATCCAACATTTTTCTAATCCCACTTGTATAGTAATACATCAATTTTCCACAAAAACAATCTAAAAATTTTTGAAGGCGTGAAAAAAAAAAGATTAAAAGATATAGTCAGCAAATGAAAGTTTTTACAGATGTAATATCCATTACAGTAAAAATTTAATTTCATTACGAGTTCTTGGAGTTCTTATAATATCATTATTATTATTTTATTTAAAAAAATGTAAAATTTTAATAAGAAAGTTGAAATAAGATTTAAAAAAAATATTTGGTATTAAAGGAAATTGTTTAATAACTGCCCTCTGAAATTATTATTAAATTTTTATATTAATAGAAATTATTTCCTTAAGTACTCTTCAATAACATTTTATATTTCACAGCATTAACAGATCACGACTATGTGAAAAGTCAGAAGGGTAAAATTCAGCTTTTCTTCGGTGGATTTTATTATATAAGAGAGAGGATCATAGGAGAAAAAACATACTGGAGATGCACGCAATATAAATCACATAAATGCCTTTCCCGAATTCACACCTGTAAAAATCGAATTGTACGAAAATCTCCACACAATCATGGCATCAATAGAGCTCGTTTAAAGAAACCACCTCTACTTGTTATATAATTTTTATGTACATACATATCATTCTTTCTAATATGAATCCCTTTTGGTTACTAGTTATGTATCCTTACGTCTGATCCATAACAAACATACATAAATCACATAATATCTGAAGTAAGATTTATAAATTAGTTTATAGCAATTTTTCATGATGAAACCAAATTAAAAAACCTGTGAAATATTTTATTGTACTCATTGAAGTTTAAGTATACCATTTTTGATTAAAATTTGAACACATTATTTTTTCAAATTTATTTTGACTAATTTATACAATATTATAATATCAGCGAAATGTTTGTATATGCTTAATCTAATTGTGAATACTATTGAGTATTTTTATCCAATATTCAGACAAATTTCTTGTATGTACATACATAGTAGTAAGATATATGAACCTCATATTTTCAAAATAAACTTACTTTTGATATTGATGAAATAGATTCCGAACTTAGCACAAATTCTTGCATATTATTTATCATCACATTTCATTTGAACAGAAAATCTTCTTAAGAACTCTTCAATTTATTTCAGATTATCCCTAATGAGTTCTCAGTAAAAAAAACGCACGCCCATACCTATAATAAATGTACGTGGGAATGTATGCCATTAAGTTCTCCAGCTTAAATCCATGAAAATGATTCTGGAATAAACGTGAAACTATCTTTTCTGTCTGGACAGCCCTTCCCGAAATTAATTTCTGTGTGGCTTTCCTACTTAAGGCTCAAAATACATTCACGGTCTCAGGCCCAGGCCACAAGTCGAGGCTCGTGGTCGACTGCTGAAGTCAAGTAAGTTACATTCACGTCTACTGGCCACAAGAAGTCCCGCTTCTTATTATGCATAAATGTATATGTTTTTGTGTAATTAATAATTTTTTCCTCCATTTTATTTTATTGCAGAATTATTACAACCCAGTATGAAATGATTCTCACAGGTAAACAACTTTCTGACTGATAAACAAAACTCCGATTAATTACAAACCTCCCGCCATATTGAATAACCTACCATTTTTACACTTCAATTTTGGTAGTACTGTGGGCATTTACATTGCTTCAGACGCGTGCATCCTGTGACTTGTGGTCGTGAATGTATTTTGGGCCTAATGCCTGCGAACAGTAGTCAGAGAGAGCTGAAGTGGATCCATATGACCAGAATCTCATTTAATTATTGTACTCTGCCAGATTTATATAATAAAATCAGGTTAAAAAATCCCCCCACATCTACAAAAACTTGCATCATTGATTCTTTATTCATATCAATATGCATCAATAATCTAATAGCCCTCAAAAGGAATCAGGTAAATCTAATTTATATATATATTTATATTAATTCTTATTTCTTCATACTAATATTTTTTTCTTTTTCAGATTTGAAGGAATTCAAAGACATTGCGGTATTCGGTTTTACACAGAAGAGGAAAAAAATGCTAATTGTTGGAAGATATCAATATGTTTGTGACAGAATTCTTAAAACAACAGCAAATTGGAGATGTGCCAAGTATAAAAAAGAATCATGCAAAGCACGGGCAACTACTAAAATTATTGATAACGTCGAGAGATATGTTCTTCGCTATCCTTATCATACACATTGATACAACATATATCTTGAAAATATTTCATTTATTTTTTCAGTCGTAATCTGTAAATATCCGAAATGATTTTTCGTTTTATTTAGCTATTCAAATATTAGCTACTACCACCTTTGCCAGATCTGTGTTATTTAAAGTCAAAGAGAAAATATTTATTTTTATTTTATAACAAATTTACTAACATTTATTTATAATATTGATTTTCACATTTAGTGATTTTGATCATTGCAAAATCAAACCTTCGAAATCGAATTATTCCTATGAAACTAATGAAGTTTCCTTAAAATATGTACAAAGCTGCGGTTACACTTAAAAATATAAAATTTTTAACTGTATTATTACAATGAAACTGTCTTCTCTTGAGTAAAGTTAGCTTTGCTTTTACTAACTATACTTAGATATAATTTTATAAATTATACATTCATTTTTCAAGAACTTGTTGTCTATGAGTATTATTTTTCAAATTATCCTTGGTCAATTTTATTCTTATAAACAATGTAATAATTAAAAGTGCTGTTTATTTGTTATTTTTGACCACAATTTAAATATCTCCAGTAATATGTATTATTTAAAAATTAGATTTTCTTAGATTGCAGCCATTACACAAACGTTACAAGGACTTTGGGAAATCATTTTCCAGATGTAATACCCGCAACAGGGAAAAAAGTCTATCCAACACGACAATGTGGTTTGTGCTCACGTAAAAGAAACGCAAAAGGAAGATATGTTCGAAGGGAAACTAGATACCTATGCTTTGAGTGTCAGATACCGCTTTGTGTTGTACCCTGTTTTATGAATTATCACTTGGATCACATTAAAAACATGCAGTAACTATTAGTTAAATAATGTAAGTACATAAATAATTGCAAATATAATTTCATATAAAAGTGAATTTAGCTCTAGCACCTCAGTTTATGGTTTTAAACTGAAAAAAAAAACATAATGCAATTACTTTTAAATTCAATTTTATAAACGAAATGATTTTCTTTACAGTCCATTTCACGTACTATTTATGTATTTAATAAAAACTGTAGAAAATTTTTTAGTTTTATAATATGATTTAATCATAATTTTAGTTACAATTATTTAATCCGAGTACATATATTATTTCAGACTGAATTTACATTTCTCTGACCGTCTTTTGTTTTTCAACGAAGAGATTTCGAATATCCGTTTTATTACTAGTCTGGTTCCACTCGATCTTTTATGAATTTATATAGATAAGTTTGATTTTGATGTGGTAAATGAAACATTTAATTCTGCAAAGTTAAAGTACGAAATTTAAATAAAAATAAAACAAATTTTAAAAATTAATACATTTTTAGGCTAGGAAGTACTTACCTACTTATTTTAGAAAAAATAAAAACATTGTTTTTCTTCCATAATTGACATAATAGGTCTGTTCGCGTACTTTTTCAAGTAAAAACATGAAAAACGTCAAAATGTATGATAAAGAGAGAAATTGAGAGTGACACTCACAAAGTACGCGAACGGCTTCGAGTAAAAACTTGCAAATATTCGAGATCTGTAATAACGACGTGAAATTTTCCTAGCACATAGTACAATAAACAAATTTAATTTAGCACTTTGAATCCGTTGAAATTTTCTTGGAGAACATTCTACTTCTACTGGAGGAGGAGTAACAGGGTTTTCCATTTTTTAAAACTAAAAACTTGAAAAATAACTGAAAGCTTTAAAAATAACTGAAAACCGGCGACGATCTGTCAACAATGACACTTTCGAAGTTTTTACTCGACGATTTTTCTCGAGTAATAAATTGAACAGAGGGGAAAAGTGACGTCACCAATTTCTCTCTCAATTTTCGAGTACGCGAATGCCTTCGAGTAAAAACTTACAAAAAGCTTTACAAGTTTGTACTTTCAAGTTAGTACGCGAACAGATCTAATAAAGCACAAAATTGTCACTTCAAATGTTTTTAATCAAAAACAATCCATACTTAAACAATTTTAAGTTCTTCATTAAAAACACACAGGCCTACAAAAAAAAATCTGAATTTTACTTTAGACATTAGTAGGTTAATATACGTTATATTCTTCTTGCCTTTCCACTACTTCACCTAAGAACCAAGATACCCTCGCACCGACAGGGATTTTACACGATATTTCACTTCCTTTAGTTATATATTCTAAGATCTGTACAATATTGAGTATATTTAAGACTTGTTAGGAAATTCAATTTTTCTTTAATCGTTTTTTTGGGTTCCGTATAATAAAAGATAAAAACCGAACCCTTATAAGATCGCTCGTGTGTTCGTCGGTCTGTCTGTCACAGACGTTTTTCTCGAAGACGACGGATGTAGAAACTTGTTAGGTCTTCGTGACGCGTACATATTTCGACAGTCAAAGATTATTAAGGTTTTTTTTTAATTTTTAATGAGGGTGGGTTGGGCCTCTAACAAAATTCAAAATTGGCCCTCAACCCTCCTTACCGGCTTCATGCAGTTCTTCCAGGAGGTGTAAGCCGATTAGTTACAAAGAGAATGAGTCACCGTTTCGGATTCCACTCAGCATTTTCTCTATATCGGATCGTCAACAAGTTCCATCCCCTGTAAGGGACCCCTGAGAAAGTGCCCAGTGATAATTGACACTAGAGGGTTGACTTGCTTAGTCCCAATAAGTTTTTCGTTTCGTTTGGGTTAGGTCTGCCCCACAGTTCCTTTATAGCTCTACCTGAAGCGCCATCTAACCAAAGGCGAGTGTGTTGGCAGTCAGCTCAAGCCGAGATATAGAGGCAAGGTGTTTTGGTGCGATCCCAATTGTGGAGGAGAATGTCTCCGAGACTGTGAGTTGGCACCCAAAGTAGTAGTACCATGTTGTTCAAGGTGGTTTTACCCTCCAATACAAGTTTGGAGGTTGTAAAGGGGTTTTAACAAGACCTTAACAGCTGCTTGGTTGTCCGAGCAGATTGCAATTTCCTTGTTCTCAGCGTCTGAGTTAAGGAGATACCTTCCCGCTTTAAGGATGGTCTTGACTTCCGTCTGGAATACCGTGACATGGTATTCAAGGTGTGTGGCAATTTCCATGTGAAGCTCCTCGCAAAAAACGCCTGCAGGAATGTTCCTTTTCTTGTAGGTTTTTAAAGCTATTAGCAGAGTAGGCATTGAGTCATAGATAACGGGAAAACTGTTGCTTTTTTCGTCAGTCCCATAGTTCCTGGAAAAAAGTGTTTTTTGTGTTAATTTATAAGAGAATTTTATTAATAAGACTAACTCTTATAAAACTACTCTTGCGTCCGTCTGTTTGAATATTATTCAATTAAATTTGGATTAGATTTAAATATACTTTAATAATTCGTTCGATCGACTGTTCATTGATAATGTTAGCTTGACTCACACTTAATCGAATTATTTTATTAAATTTTGTTTCTTAAAACAACCCTACAGCCCTATAATATGTAGAAATGATTAGATACTAGCTTTTTTATTAATGAAATTTAAAATTACTTTAGCATCAAAATACTTCGATAGAGATGAAGCAATAGTTAAGAATTAACGTGAAATAATTATCAAAATTTCGCACCAATGGATCATTAGATTTGCTCCGTATATCTTAAGTTCTCTTGCTTTTCAGTTGCTTTTCATTTTCGAAAGGGTTGAGTCTTGGAAAAATTTAGTCTCTGAAAATACATAAATGTATGTATGTATATATGTAAAATTTCACCGATACTCGTTTTGATTTTCTATTTTAATAAATAAGAATTCATTTTCATCAAAAATACAGCTCTCTTCCCATACCAGATACAAAACGTAAAAATAATAAATAAAGAAAAGCATAACTTCATGTACAGACTTCTAATAAAATTTATCGAAACATTATTCATTTATTTATTTACACATTATTTGCTTAAATATAGAGCTTAAATTAAGCCTACATCTAGTTTTTATCGAAACATATTTATTTAATTTGTTTAAAAAAACACTAAATGCATAATATTCAGACAGAATTTTTAAATAAAAATTGCCGTTACCATTTTTAAATTTTATATTACCCGAATTGCAAAAACGTTCCCAAATTATTATAGTATTAGAATTCTAAATTTCAAGTTGTATAAGTTTACTACATTTAAATTTTCATGGTATTGTGATTGTTATGTTTCCATGTTTTCGCAGATTTTGACTTCAAAATGGGTGGAAACTATAATTATTAGAAAAATTAATTAAAATGCCAATAAAAAATTATGAGTACACATCCATTTAATTTTTTAGTAAATTTTTCACTCAGAAAAAGAATCAAATTGAGCTAACCTGGCAATCATCCTCCTTCTTCAAGTCTTCTTACTTCTTCTCTACCAAGTTTGTAATTCACAGTTAGAATTTTTCAGTCCCCATTTGGCGTTGTTTCTGTAACCAAAACTTCTGTCATTGAACTATCAGCGAGGACCGAAAACATGTTATTTGTGAATAAATTGGTGCTGTTCTTGGATGAAGTGCATTGTAACTTCCAAAAAAGCCGCCAACTCGTTCATAATGACGTCTGCTCATGGCGATCGTTCTCTGTGGAGAAGATCGTTATTTTCGTTTGTGTAGAAACCTATCCTGGTGATCCTATCCTTACATAATGTAAATAGAGATTTAATTGATTGGAGAGTTAGTTACTTATATAGTAGTGGCATTGGTGGATTAGACCTGGATACCTTAATTTGTTGGGGACGGCAATCCAGATTTTTGTAGTATTCCCCGATGTTCTATCTTCAATATTGTATGCTAATATAGACTAAAAACCTGGATTGTGCCATCGGATTGCAACGCTTTTCTTATAGTTCAACCTTCTTTCATGTTATAGTTTGCTCAGATTCTTTGAATGCAATACTCTTCACAATTTTGCACTGGAAATCAACATTTAATTTAAAGCCTTAAAATCGAGCAATATTAGTACTGAAAAATTACCATTGCTTGTTGAGGCACGCATGTAAAAAGTTCTATTGTGACGATTTATGTGAAAAAAAAAAATATTTATTTACGAGATCATGTGACTTTCAAATTAAATATTTCACCAGAAAGATTATAGTGAGTGATTGTATTAACTACTTTTCATAACAGAGGAATGATCAAGGAAGGACTTAGGAAATTTTTGTTAAGATCTACATATCTGAAGTGTTTGATGTCTTAGCTGCAATAATGTTCACTGAAGGTTGTTACCAACATTAATTTAAGCTTATTCAGCAATTAACGCTGTTTTACTTGAATACGTTAAATAAGCTTATGAAGTTACCGGTCCATTGTGGAAGCTATTGACATTTGCCATATTTTTGTTGTTGCTGCTATAGAATTTCAATGTTATTTTGCATGTGTTTCTTCTGCATTTGATTGGGCGTGATTTTCATATTGTTGAGTATAACTTGAAATAGTCTACTCTAACGCATCAGGTAAATTTTTGGCGACATTACTGAATTAATCTAGTGAGGTTCCAATTCATCAGATTAAATCTGACGTGACCTTACATTATTGAACTAATTTGATGAATTAATGTTTCAATAGATAAATTCTGGAATGTTTCCTTTATGTAAATTAAAATTAATTTATTTCTCAATAATAAATAATTTCTTTTTCCTTTTCAGATTTCAAGGATATTGCAGTATTCGGTTTTACACAAAAGAAAAAGAAAATGCTCATTATAGGAAGATACCAATATGTTTGTGATGGAAATCTTAAAACGACAACACATTGGAGATGTTCTAAGTATAAAAGTGAGTCATGCAAAGCAAGAGCAACGACTAAAGTAATTGATAATTTTGAGAGATATACTCTACGGTATCCTTATCATACGCATTGATTTCGGATGATCATAAATAACTTTTCTATTATTTTTTAAACACAGTCTGTAAATACCCGCCAAAGGTTTTTTATTTTATTTATTAATTGCAATATCTACATAATTTTACCTACTCCTGTTCTTAGATCTGTGTTATTGAAAACCAAAGACTATATATTTATTTTAATATATATTAACGGAATAATTTAAATGTTTACATTATAAAATAAAGCTTTCGAAATCGAACAATTATTCTTATCGAAATTATAATATTGCTAATATCCTTAATGTAGAAGGTTTTGTCTAATATTTTCAATCGCCTGTATTCAATCCAACTCGACAAAGTGGATCTGTTCTCACGTAAAAAAATATCAAGAGGGAAATGTATTAGAAAGGAAACCAGGGGCAACATTATAACTTCGCATCGAAAGCGTTATCGAAACGAAGATATTGCCCTGTTTTTTTCCCCTAACACAAACCTCATTTATTCTTTTTCTAGTTGTTGATAAAAATTTAAAAAAAAAAAAAATTTATTGATTTTTGAATTCAAAAAATATTCTCTAGAATCTTTTGGCTTATCAAAAGACAGTTTTTACTGACATATTGGAGTAAATAAAAAGCTAATTTCAAGCCAGCAATCAGTAACCCTGACACACTTGTACCTAATTAAATATGACAGTTTGGATTGTTGTGTTTAAAGTCAGAATGGATTTGGAATTGCTTTTATTATTAGTGAACTTTAAGGTTGAAATATTAAATTTTTTTGAAGATTGCTGAGGAAATTGACAACTCTCTCAAACTACTTCACGAAGCTATGCTGTGAAAACGAATTTTGTATCACATTAGCTCTTTTATATATTTCGCCTATAAAGTACAAACGGTTTTAGACTATGGTAATGATAAATGGTTCAACTCAAACAATTCATAAACAATTCTCTTAATGACCACTTTTATACCATCGAACTAGTAGATTTTGAGAAGAAGATGTACGTACTAAAGTTCAGTGAAAGTATGAAAGAAGATTTCCGTATTAGCAAATCGGCATTTAAATTGTTTGTTGAAAAATTTAGTAGCCTCCAATGGCAAGATACGATATTTGGGAAAGCTATTCCTTTATCTAAAAGAATAGCACTTGGATCTTTAGTAGAGTATCGTACAATAGCTTTTCCGATCGAAACTATAATTCCGTACTCTTCCTCCAATTTCTATGCCATTTCTTTATAAACATGCCCATTTTTCCAGACCTTCCTGAGCTCTTTTAATATCTGGCCCACACACTAATCAACTGCAAAACTTCCTCATTTCTCCAATTGCATCTTTTTTCACGGTTTTCCTTCATTATTCCTTTTTTGTTTTCCACTTTTAAATCAAAATTGGGTATTTGACAATTACTTAAAATTGGAAATTCCAAGAGTTTGTGACACTGTCCAATTAGAAAAAATTTATGAAATTGATATGTAGTTGGCCGGTTTATCACATTAAAATTTAATTAAGTACGGATTATGTAGTTACACAATGAGATAAATCTTCCTGGTTAAAGGCATATAATTACGAAAGTGACTTTAATGATATAATTAAAAGTCTAGTGTGTCATTGGTATAACTTTTTTCCACAATTCCTGAAAATTCTGCTTATTATTCATTCGGACGAAGCCTCCAGTAATCATCTCAGGGTGCTCCTCTAAATAGTCCATAATTATCTCAAATTGTTTTGCTCCAGTAATTTTCTTTACGTTATTCCTAGAATTGAGGTTAGAAATTTTAAATATGTTTATATGAAAATTTATATAACTAATGTTAAGCGGAGTTAATACTATCATTGTCAACAAATCTAAGTGAAGTTCTATCGAAATTATCGCCTGCCAAAAGTGTTATGACCCAATAAGCAAAAATTCCAGAATTGGAAATTTTCTCACACTACTTTCGTTTTATACACGTTCAAACAGCACTGGCGATAGCGAGTATTCAGCTGCTATATGACGCAGTTTGCGGAAACTTCCAATTATGAACAACCCATATATATATCTGACAATGAAGGAATATGTATGTACGTGTAGGCGATCAGAGATGACCATACTGATGAGACTTCTCTTATCGCTGAGTCGAAAAGTTCAATCATTTTTTTGCACTTAAAATACATTTTGTAAATTTATTGAAATTATTTTCAATAAATTTCAGTCTGTTAGATGAGAAATCTCCTTCGTACGTGTGATATTTAGGTTGTAATGAGTCGCTGGAGGAACTCATTACTTTCATAAAGATGCATTGCTCTAATATAGCTCTCGGGGCAAAGACCTCACTTATTCCCTATAAATTTTCCTCACGCAATTGCTTTCTCAAAAATTGCGCAAAGCATGTGACCTACATATATTGTAATTATTGTCGCATCATTCATTGACCCCTTGGGCACAAAATTCATTCATATAAAAGACCCAAAATGCCTAATCAGCGACCGGGTCATTTGCACTTGAGGTAAATGCACTCAAACTGCAAAGACACGTCAACTCGATGCCGCTTGTACATAAATCGTTCCCGTACATTTCTATGTATGAATTGTGCGCCAATGAGTTTAACCATTGGCCGACACTCAGATCATTTTAATTGTAATTATGTACATAAACGAACAATTGTTTCAGGGGCGTTACTTCCGGTATCAATTGGTTGTACTCTTTGATAGAGAGCCCATAACAATGAGGGTAATAATAAAATGCAGTGAGAATCATGCGATCGGGGCAGTTTTTGGTCAAGTTTGCGCAGTTCATAGTGAAGTTATCGAACTCTAATATAACTTTTGATTTTGTTAACTTTAAATGATTGTACTTCAGTAAAAATAATATCACTTTGATTTTCTGATAATTAAAAAAAGGTTTGTGCTTCAGTAAAAATACTGCACTTTTAATTTTCGTATATTAAATTACTGTGCTTCAGTTTTAACTTGTTTGAACTTACATCAAAAAAACTTTGTACGAAAAACAAATTGTTTCCTTGAGTAACATTTTGAGAGAAGTGAATGCGCCAAGTGAAGAAAAATCATTTAAAAGAATAAAGGGCTGGTGAACTTCCCATTTAGTTGAAAGCACTCCGAAGTCCTGTTGCGGACGAACGACGACCAACACAAGAACCATAACAAGGCATTGCTAAACTATCATCAGGATTTTAATCAAACTTGTTGGCGCCTCGAGATCTACAATCAACTAGTATAAGGAAATACTAATACTAGGTCCATAGTTATTGAATCTTCATTAAGGCTGAATAAATTTGCAAGCGTTGTTCCTCCTTTTTATTTTCCACAATTTTAATGATATTGATTTGAAACCTTCGGCAAAATATTAGAAACTCTTCAGTTCAAATGCTGCCGGGCTTAGGTTTTTGAAAAAAGTGTTGGGTTTTTTGTAAAAATCAAATACCTCAAAAAACCTTTTATACCCCCGCCATCATGAAAACAACGTGTACAAAATTTCATCTCTACGTCGAGCGTTCTCAGGCAGTGTTCAAATATATAGTGGACATTTTTATATGACAGCCCTATGAAGGAATTGCCCGATTTGTCCCATTTTCATACATACATACAAGCCTCGAACTTATTTATAAATAATTTAGATTGTTTCTTCCTCCTTTTATATATTAAGATAATTTATTACCAGGTAAACTTTATACTTGTTTAAGATAGCTAATTTGTGGGATTCTCCAGTACATCAGTAAAATTAAAAATTTTTTTATTCGATATTTCATCTATTTTTCTCCATTTTTTTTTAATTCTTTCCATTTTTCTATTTTTGCTTGTTTTTTTGAGTAATTCAATTTCGCTATTTGGGACCTGTTGATAAGTCAAACCAAGACTTGAAACTTCCTGCCGTAAATCAAAAAGTTTTGTGATAGAATAACGAATAAAAAAGATTTTCACTTTTTGTGTTGTACTACAGGAGAATCCAAAAAAGTATCCATCTTGAACTAATAAAAATCTTTACATGAAAAACGAGAAATTGCTTTCGCCAATTATTTAGCTTTGAAATTGTTCCTCTATGTTCTCCATATCAGTCCCAATGAACTAAAAAAGGAACTCAAAAACAGCATTATATAACTTGTTTGCACTACTCCTTAACTTACGTGATTTGAAGATGATGATTTTAACTTTTAAGTTTCTTTCATTACCAGTAAGATGATTTCATTTGCCAGTCTTCCTGTTGTTGTAGTTCCCCATAAAGTGGCCTTTTGGTCGGCCAAATATTAGGTAAGCACAGCAGTATACAGACTTCGGCTCCGGTTTTATCCAGATCATCCGCTTTTTCATTTCCGCCCTCACTTTCGTGTCCAGGAACCCAAAGCAAGGTTACTCTTTGTTGTCCGTACGTAGACAATAGCTGGAGTTTCGTGTGCCAGCTCCAGCTCCGCTTCAATGCCTTGAGAGGTCAGAGCCAGAAACGCAGATTGGCTGTCTGAACAAATGTAGATGTTGGAACTCTTGGAGCCACTATTTAAACGGAGTGGAGAGTCCACTTCTGGATCCACCACACCTGCGCCTATTTTATATATATATATATATATATTTATATATTTTGTTTTGCCTTCTCTTGTTAATTACTACCTGGTAATCTCTTTCAAAGGAAAATCTTTTGACCATAAATAGCATCCATTGGGGCTTCTAGGCTTTTAGTATGGACCTGCTCGAAGTTGGTACGGTGTCGCACACCGGAAGAAATGCGATCATCTGACCTCTTCCTTCGAAACATAATAGCCGCTGTTTCTCTGTGGATAAAGAGATAGAATGGCTTTATGTAATCGTTAAGGATGCGCTGTGAAGGCACCAGTGGCGAATATGCAAGCGTGAAAAGTAAACAATAAGCTCATCTAAACAGCTGTTTTATAATAAATTTGTAAGTTACAGTGCACACTGCATGAAAAATGTCGACCGGTGCACCAGCTCAGAACAAAGAATTAAATCATGCAAGTGGGGGGGGACCTGTGACGTCTATAAAATTGATATAATTTATTCACCCGAGAAAGTTAAAAAATGGAAAAGGTACTACATGTTCTTGTAAACGCATTATTACGCGATGTCCCGAAAATGAGTACGCGAACCAAATCCAATTGAGATGGTTTTGTAAATATATGGACAATAATGTGACGATTTCGGAAGATTTTCAAAAATTACTCAATTTAGGTGCAGTGAAAAGAAGCTATTAAATTGCGGAAATAAAAATTAATGTAATTAGCAATTTTTTTTTCTAATATGCATAAGAAAGAGTGAAAAAAATGTAGAAAGGTTATATTTTGGGTACAGAGTGTGATATGTCATTTTGAATCAACGCTTTTTGACTTCTTAAATCCAATATGAAAAATTCGTGTTCATAACGTGTTTTTTTTTATAAAAATAATAGTTAAATAAAAAAAATTTTGTTGAGCCATAACTTCAAAACGGTGAAGATGGGATAAAAGTATAGACCTTTGGAAAAGTCCAACGATTATCAATCTATGTGGAACTCTAGAGCCATACATTACTTCTTGATTTTATAAGATCCTAAGATCTTTATATGTATATCTACATTCTAGTCGGATAAATCAACTGAGCTGTCGTTGATAATACTGCATAGCCCCGAGACTAGCAATGTCATAACCGTGTAACTGTATTGAGCAGAAAAATTCCAATTTCGCAGTTAATGGTAACGTAGCTAAGAAACTAGCATTTGTTTTGTCAATTTAATTTCCAATTTTGTCATTATAATAAAAAAAAATTGAATTTTATTGTCTGTTGAAAACTTTACTCTAACTGTTGCGGTTATGGCGGTATCATCGACGCTACATATACTATGATTTAATTGTGTCCAATACGTAACATATTTCTGTGCGCAGTACTTTTCTGAAGGTTTCTTTCTCTCAAACTAATTAAAATTCGATTCGCAGTGTTTTTTTTTTATATATATACTTATTTAGCAGCTATGTATGTACAATTTCTGAATATAACAATTAAATCGTTAATATACTAAAACTATAATATATTTAGGTTCAAACTCAATGATTGCACATCTTTTAACAAATAATCGCGGTGCACCAATGCTGACACACAATGGCTATACATTTATAACAGCTAAATATTGCAGAGAGATGACAAATTGGAAATGTTCGTTAGCAGGGGACGGATGTCCAGCTAAAGCTATTACGAGATTATTTGAAGGAGTTACACGGTTACGTATTCTAAACGCCTTCCATGATCACCAACCAAAATCAAAAAAAGAAAATGATCAAAATCGAGGTGCAACAAGAATAAGATGCAAGCCAATTTCGACTATGAAATGATTTGAGATGTGATGTCGGAATTAACATTTCGAATTTTTGTAAATATTGTGAAAATGTAAAAAAAAAAATGCAAAATAAATAATTTTCACTAGAAAATAGCTCATTAAGAGTTCTTATGACAAATTGTCATTTTAAATATTAAAGAAAGATGCGATGTACTAAACATTTTTTACGATATAAATAAGTTGTGAAAATAAAAGAAAATTCTTTTTGAGTTGTTATTGACTAAACAGAACAAAATAATAATAATTTACTTCATCCTTGCTCTTAACAAATGCTTTATTCTGCATATATAATATAATTTAGTGTGCTAATGTTTGGTAATATAAGATATAACTTTTAAGGCTTTCGTGGTTGCTTACTGACATTTTATATAAATTTTTCGGATTAGCCGGGTATTAAATAAATTTAGTTATTGAGTCCTAAATCAAGTACCCCGAACGTTTCACTTCAAGTTCAATTAAGCGGCGTGGTCACCGGGTAACTTCCTGAAATTGTTACTGATGATTTAAGTTACGCAGATTGTACCGGTGAATCTGCGGTTGTAGCATTTGTTATTGTTGTTGTGCAGAGTTTTGGGAAAAAAACATAAATCACCGCGCCACTTCTTAAAGAAAGTTTATTTCGGATCAACCGTGGATAGGTGTTACGGATGGGATCCCATGTTCGTGAAAGTTGGAAACTATTGTCGCAATTGAAATTAAGTCGTCGTTTTATTTCAATCTTAAACGAGACGAGGAGTATTATAAGGCTCGCGAGCCAGAGCTTCCAATGATATTCTGTTGGGTGGTCCAGAATATGCTCTCAAATTGCTGATTTTTGCTTGCAGAAAATATATGTTCTTTCAGGCGGGTAGCAATACTTCTTTGTGTTTTCCCAATGTAAGATGATCCACAGCTACAAGGGACGGCTGGAGTTAGGAGTGGAAAACGATATTTTGGTAATTGCAGGTGGTGGTTTATCACCTTCTTGGGTGGTAAAAGGATGGATTTCAAACCGTATTGCCTCTAAACATTTCCCACTCTATCTGTAACGCTTCTAACATAGGCCAGGAAAGCTCTCTTTCGGTTTAACTCCTGGTTTCAATCCCTTTCCCTTGGCAAATTAAGCTTCAAGGTCCGTTGTTTTCTTATATAGCCGTTGAATTTCAAAACATCGTCCACATAATTGAACTCTGCCGCCAAGTTTTTACCATCATAAATTCTGTGGGCACGTTGAACTAGGGTGATAACGATCGATCGTAAATTTCCCGGGTGGTGGTGTGAGGTAGCGATTAGTGTGTGCCATAATGTGCCATCATTCTTTCGTATAACTTTAGTGCCCATAAATGCAAGAAATCCGTTCTGTTCTTGCTCAAATGCAAATATAAGATAATCATTTTTCTCTCAATTTTTAGTAACACTTAAAACTTTACAAGAAAAATCTAATACACTGATATTTCTGAATGCAAGAAAAGTAACTGCAATTTTTCAATAGCAACACATTTGGAACTATAATTTATCTTCAGATGCTGGACGCCTTTGAAAAACAAATGTATAAATTACCAACCAAGCTCATAAAGCACTTATCACAGTTTTGTTTTCGTTTTGTAAGAAGTTCAGCACTGAAGAAAACTAGAGCTCAAATGGTAATTTTCTGCACATTACCAGCAATGCTAGTCGTGTATCGAAACTTTTAAAATTCTGTATATCATTTAAGTTTATACGGGATTGCCGCGAATTGAATTAAACAATTCACTCAAATCAAGTGTTATCGTTTCGTGCTATGATTTCAGGAGCAGAAGCTTGCTTTCTGCCATGTTTTAGAAGACCGCATATCGCTTGGTAACGGAGTGTAGTATTTCCAAAATATTGTCCTACTAATAACTTTTTTGTTCCACTTGGGACTTAAAATTTATTTTATTAATAATAGATTATTATTAGTCCGACGCGTTTTTTGAAAGAAAAAAAAATTGTAATAGTGGTATGAATAATGTTCTGAAATTTTTACTTTGTTAAATCATAAATTTGAAACGGACAAACGATGGATCATTGGAAGGCTCCAATTATTATCTATTTAACAAATTTGAAACCAGAGTTCAAAAGTTTTAAAGTGATTCATAAAATTTAAATGAAAATCTTTGAGACTTTTGTTAATTGTGACTTTTGTTTTCTTCATCCTTTGGTATGTTGCTACGAAATACCCAGAAATATCCCTTTCCATTTTTAGTGGTTTTACCCACCACCTTCTCCTTCTGACACCCCAAAACATTTTATGTTCAATGTATAAATTGAAATAAGGCAAATAAATTCTCCATTTATCTGATATCATTTCAGAAAAAACTTCTTTAAAAACAAAGTGAAAATAACATTCAAATAACGTGACGTCCCGGGGCGTTGTGATTACTTCATAGTTGAGTCGAAACGGACCGAAATGGAATGTAACGGAACGGACGGTATGTAATCAGCACTTAAGATTGAAAAGTTCACATTCCAAAGAAGCATTGGCTTGCTGATTGCGAAAGTTTTCTTCCACATCTTACTTGTCACTTGGGACTTGTGTTGTGGTTGCGACTGAATTTATTGACCCCAGGGGTTGCTATAATTTAAGAATGCTATCAGGATTGTTATTTTTTTGCATGGTACGGATTTACGAGAAAGATATACCGGGCTTCACCTCTGATTCCCGGGAAAATATAGTTCTCCTTACTGCTTATCCTGGCTCTTTTTTTTCATGACGGTAATTTCCTTATACTACTTTTGACAGCAAATGACTAAAGTTTTTGTTGAGTATAGGGATTCTCCAAGTTCATGGTAGCATTTTACATAATATGTAATATAGTATTGGGAGCAATTGCTGACAACACGCCCAGAAGTCGATCCACTTTTATTAATTCAATCACATCATATTAATGAACACGTTTATTTACTTTACTAAGCATGGTTTGGAATTTGGTAGCACTCCTAATTGTGTATCTCTGTAGTTTTTCTTTCAGCACTGCTTTAACATCATATTAGAATATGTGCTTGAATCTCTTTCACACAAAGTGTTATTTTGCTTTCTTCTTAGAGAGTGGAAATGTATGATTTTTTTTTTTCATTTTATTTATTAGGTCAAAAATAATTCCGACTTTCATCGGTTATCGCCTTTCATTCCACTTCCCATCTTTATGAAGAATTTCAAACTCCTGAACGGCTTCAACACAATGTTCAGATTCAAAGGCTTCATGAGCTGGAACTGAAAATTGGATCTGGATTTTCTAATATCTAGATACCCGGATCTGCAAAATATCCGATTCCTAAAATCCGGATCTGGATCCAGACTAAGCAAAGGAGGCTCAAAATTTCATTCATATTACATTGCTTCATTGCGAAAATATAAATTTCCCGTTTCCAAATGAAACAAATGTTGAACCTTTTTTGCTCTGGAGAGTTCGGATCCAGATCCCCGGATTTGAGGAATCGGTTCCTAATTATTCGGGATTATTATTATTATTATTATTATTTTTTTTTCCGGGGGATGCAGACAGGACTCCCGTCTCTCATCCTGCCACCGCGACCTAGGAGATCTTTTGTGACATTACCCCTAAACGCCCTAGGGCGCCCATTCGAACTTAAGGTCTTTAATGAAACCTATAATGTCCTTGGGGGCCATTTTAACAACATCCTCTGGCAGTGGAAATGCCTTTCCTAGATGTCTTAGCCTTATGCGGCATAGGGCTTCACAATCACATAGGATATGCTCAGCCGTTTCATCGTCTTCCATACAGAATCGACAGGTCTCATCATCGACCTTACCCATCTTCTTGAGATGGTATCTAAGTGGGCAATGCCCAGTAAGTAGGCCCGTTATGAGTCTTAGTTCCTTTCTGCTGAGTGTGAGGAGTTCTTTTGTCCTCTGTTGCGAATACTTTATAAATTTTTTTCGCTTGTCTCAGCCCCGGGGATAATCCGGATACTTTCAGCTCTACCATGAACACTGTCTTTCACTGTATTAACGATTTTGTCTGCGTGACTCATTGGGAAAGTTATCACCAAATCGCACTATCTCTTTTCATTGCACTGAACGACTTCGGCCATTGCGATATAATCTTTCTTAGAACTAACTGAGAACTAAATTCATCTTCAATTAAACTAAACTAAAGCACAATACCGAAAACTCGAAAATATTTTGCATCAGGGTTGCATTCAAAAAGCGAATATACATACATATATCTATCCACTTACATTTATTTTTATACCCTATAAGAAATCATAAGGTATACTAAGTTTGTCATTCCGTTTGTAACGCATAGAAATAATGCTGGTAGAGTAAAATGGATTGGACACCCAAGCATAATATTTAAAGTTATTTTGATTTTTGAATGTCCGTCCGTCCTTGAGAGCTGAAATTTTGCAAATGGAAAAAATTAAAATTTAGTTCGAAAATAGGACAAATCGGGTAACTGCTTCGTAGGATTGCTATGCAAAAATTCCGTTTTTCACTACATATTTGGACACTGCCAGAGAACGCGTCAATGTAGAGAGCTGAAATTTTGTACATAGTATTTTAATAAAAAAGTAAATATAATTTAAAAAATGGACTAAGTCGGACAACCCGTTCATGATGTTGCCATATAAAAATTTTGGATTTCAACGTATATTATGAAAACTTTCAGACCTAGACGTTTTTATTGTACCGAAGAATTTCAGAATATGAAATCCTATGAAATTTGTTATAATAATTTTTACTGTCCGACAAACCGTTCTAGAAATATAGTGAAAAACCCACTTCAACGATCAAACTTGCAATGACGGGTAACCATACGCAATTACATACGAATATTCATCTAGTGTATTATAAGAATGGGTCTTAGACCAATTCTATATTTTTTACTTGTTTCAATAAGTAATAATTACGTTATTAATATATTAAGAATATAATATATTTATTTAGGCTCCTATGCAATTATTGCACAATTTATAAAATCTAATCAGGCTGTTCCAATGCTAACACACAATAGTTATACATTCATAGCAGATCGACGTTGGACAGAAACGATAAACTGGAAATGTCTATTAGTGCGAAAAGGGTGCCGAGCTAGAACTATTACAAAATCAATTATAGGCGTTACAAAGATGCGCCTTTCAAATCAAATCCACGATCACCCACCAAAATCAAAAGCGGAATATCAAGGGGTACAAAAATAAGTTGCAAACCAATTTCGACTATGAAATAAGTGAGTTAGAATCTCAAATTCTTTTAACTGTATGTTGATTGCTCCAAAGATCTTCAGGAATTACCTATTCGTAGTTATTTATAATATTCCCAACAGTATGCTGTTTTTTTAATGATTTTTTATAAATTTAAATCTTTTTCATCTCATTATAACAAATTTAAACGCAAATAACTTCTATAATTCGTGGTATATACATGAAGCATAAACTGGTTCAAGTACACAGAGTATGAAACACGCTGTATGAGAGTTCCAATTTTTTGTACTTAACTTTAATGGAGCAAGTTGCAAGCTCCATGTGCCATGTGTAAACTGCAACCGGTGTGAAAGCTGCTTAGTAAAATTTGTATACAAAATGCAGAGAGGATGATATTCTGACTTTGGAAATTTCTTTACTTTCCTACCAGCACTAAATTACTTACTTTTCAAAAAGCAAGGAAAAACTAACGTTTTTATTAAATTTTGTGTTGCTTTTGCAACTTAAGACCACACAAATCATTACGGCTTTTTTTCAGTCAATATAACACAAAAGAACTTAAAACAAATTCATATTTTGTTTATCTTTTTAATATGCACTAAATACTCGACAAAAGCAAATGGGGACATACATAAATGCGTCAAGCTGATGTTGGAATGCATAAATTGAGGGCCGTTTAAAAATCAAAAATTAAAACGCATTTTTATCCTAAAATTGTGAGGACGCCCAACTAAAATATTAAAAGCCGAAAATTTCGGTCGCTGTCATTTTTCAACAGAATTCTAAAAAGTTTTTACATTATTTCTCGAGATAAACCGCTTTATTGTTTTCGTAGAGAAAACTATTTAGAAATAAAAATTGTAAAAAAATAAAAGAACCAGGAACGCATGGGTTTTTATCTTTCATCAGTATAAGTAGAAAGTTTTTATGATAATTATGGTTTAAATTGTCATCAGGATAAATACATATATATAAAGTTTGACATTTTTTTTGTAAACTTGAAAATCCTAGCAGCATATTCCCTCTCTACTAAGAGAAGAATTATCCGCAATATTGAATTAAGATTGCAGAAGCAATGAATCATGTAACTATTATAATTATCGTAAAGTCCAAAATGATTAGGAAATTCAGTTAATGACAATTTAGTAAAAAACACTGTCATTTATATGAAAATAAATTCAACAGTTGTCTCAAATTACTTGGAGATATGGATAGCGGATATTTCTAGCGGTCGAAGATGGTAAGCGAAAACTTGCTTCACTTAAAATAATATTCTTAGACTGGAAACTAGGTCCTGAGAAATGAAGAGGGTGGATGAAAGAGGAAAAACTAAAACTATAAATGAGAACTTATAACAAAAAAACAACGTCTGAGCAAAAACAAAACTAAAACTAACAAGTAAAAAAGCTAGAATTGGTCTAAGACCAATTCTTAGGATACCCTAGATGAATGCCCGTATTAAATTTCGTATGGTCACCGATCTATTCAAGTATTGATTTTGAAGTTGTTTTTCGCATATATTTCTAGAACGGTTTGTCGCACAGACAAAATGATTATAACCAATTTTATAGGATTTCGTATTCTGCAGAAGTTTTTAGTACCATAAAAATGTCTTGGACTGATCGTTTTCAAAGTATACGTAAAAAACCGAAATTTTTATATGGCAACACCAATAAAGAGTTGCCCGATTTAGTCCATTTTTGACATTTTATTTGCTAATGTAGTAAAAACATCATGTGCGAAATTTCAGCTCTCTACGTCGACGCATTCTCAGGCAGTGTCTAAATATATAGCGGAAAACGAAATTTTTATATGGCAACCCCACGAAGCAGTTGCCCGATTTGGCTCATTTTCGAACTTAATTTTACTTTTTTTTTTAAAGTCTGTGTACAAAATTTCAGCTCTCTAAGTGTACGCGTTCTCAAGTTATCGTGCGCACAGACGGACAGACGGACGGACGGACATGCAAAAATCGAAATAACTTTTAATATTATGAATGGGTGTCCAATCCATTTTGCTCTACCATCATTATTTCGAGGTGTTACAAACGGAATGACAAACTTAGTATACCCCTATGATTTCATCTAGGGTATAAAAAATAAATAAAGCCCCTGTTGTTATTGTTGTTGTAGAGGGACATTGGCAAACTTGGTTTTCTTGCTTTTATAGTAACTGCTACAGATATTCGATATAATTTTTGCTGTGTGCATATCCCCTTTCAATAGATTATGATTAACTAGACTATCATTTAATTTTATACGCCATTTTTTCTAAAGTTTTTTTTAAACTATAATTAAAATTCATTTATTTATTTTAATAGTTATTTTAGAATTGATAATTAAGTTATTATATCACTAAATCTATAATATATTTAGGTCGCTATTCTGTAACTGCGCAATTCATACAAACTATTCGGGGTGCTCCAATGCTTATACACAACGGTTATACATTCATAGTAGATCGACATTTGAAAGAAACGACAAATTGGAGATGTTCGGTAGCTTCGAAAGGTTGTCGAGCTAGAGCTATTACGAAATTTATTAGTGGCATTACAAAGGTGCGCTTTACAAATGAAATTCATGATCACCAACCGAAACTGAATAAAGAATCCAAAATCTGCAGACCAGTTTCATTTACATACTGGAAATGATATTTTGTCAGAAATGAAGCTTAAACTTGACTTCTTCAAGTTCTTGTAAATTTTTTGTATTTTTAACGAATATATGTAAAAAAATTTAAAATAAAGAGTAATTAATAGAGTTTTCACTAATCTTTATAAATCCGAAAACGTAATTAAATTTTTAATAATAATAAAATGAAAGTGATTGTTCTGATGGTGCATAAAAAAAACATCTGACTATTAATTTTTTTATTAAATATGGAGTGACGGATATTATTTAGGGCAAAGTCGTCTATTTTACGCGCAATAGCTCATAATCACCATGTACAAGAAGCTATTGTAATTGGGAAAAGAAAACGCATCTATTTAAAAAAAAAGTTTTTGCTCCAGCTTTCAGAGATGATTCCATGATTTTAAATTGTTTCTTAATTATCTGTCAAAGAAGGTGGTCAATATTAGAAAATATCTTTTACACGAGATTGCATTGGTCTCATGGAGTCATCTTTAATACAAATGAGAAAATTAAGCTGATATTTTGAGTATACTTTGTAAAAATTATTGCTGGTTTCACCGTACACCGATATCAAGCAGAGTCAAATTAAATCTATTGTTGCAATAGCCATAGAAGAAAGACAATAATATACACATATAGTACATAGTCCCATTACTTACGCTGTCTGTATGATCATACCATGTACATCCAAATTAATTCCCGATAAAAAATTAAAGATATGCCAAGCAGATCAAAGGATTTACACCACGATGTCTGCAATTCTTGAAAAAAGAGAACATAAAATCTTTAACCAGCTCGAGAAACAATCTGACTTAAGTATAATCACAATATAATTATGGTGTCGTAAATGTGTCAGCTACCTATTATATGATATCTTCATTACAGTTTCTGGACATACCTGCAAGTAAGTACCTCCTGCCTGGAAGGAGAACCTGAGACAATCAAACACTTTTCGTGTGCTTTTCCGGCCTTTGCCCGGAGCAGGCTGGATACGCTTGGGTCTGCTCCCCTATCTGTGGACGAGCTGAAAAACTTATCTCACGTAGACCTGATGAGCTTTATTAAGAGGACAGGAAAGTTTTATGAGATGACTTTTAGCAGGTTAGCACAATGGGCCACTCCGCTCAAAACATTCGTGTTTCAGATCTCTCGTCTCCTGCCTTTAAAAAACTCGGTCCTTATTTTATTAGACTTCTACTAATACGTCTCATTTTTCAGATTCAGGATATTTGATTTTTTGACATTGTGGATAGATGCTGGATTTATTATACTGGAAATGACACACATCGTGAGGTGAGTAATTCATATTATGAAATACAAGATCATAATTATAGCTGCAAGTATTACAACATTCGGTATGATTTCAGATTACGCAAACTAAGGTATACGATAATATACACCAGCTGTATAGAGGCAAGTGGTATGAATCAAAAAGTTACCCCAACGATCTACATTTTGTGAAAAGCTGTAAGGGATGAAGCATTCTACAATCTGATGGTGCATTATTATATCCACCATAGCAAGTATAGCTTAATCACTCCAGTAAGGTGAGATAGAAAACACTCCCATGTGTAATCTACATTATGTATGGAGTTATTAATTATATATAAATCGCATAATGGGCAAACACAATTCCACCGTTTCGATCCAAATTCGTGTTATAGCATTTGCCAATATTAGAAATATCAAAATAATAAACGCGAATGTTCCATACTTAGGATCAAAACAAATGGCATATTGTGAAATGTGTGAATATATTTGGTAACTTTTCAGCTATAAATTTTAAATACATAAATCAAATAACTAACTAGTGTGAAATTTGTTGCACTTGGGAATGTTAATTCCAATTACACGGTTTGTTTCGTATTTTAATGCATTTCTCTACGTTTCTTTGGTTACTCCATCTTACATAGCTCCTAATCATTTCGGTAAATAATTTTTCCTCTTTAATCTATCTCGATTTAGTTTTTTTTTTTAAATTCCATTCAAGGTAACTTGCATCTCGATTTAGGGAGTTACGTATGTAGGTGCACTAAACATAGTAT
Organism: Dioctria rufipes; assembly: GCA_963924295.1. NCBI lineage: Eukaryota > Metazoa > Arthropoda > Insecta > Diptera > Asilidae > Dioctria > Dioctria rufipes. The sequence continues at coordinate 233,205,842 of OZ002741.1, read as the reverse complement.
GGCAATTTGGCAACTGGGTAATCCTTCTTTTTCCCTGTTAAGCTTAGTAGGTAGGTCCGCGCTAAACTAAATTTTTATATAAAATTTAGCGCGCTAAGAGCTATTAGCGAAAATTTATCCTGAATTTTAGCGAGACCAGTACTAAGATCAAAACGCTAAATTTGTAAATACGTAAATATGTAAAATCATCAATTTGTTGACAAGAGTGAGTAAAATAATAAAAATGTTTCTTCTTTTAGCATCTCTCGTCCCTGCATCTCCGCTGTAATATTTTGGCTGCTTAAAAAACGGCTCGATAATGGAAACTCGCTAAAATTTAGTTTAGCGCGGACGTCAGTATTAGGCTTTATCACAAAAAAGCAAACGAAATTAGATCACTTTTATTTTTCATAAAAAGATAGATTTACGAATATTTTACGTGCGAGGGGTAATTGTTTTCAATGAAAGTAACAATTTCTCATTCATTTATGTTATTTACCAGCATGTCGCACGAGCAAATACTTACTATACTGCATTTACAACCAAAGGCTTAAACTCAGTTGCGAAGGCCGACGACTATTGCAGTAATAAGAGAAATTTTCTATAAGAACGTTTTATGGATCGTGTATTACATAGGAATCTGTCGACAGCGACTTTGTCCAAATTGTAAATGCATGTGGCAAGATACAATTACAATTTTGACATCGACTGCGACTGAAACTAAACTTTGCCCAAAGTGCCAAAGTGACTTCTGGTTTGTTCAAGCAGTTGAAGCTTTAATTTAATTACAAATTTCACCTCAGCGTCGACTTCGACTGAAAATCAAGTCACAGTCGACAGATCAGTCGTAATTGTTAATCAGGCCTTAATTAAGTTGCGACGATCAGAGGGGCCGACGGCCAACCACTATTGCAGTCATACGACAATTTTCTCTGGGAACGATTTATGGAGCGTTTATTACATAGAACGCTGCATTTGGTCACCAGCCGCTCTATCATCGCAAACTCATCGCTAAAATCATTGTAAATGTCAGTCCACGTTCCGCTCACAAATCATTAGCTATCCCTGGATAAAGTTGGGCGTTCAGCATCGAAAGGTATTATAATCAAAATATATTTTACCTTTTCCTGAAAATTTTTGTATGATGACGGAGGTATAAGTATAGAATTCCATTTTGGCTTAAGCTTCTTCGCTTAAATCTTGAATTTAACTTATCCTGATTTAAGCTTGAGTTGTAAAACTGGCACTTACGCTGTTAATTTTTGCTAAAAGACGTACTGTTTGTTAAATAGCATAAAAACGATTTATCAAAATTTTCTCCTAAGAAAAAATGTATGTGTACGCGTACGTATATTCATTTAATCAGCCTAATACCCTAGGCAGACGGACAAAATCAAATGACCATTCGTTCGTAATTGATTTTTTGAAAAATTAAGTTATCCAAGATTTTGTGAATTAAAACGAAAGTCCTATCAATTTCTATATGTAATTGACAGCACATTTTTAATAATTAAAATTCAAAGGTAAAGCGATTTTGGAAAAATTCAGTTACAAGCGAATGATCATTGATTTTTCCCGTCTGCCCAGAATATAAGTGCAGGTTTCACAATTCTAGCTTAAATACAAATGAGGAATATAAGCTTTTGTACTCAGATTGATTACAAAATTCCTTTTGGGAAGACACAATTATTTTTCCATAAGATTGGTTGGTTTGAAAGACAAAATTTATTGATTATGGAAAAAACTATGAAGATCTGATCGATCTAATTGAAACATCAGACTACCTACATACCTGCAGGAGTAATTTCTACTAAGCAAGGTTTTATATTCTACATTTTACTCTTGAGATAGGGATAAAACTAGAATTATTTTTATGTGGTCGCAGGAAATTTTTCTAAAATGGAAAATTTACACAAGAAAAATTATTAATTTGTTAACCGCAAGTTGATGTCAGTTTATTCGACGTCTGAAGGTGGAATTTGATTGAAATTTCGGACGTGAGGCTAACTTCGACTACGAGGAAGAAACTAAAGCAGAGGACATTGCGCGGTATATGCCATATATTTTTGGGTGCCTAACATGATGATTTTTTCTCACTTTGTTTATGTTCGATAAGGAAATGTACCCTAACACAAAGGCCGTAGTTGAAACTAAAATTGAAAGGGAGTTAAAAAGAAAAATATTTACATTCCTTTATGTGGAAATTTAGTAATACTCTATTTGTTCTTTTTTAATAATAAACTGGAAAATTGTTGTAAATGTTTGCAATTTTGATAAAAGTATTTAATTTTTAATATATTTTTTTGATACATTTACCAAAAATGAAATTTTAAGGCAAGTTATTCGGGAACCGAAAACTGTAATAGGCTTACTAGGGAACCGGCCATCTAAAATACACTGTAACGCACCTAAATGTATTAATTCAAAAGGTTGTTTTATATTACCAGCACTCACTATCCTGCTGCTGGTATACAAATTTGCCTCATACTTTCAAAAACCGCGCCAAAATACTCCGCATAAACGTTTTTTCCATCCGCCTGCAATGTGCATTTTTTATAGTGTGTGTATAAACTTATGTACAAAGCTTTGGGATTGGCTAAAACCCACGAGAAATACTTCCTAAGCCATGAAACAGAAGGCTTGTGTGTGTGTGAGTCCGTTCTCTAAAATGTTCTATTTTAATACTTATTGAAAGTGCCAGACATTGATTTTATATATGCTATGGAGCCGTAACTACTATCCATACGGGAAAATAGTCTTCCAATAATTTTAAGCTTGGCTCCTTACCTTCCCAAAGTCTACCCTTACTATACACCTTATTTAACAAAATAATGAAATAGTTTTGATTTAAAAGTAACCTTTCCATTTTACGCTCAAAAACTCTCAACTGAGTAATAGTTACCATAATTTTGTTAAATTTGATTACGGTTAGGAGGATAAGAAAGCAAGATTAAGACCATTGTAATGATTATCCCGTGGATGGATGTGGTGCAACGTTTCTCCTTGTCTATGAGTGGCTATTGGTGTCAGAGACTGCCTTTCGTAGTGGGCGAGATTGCTCAGCCGAAATTAATTCTGGAGTGCAGGCGAGAAAGCTCAGCCGATATTCGCACGATTTATGGCGTCAAAGACTGCCGAAGTTATTAGAGAGAGGAATTGATATCAAAACACTTTTCTTCTCTAAAACGTACTGTCTTTATTTCGAATCAAGTTCTATATATATATATATTTAATCGCTACCCCTTCCTAGTGTATAAATCTACCAATTAGTTAATTTATTGCAATATAGATTATTCACCCGGAGTAGCGCAATCAATATTTCCAAATTAAAATTTGGCCATGTTGCACATTCACAACATTTCCCACATTCGAGTTCACTGAGGTCAGTGTAATGCATGAATGGTGTGAAATGCCGTGTCAGCAAACTGGCGTGTGTCGCACTGAGGTGCATTGCCCTTGCCATTACAATAATTTTCATGAATGGAAATTATGCATGAATCATAATAAATGTGATTATGTTTTTGCATGCTTGTTCTCATTCTTTTGATTTCAAAGTTTTTTGTTGTTTTTAGAGCGTGTGAATTTGATGAAAATATTTTATTGAAAATATTTGATTGATTGGTATTTGATGCGCTACATCCCTCCTCTTATGGAAAAAAAAATTTTGCTTTATTAAAGGAAAATTTTTGTTTTAATCTTATAGTGTAGTTTTCTATCTAATACTCCTAATGAAATGATTCGTATATTTTATCTAATTCTTATCTATACAGCCAATTCGATTGTTACATGCTACTTATGGTGAACCTTAAATTTTTTTTAGCCGATTATTATGTACTTCTTTTATTATTTTATCTATCTTTATCTTAGTGTTAACGTTATTCGTATCAATTACAATGTATGGCCCTTTATATGGGGGTTCATTCTTTCTCTTATTTCCTACTTTTAACAATACTTTATCTCCTATCTTAATTTTTAGTGGGTTAGTAATTATGCTAAGATTTTCGCTTCTTTTCTTTTTAGAATTCTCCAATAGTGCTTTGGCTATTCTTTGACTTTCTTGTAGTCGGAACTTTAGTTCTTTTGAATAGTCTTCTAGATTGTAGATCGGATCTGTCCTGTTTTGATCTAATGTGTCTGGAAGCGATGCTAATTTGCCGAATATTAGTTCGTGTGGTGAAATTTTGGTTTCGGAGTGAGGTGTGATATTGTAGCAGAATGTGTAATAGGGTAACCATTCATCCCATTCGCCATTCTGAGCTATTGATAATATGTATTCGTTCAGTACACGATGATTCCTTTCAATTGCACCCAGAGTTTCGTGGTGAAACGGAGTTGAGGTGACTTGGTCTATTTTGAAAATTTTGCATACCTCTGAGATTAATTGGTTGACAAATTCGGTGCCTAGGTCCGTTTTTAGGATTTTGAAGGTTCCATATTTCAAGATTATTCTTTCGACTAATATCTTTGCGACTGTTTTGGCCTCTTTATTCTCCATGGGGAATGCTTCTACATATTTTGTTAGTTGACATTGACATGTCAGGATGTATCTGTAGAATTTACTTTGTTTAATGGGTCCTACTGTGTCAACTTCTAATATTTCGAAACTTTGACTTGGTGTGTTAGTTTCTATCATTCTTTCTTTGGTGTTCCTTATTATTTTATTGCACTTACATTTCTCACAGTTATTTACGTAAGTTTTGACCATTTTGCTGAGATTTTTCCAACAGAATCTTTGTTTAATCTTATTAATTGTGCGTTTGACTCCTGAATGTCCACCTGTGTATGGAGTGTCATGAAATTGTTTGATTATGCTTAATTGTTCTTCCTTGTTTAGTATCCTTCTTGGTGGTTTAAATATTATCATGCGCAAACTTTTCTTTTCTTTTATTTTAATTCCCTTCTGCAGATCATTAAACTTCTTCTTAAATTCTTCTATGTCGACTTTTTTAAATATTTCTTCTTCTTTTGAGATTGCTAGCGTTTGAATTCCGTTGTCAATCATCGCGTGAGTAAGCTTCTCCAATATCGATCCTAAGTTCAGATTCAGATTATCGCAGTACTCGATCGCAACTTCATTTTTTGATATGAGTATACTCTTCTTTTTATTATACTTTCTTCTTTGGACGTCCTCCTTTATCTTTATGAATTTTAATTGTTTTACGTTTCTTATTTCGGAGATTGAAGTGCATTCGTAGATGAAAAGTTGGCCTGACGATTCATCGACACTTTTAATATCTCCAAGTTTTTCGCATGCTTCTGATTCTTTTGCTTCCTTTGATCTATTCCTCGTTGTTATTTTAATTTGCGCTGTTGGTATCATTTCTTTAAGCATATCCGAGTTAAGCTTTATCCTGGATAGTGCGTCTGCATTTGTATTCAGTAAACCCTTTTTGTATATTATGTCGAAGTCATATTCAGATAGTTCTAAACGGATTCTTGTCATCTTTGATGATGGATCTTTGTGTGTAAACAAACTTACTAGAGGTCTGTGATCAGTCACGACTGTGAATCTTCTTCCATAAAGGTATGGTCTGAAGTGTTTTATTGCCCAGTAGATTCCGAGAAGTTCTTTTTCTATGATTGGTTTCTTAAGTTCGTGTTTATCTAGGGTTCTGCTTGCGTAGGAAATGGGTAGGTCTTTGCCTATTTCTCCTTGAGATAAAATTGCGCCTAATGCAAAATTTGATGCGTCTGTCGTTAAGACAAATTGTTTTGAAAAGTCTGGATATTGTAATATGGGTGGGTTGGTTAATTTCTGTTTCAAGGTGTCAAAAGCTTTTTGACATTCCTCTGTCCAGATGAAGGGTGTGTCCTTGCGGGCTAAAAGATTTAAGGGTTTGGCTATGGATGCAAAGTTTGGTACGAATCTTCTGTAGTAGTTACAGAAGGCCGTAAATCTTTTTGCTTCATCTGCATTTGTGGGTTTTGGATAATTGGTCACCGTATCGAATTTTGCGGGGTCTGTTTTTACTCCCATGTTAGTGATTAGGTGGCCTAAGTAAATCACTTCTGTTTGCAAGAAGTTGCATTTTTGTGGGTTTAATTTTAGGTTATATTGACGCAGTCGGTCGAAAGTTCTGCATAAGTTTCTGTTGTGGTGTTGCAAGCTGCATCCAAAGATTATTATGTCGTCGACATATAAAAATGTCTCGGCATCTAAACCTGCTAGAGCTACTGTAAGCATTCTTTGGAAGCTGTTAGTGGAGATCTTTAATCCAAAAGGTAATCTTTTGAATTGATAGTGACCTTTGTTGGTCGAAAAGGCAGTTACAGGTCGTGATTGTGGGTGTAATCCGATCTGGTGAAAAGAACTTGTTAGGTCTAGGGTTGAGAAGTATTTTGCTCTCCCCAGATTGTCTAGGATGTCTTCGAGTCTGGTTAACGGGAATTTGTCATCCATTATCTTTTTGTTTAATTGTCGAAAATCGACTACCATCCTCCATTTATTTTCATCTTTAGTTCCCTTTTTTGGAACTACTAGTAAAGGGGCGTTGTATGGGCTTGTCGAGGGTTCTATGATGTCCTCTTCCAGTAACTGATCTACCTGTTTGTTTATTTCATCGCTCTGCACTTGTGGCAAGCGGTACTTCTTTATGTAGATTGGGATGTGATCTGTCATACTTATCCTTTGCGTGTAGAAATTATTCATTGTTAGTGTATCACCCGTTAGATGGAATATATCTGAATAGTTTCTGCATATTTCAAACAGTGAGTCTTTTGCTCTTTCATCTAGGTTATTTATATTCAATTCCTTTTTTAATTTTTCGAAACGTGTCTCGTTGTCGTTTTCTATTGATTTCACCTTCCTTATGAAATGGTATTCTGTTAGAGGCACAATTTTCAGTTGTGGTGGTTCGATACTGATGTCCTGCTCCAGTGTATTGAGCAGTTTAACGTGAACGATCCCTTTTGTTGGTATAATGGCATTTGCAATAAAAATTCCATGCTGGAGTTCTTGGCTCAAAACTATGCTGTCTTCGTTTACTTTTATATCCATTGCTTGATATATTTGCGATCTTGCTGGAATTGTGATGGTTTTTACTTCTGGGATCCTAGTCATGATTGGTATCTCAATGTTGTTATTTTCTGTGCAAATTGTTAGAATGAATTGTTCATAGTCGAGTTTGCATCCGAATTTGGTCAAAAAGTCTAGTCCAATTAATCCATCCGTAGAGATTGGGAAATTATCTTCTACGACATGTAATTTGTGTTCTATTATGTCTCCTTCGACCTCAAATTTCATGTTTAATGTTCCAATTGTTTTAATTTCACCTTCTGTTACTCCTGTTATTCTGCAGGATTCTTCTCTTAATTCTAAGTGATCTATTAAGCTATTTTTCTTAATTACTGATATATCCGCTCCCGTATCTATGAACCATGATGCATTCCTTGATGTTGCATCGCCTTTTATATTTACATAGTTGGTCAGGTTTTTGACCATGAATTTATGCATCTTTATGCATTGTTCGTTTGATATTCGTTGTCCCCTGAAAGCTGTGTTTCGGGGACTCCTTGTCCGTTTCCCGAATTCAATACATTTATTCGTCTAAAAAATGGACGATTCTGATTCCGTGTTTCTGGAATTCTATTTTGTGTGCGTACATTGTTAAAATGTGTTGTATTTTGATTGTGGTTTTGTCTTGATGGGATGTAGATGTTCCTTCTTGCTTGATTTTGGTGATTATATCTATCACTGTATTGGTTCCCTTGCGTGTTTCTGTATGCTTGGAAGTTGTGTCCTCTTCTGTTGTTGTTCTGGTGAAAGTTTCGATTGCGATTGTAGTCTGTGAGTCGTGTTGGGTGTGAAGAGAATCTTAGGATGTTTCCTGATTGTCTGTTCTCAGTGTCAATCTCTGTCGCAAGTTGTACAGCGGCTGATAAGGTTTTGGGTTGTGCGGCAAATACTGTGGTTTTAAATGGTTCTCTTAAGCCTGACTTAAAAGCATTTAGTGCTAGCTGATCATTTAACTTAGCAATTATTTGCCGGTTCTCTTCTCCTTGTTCGATTATTTGGATGTTGTTTAGTTCTGCTGCCAGCGATTCAATCTTGTTAGCAAAGTCTTGCACTGGTCTTTCACCTTGGTAGCTCTTGGCTAGTTCAGTTTGAATTTTGAGAGGATTCCTGTTAGTTCTGCATATCTTTTGGAACAATGTTTTAAGTTCTGACAGTGATGTTGGTGTCGGTTCGTTGCAGATTTTGTTACGTACCTTTTGTGAAATTTTTGTTTTAATCACGAAGTTGATTAGCTTTTTCTTTTCATCTGCACTTTCTATTGAATCATGAAGGAATTCTATGAGATTAATGAAGTTTGTTAGATTCTTTGGATCTCCATCGAACTCAGTTACCACTTTCATTGTTAATGGCATGTCAAACAAAGCCATTTTGTCAAATTTTGCACTTTCAGAGTTTTTTGTATTTTTATCCCTTAAATCACTAGTGTTTCTCTCGTCGTTGTCTCCTTCTTCTGTTAAGATTTCTTTTGTCTTGTTCTTGATATGTGTCTCTACTTCTTCGTATATCACCTGAAATTTATCTTTTATTGGTTGGCTGATCTGTTTATCTTCTTTTGACAGTCCACCGTATATCTCTCTGAATTCAACTTTTAGCTCATCTGTTTTATTTCTTTTCATTAACAGATTTTCTGCACTATATTCTCTGTATGGAGTTTTCTTAAAATTGTCTAATATTCTTTCTAATTCTTTTATTGTGGTTTTCAATTTATTCATTATACAACTACGACTTAATGTGCATTATACTTGTTTATTTATTTATTTATTTATGTACATATCATCTTATACCTGTATTGTTTTGCTGACCTTTTTATTTATTATTGAATTAATTTTCTTTTTCATATAATTGTAAATAATGACTACAACAATAATTGAAATAATGGTACTTAATAAGTATTTGATGTCTGAGATGTGGTCCTCAAAGGTGCTGACAAATAAATTTGTGGTCGTTGCTGTTGCTGCGTTGTTTGCCACGATATTCGTTGGTTTGGACTCCTTTCCTCCCATTATTTATCTTCTTGTATTCTTGATTGTTCAAGCGTATCGTCTCGAGGAAGTAATTTTTTTCCTTTTTTGTTACTGACAGGCTTGCCAGCCGATATAGGTCCGCGATATTCCGTCTATGTTTGACTGCTTTTCCTGCCCTCGTTCTCTTTGGTCGCTGTTTTCGCTGTTGTCTTTCTTGTTCTTCTTGCTGATTTTGCTTCTCCTGCTGCTTGGCTCTTCTTGCTCTGTATTCCTCGATTGTTAGCGGTTTTGGTCCAGCCTTAGGGTTTCTTTCCAATTCTTCTTTCAGTTGGTCTCGTATGCTTCTTGGTTCGTGGTGCAGGGTCGCCATGTAATGATTATCCCGTGGATGGATGTGGTGCAACGTTTCTCCTTGTCTATGAGTGGCTATTGGTGTCAGAGACTGCCTTTCGTAGTGGGCGAGATTGCTCAGCCGAAATTAATTCTGGAGTGCAGGCGAGAAAGCTCAGCCGATATTCGCACGATTTATGGCGTCAAAGACTGCCGAAGTTATTAGAGAGAGGAATTGATATCAAAACACTTTTCTTCTCTAAAACGTACTGTCTTTATTTCGAATCAAGTTCTATATATATATATATTTAATCGCTACCCCTTCCTAGTGTATAAATCTACCAATTAGTTAATTTATTGCAATATAGATTATTCACCCGGAGTAGCGCAATCAATATTTCCAAATTAAAATTTGGCCATGTTGCACATTCACAACATTTCCCACATTCGAGTTCACTGAGGTCAGTGTAATGCATGAATGGTGTGAAATGCCGTGTCAGCAAACTGGCGTGTGTCGCACTGAGGTGCATTGCCCTTGCCATTACAATAATTTTCATGAATGGAAATTATGCATGAATCATAATAAATGTGATTATGTTTTTGCATGCTTGTTCTCATTCTTTTGATTTCAAAGTTTTTTGTTGTTTTTAGAGCGTGTGAATTTGATGAAAATATTTTATTGAAAATATTTGATTGATTGGTATTTGATGCGCTACACCATCCAAGATCAAAAGACCATTTTTCTCCGGTTTAGGGCGCAGGATCTATTCAAATTAAACTTTTGCCAGTTTTACGTAAGAACACTGCAAATATTTTAGAGTGTTAGAACTATGTTAGCGCTGTCATGTAGTAGTGAGGCATTCTGTTTCATGGCTTGTGAAGTATTTCTCGACGGTTTTGGATTGACACGAAATTTTATTTTTGATTATGTAACAACTTACTCGTAGAACGTCGCATGCGATGTTTTTCAAAAAAATGCGCTGTCAGAATGAACGCGTTGAGATTTAAAAAGTTTCAAATTTGTTTTCAATTTTTTTATAAATTAGTTTGTTTTTTTTTTCATTTCGCAATCAATTTTACATCAAATTCCATTTTTCTTCTTATAAATTTGAGGTTAAATTGAACACATTGGCGACGAAAAGTAGAAATTCGCCCCATTTTTGCGTCAAATGCAGTGGTTTTATAGCATAAAAAAAACAATAAATTAAAATTCACACGTTCGATCGTCTTGAGCACTGTATTTAGTCTAGTCACAAATTTTATCAAACAATAGGTTTGTTCGAAGAAAACACCGTGTAAATTTTCCCCAAATTTACCCGGGGTTTTGTGCACACATCAAACAAGTTTTTAAAACACCGGGTAAATCTAATTTAATGACATTTGTCTGACAGTTCTCCTGAATATAATTAATTGTAAAAAGTTATTTATAAAATGGGTGAATACAAAAAAAATGTGCTCTAGCTATTTTTCTATTTCTATTCTTCTAATTTTTGCTTATTTCCGCTCAAGAAGTAATTTATATGTAACAACAAATTGCAAGTGACAGTTCTCAAGTGACAACTGTCAAACCATTACCCCGAGAAATTTTTAGTGTAAGCACGGGGTAGCCCAGATTTTTCAAAAAACAAGATAGTCTAGCCCGGGGTTTACCCGGGGTTTTCATCAAACAGATCTAATGAAATGAATGTTGACCGTTACTCAAGCACGGGAAAGCACGATTTAGTACAGGGTGTATCATTTACTTTTGGTTTTATATTAAAATGTGTCTTAATTTTAGGTATGTTTGCATCGACTACAAAGTTCATATAACAAATAACAAGCATATATTCTATATAACCTGTCAACGCACATACCACGTTCTACTCGTTCAAAGTTTGCAATTTGAGACTCCCGCTTAGGTTTCATTCTATTTTATCTCTTTTCCAATGGCAATTGGCAATATTTTTTTTTTAACCATCGATCTGAGACAACGAGTTAAAAACAAAAATCGAGAGAATGTGGGATTACCCGAACGACAAAATCTTATTAAATCCCTCAAAATCCTATCAAAATATTCATAATAATGTACTTCGGGTCACACTACCTCCCATTTTTAGAAAATGCTGAAAGTATAGTAAAGTTCCTCTCAAATAAAATTCTCATTTTTCCCGAAAATATCAGAGAATCCAACATGAGTTCTCACACATAGCAAAACGAATGTAAACAGAAACACGTACTGTTCAAATATCATAGGATTACAGCAACAATATGTGACCAAACATTGTCAATATTTCATGAAAACCGGTTCTCACAAAAGCGCTGGAATATTTTATGAGAGTAAAACGTGAAAGCTCCGCCCCTTCCCATTTATTTACGAAAATGAATCATTTGCCATTCTGTTTCGTTGCATGCAATTTGCGCTTTCACATTTTTTATCTTTATTCATAAAAGTTTTAAAGAGAGTTTGATTTTTTTCTTCTTCTTTCTTCCTCTTCTTGCCATGTGCATTTTAAATGTAAAAAACTTGGAAATCTCGCCTGCTTCTTAACTTTTTGTTAATTTAACTTTGCTTTTGGGATGAAAAAAATCGAGTAAATTGATACGTTTCCTCTCTTCCATAAAGTTGCACAGCCTGTTCGCGTTCGCGTACTTGTCGTGCAAAGCCTTACTCGTGTGGTGGGGGAAGAATGTAAAATACATGAAAAAGTAAACGAGCGCTTTTCAAGCAACTTCGTGAAAAACAAGAAGAAGAAGTGTGGAATAACATTTGCGAATTGATTGCTTTATTTTTTTAACTTGTTGCACTTTTGCAAAGTCCCACGGGAGCATTGAATAGTCAAACCATCTTCATTCGACATTTTGATTGCGCTTTAAAAACTTTAAAGAAAGTTAAAAAATTAAACTTTTCCTATGACAGCTGTCAAATTTTTCTTGCAAGAATGGTGCAGTAACTAAAAACTTTTGGTAAATTCATGCGAGAGGGGAAGTTGTGAGGTATGCAAAACTCGTGCAATTTTATGTGCACGAGAAAGTAAACGAATGGAAAACTGAGGACGCGAACAGACCTATTTTTACATATGCTCAAGAGGTTGTTTAACTTCGATATGCAATCTGCTGATTGCCAAAAGTATTAAATTTGAGGTTAAGCCGATTGTTGTGTTATCGAGTGAATGCAAAAGTGATCATCTAAAGAGTTGTGATTTTATTAAAGAAGGTGATATTTTTAAATCGTATTTCAAAATAATTATTTGTTTTCTGTTTCAGACAGAAAACATAGCTGCCAAATTTTTAACACATGTTAAGCTGAATAAAATTGATTCGAGAAGTGTCTAGGACACGGTACAGAGAATACAAGATACTCTCATCTCATTAAAATTTGAAACAGGAGCTGTGACGAAATTTCATCCACTAATGTATTTGTATTACATTTCTATTTAAAAGAGAGAGTATTGTCTCTGTACCGTGCTTTTCTATACATTTCACGACATTTCGTCCACTAATGGGCCATCACAGAGGAGTATTCTTAATGCAATATGCAAACCGGTCCTTTCACCTCTTCCTTAAAAAACTGGTTTGCATACTGCATCAAGAATACTCGTCTGGGATGGCCCATTGGTGGAACGTGGTTCGTAATGAGAATTCTTGTATTCTCTGTACCGTGGTCTAGTAACTTTTCCGGAGTTATTCCCTCTTTCGCATAAATAAATATTTTTACGCAAAATTTCTTGCTCTAAAGATACCAGACACAGCCAGACAGACCTACTACGCCTGTAGTTTTAAAATAATCCTTAAAAGTGTCAGTCGTTTTCATCTCCATTCTCATTTTGTTCTGCTTTGATTCTTTGAAAAATTTATCTAACTTATCATAAAAAAATCAGAAATGTATAAATGTTAATTATAACGCTATAAGCAAGCTCAATAAGGTAAAGTACCTAGAGAATTTTTCATAAAATAAATTATTCTAATATTGGACTATTTTAGGTATACACCATCTTGAAATTGTCAGCAACTACTATAAATTCTACAACCTGCAATCATCAGCAGCAGGTTGGCTAGCCCCTTCAAGTAAAGTCAAGGTAATTGTTAATTAAAAGTAAACAAATTTCAGAGCATACATAATAATAATAATAAAACTGTAAATAAATTTCGTTTACGATGTGAAAATGTAACGCTTCTTAAGTTTCCAAAGCAAAAGTAAAGCGCTGTTGTACCATGCTTAAAAGTTTTTTTTTTAAAAAAACCTAATTTTGTTTTCTGTTAACAAGTTTTTCACTTTTTTTTAACTAGTTTTTTGTTTTAATGCTATGATATCTCTTATTAATTTTTATTGTGCTTCCACTGCCATCGCTGACGCAAATTTATGTAAGTATAATACAGGGTGTTTCCCCTTAGGAGGTCCATAGAGCGGGAGGTGTTAGTACTCACCTAGACGAACCAAAAATTGTATGGCAGGGGGGGGGGGCAATATCAACCGTTTAGGAGTTACAGGGTGATTCATAAAAAAAGCTAGGTGTTCACAAAACACCCTGTATCTTAAAAACTACAGGGCGTATGGTCACAGTTAAGGGCTCACTGTATGCAGAACTTCATGGCCTTTCCAACGACAGCTCAACCAGCCCCTCTCCCCACAGAAGTTATGAAGGTCTAAACTAAAAATTTCGGATTTTCTTTCCTTATTTTTTACTTTGACCTCTATTATTTTTGCAAAAAGGTCGTTAACATAACTTTTTTTTATAAAAACTGTAAACTGTGGAGCCTCCTCTTTAATTTGACCTATTCTACCCTATGTGCTATCTGTATCCGTTAAAGAGTTATTAGCTCTTAACCTATTCTAAAACCTATTTTCAAACCTTCTCTCAACGATAATTTGTTCCCTTAGCACGTCATTTTACAAAATATCATCTAATTTCGGTGTGACCTGAATAGGTTATGAGTTAATAACTGTTTAACGGCTACAGTTAACACATAGGGTGTAATAGGTCACATTAAAGAGGAGACTCCCTAGTTTACAGTTTTTATAAAAAAAAAGTTATGTTAATGACCTTTTTGCAAAAATAATAGAGGTCAAAGTAAAAAAAAAGGAAAGAAAATCCGAAATTTTTAGTTTAGACCTTCATAACTTCTGAGGGGAGAGGGGTACGGGGCTGGTTGAGCAGTCGTTGGAAAGGCCATGCATACAGTGAGGCCTTAACTGTGACCATACGCCCTGTAGTTTTTAAGATACAGAGTGTTTTGTGAAAACCTAGCTTTTTTATGAATCACCCTGTAACTCCTAAATAGTTTATATTGCCCCCCCCCCTGCCATACAATTTTTGGTTCGTCTAGGTGAGTACTATCACCTCCCGCTCTATGGACCTCCTAAGGGGAAACACCCTGTATATATGTTGTAGTCATTTGAGGTACTTAGCACTTCATGAATTATAGGCAGATAGTGTAACAGTTTGCACTTAACAATTTTTTACACTAAGGTAGACCGCACACTGGCGAGTCAATTGATAGTTCAGCCACTGATCTGTTGACTTGTCACCGACTGATTGATTTTTAATCGTTGCTGATTCACTATCGATACATGTCCGCACATCGAATCGTCTTCTATCAGATTAGTAATCGAATCAAAGACGTTGAGTTTGAGTAGTGTTTTGATTTTCGTTAAAATTTCACAGTGTTGTTGAACTCTAGGTAACCGATTTAAAAATTGCAATAAAAAACGTAAACCTTGTAGTAATTTACTGTTGGTTGAGGACAAGAAGAAGGATGTCGAAGAATCCATCTATCCTTTCCGAGCATAAACATAAATACTATGTATTTAAAATCTAATAAAATAAACCGAACTTTACTTAAAAGTTGAAAATTTCATCAAAGCTATAAAACTCTTAAATTACTGACGGCTTTGAAAAAATTCACAAATAATACGAAATTTTTCCGCTTTCAATTTTCAGGATGTTATCTTCGGAAAAGCAATAAGATCTCACCCCGTAAATACTATATGTAAATGCGTTTTTATAAATATTTATACATATGTAATTAGTCAGGAAAAACTTTATTAAGATTTAACAAAAGAAAATCCATTACTTACGGCAACAATCAACGCGCTTGCGTGTGGGTGTGTTCACTCATAATGTTGACATTATAATATTAATACATTAATTAAAGTAATTTAAATAGAGGATATTTTACTTTTTTACCTTATAACACCCCGTACTTGAAGCGATTACTTCGCCTTCAGCATAAATAATTAGCGAAGTGTCTGACTTTATTGAACCGATGATGTAATTGGTTTGTATTACAGTATCAGCGTAGAGACTCATATAACTTGATGAAGTGACTAAAAATTTCAGACACTTAGTGTAAAAGTCGTTAAGGGCAAACTGTTACACTATCTGCCTACACTTGATGAAGTGCTAAGATACGTCAAATGTCTACCAAATATATAAAATATATAAATAAAATAATCTTCCAGTAATTTTAAGCTTCACTCCTTACCTTCCCAAAGGCTACACTTACTACAAGTATACAATAAGTTAAGACGTATTTCATCTATATTCCCACAACAAAGTAAAGAATCATACTTCGCACACTCCAATATATCGGCAGCCCGTTGCAATCGCACAACATTTTATTCCCAGACAATTTATGCTAACCAACTAACTTTCCGTTCCCATAGATCTTCAGCCAGCAATATTTTCCAGAAAATGGATTTCTAGATTTTAACTTCAATCAGTTGTGATTTGCATTTTTAATAAATCGGTTGAAATAAGGTTTAATTAAAAAAAAAAATAATCACTTATACCTTACTTAACAAAATAATGAAATAGTTTTAATTAAAAAGAAGCCTTATCATTTTACGCTCAATAGCTCTCAACTGAGTAATAGTTGCATGTGTGTATTTGCAGCCGTAGTCTCCGAATCTGCAGGCAGATTCATTCGATTTCATCGGACCATGGCACACTTGCATATATGCAATTATTACTCAGTTGAGAGTTTTTGTATGGAGAATCGTAGTCATTTGGTTAAGATAAATATTTTTAAATAATTTTGTTAAGGAAGGTATAAAAATTTTATTACGACTGGGAAGCTAAGATACCAAACTTAAGATTATCAGAAAACCATTTTTCTATACAAATAGTAGTTTAGGACGCAGGATCTATTCAAATCAAACTTTTGTCAGTTTATATAAGACCAAATATTTTTTTTTAAATGTTAGGACTCATTGGGGGATTCATTGGGGCTCTCATGTATTAGTGGGAGAGTCTGTTTCATGGCTTGGGAAGTATTTTTCAAAGGCTTTATGTTAAGTTCACCAAACTTTCCGAAGTAGAAAAAAAATATCTACTCATTGTTAAAACTGAAGTAGGAAGCTCGTCTTCATCTGTCCAGAGCAGGTTCAATGACAATAATATTTTCATCGGAATTATTTTACAGATTTAAGGCTTGCAGTTCTTCCTGACTTTTTTGTGGTTTCGATAGTATTGCCCTAAAATCCGACTTGAAAATTTAAATTCCAACTTGCGTTTGTCAACGTCCTCTATCAAAGTCATATACAAATTTATTGGAAATATGCTGCAATACTCGCGGGGCTCCTGGCAAAATCGTGGGGTAACTTTTTCAATCTATACATCAACGATATGCGTTCTATTGTTCAGCATGTATTTACTCAACTTTATGCAGACGATTCTAAATCATATATATACACCTGTTCGCTTTATTGATTACTATATGTGAAAATTAAAATTACGTCGCATTTGTAATCGATCAGAAAACTACTCTCTGGAGATCAATCTAAGTCATGCTATACTATCATATCACGCAGTGTAGTGTTGCGTAATTGATAAAGGCTAAAAATTTGGATACATCTATAAATAATAGTATGACCTGCTGTTATTATGTTAATGCACTTGGTTAACTGTATCACTTCATCTTTTGAAGACTCATTTTATGTTGGCTAAAGCGCTTATTTTACCATTCCTAGGATTCCGTACAACAAAAGGAATAAACGGAACCCTTATAATATCCGTATGTCTGTCGTTTTTCTCGAAAACACCGTGACATAGGAATTTGAAATTTGGCAGAACTTTAGGTCTTCATGACGTGCACATATTTCGACAGTCAAAGATTCTGAAATACTTTTTACCTTGAGAAAATAATTTTTTTTTGCATCGTGTTAGGTATAATTTAAAATTGCTACTTTTCCAAAAATAAAAATTCAAAATGTTTGGTGGCAATAAAGGTATAACCCAAAATGTGCGAAGAATATCGCCCCCTGATCTTCTTAGTTTCTGAAGCTCAAATTTTGATATTATCAGGGTTAGGTAGGCATTGAATCATAGAATCGTGATCACTGCAACCGTTGCGACCGTTTTCGTCAGTCTAAATAGTTGCTGAAAAATAATGTTTTTTGTGTTAATTAATAAGACCAACTCATATATGTATGATCACTCTTGCATCCGTCTCTTTGAATATTATTGAAATTTAACAATAAAATAGTGTTAAAAACGTATGAAATATATGGCTAACTTAAGGGGAAACTTAATAATCGACAATATGCCACAATTCAGTCATTTTTCGGTTATCACAAGCAAATTTTGATTAGATTTAAATGTATAGGTACTTAAATTCAGCCGATCGACTCTTTATTGATAATATTCTGGTACGCATGCCCAACTCCCTCTTGTTCGTATTTTTTATACACGATCCCAGTCCTGATTCTTTAATAAAATTAAATATTCCCTTTAACCCATCATGCAAGATGATACGCGGATGATTTGCACATCATATTCCGGCGAAGTTAAATTTTATCGCGGAAGATTATCATCTTCTTCGGGAAGGAATGTCCTCCGACTGCAATACTTTTTGGTGAATTGCTTTCGGATCATCTAGGGAACACGAAAGCTATGCCTGTAAAAAATAAGAAAAATATATTGCCGAGGAATCACGTTGAAGTATCACACATGAGCATTGCCTGGAAGAGAGAAAAGTGATACCGCCAAAATACCCTGAGCCTTTCGCCATGGTAACAGAAGGAATTGGATTATTTTGAAATATAATTTTACAAATTAGAGGAGGAAAGTATTAGATATGTAAGAAACTTCACTCTAACTTACTCTGAATGCTTTACAGAATGAACAGACCTAGATTTTAGATTTTCAGGTAAAAATAAACATAAATCCATTTATATTACGAAGATGATAACTGAAAGATATCCTCCAATCATCGCGCTGATGATTTTTCATCTGAATATTTCCTAGGATGGTTCCTCTTTAGTGCTCACTCTTAATAATAATGTTATTGTCAGACTTTTATGTTTTCTGTATAAGATTATCTTTCCTTATCCGATAACATTTCTACACTACAGTCAGCGTAATAATATTCGTCTACCCAGATTCAATACGTTAGTGGGTTAGGGCTTTTGTTCAGCCTTGAGACATTACGAGAAAAAATTTAAGAGCATTTTAGCGTAGATTCTTAAGAAAATTTCCTCGCCTCGCTATGATGAGAAAGGGGAAAGGAGAGGTGGAGTTTTAATGCTTACTTAGGTTAGTTAGTTAGAAGTAAGTGAATTTATTTTTATTTATTTGATTTTACTTTTTCTTTCATTTACTATGTTGCATTAGTTTTAGGTTTTTTCACTAAAATAAATTTTAGTTACTTCCTATTTTCATTATTCATTTTATTAATTTATTTTATTTATTATTTTTTTTTTTTTCATTTCCTCTTTCCTTCGCTTTAAGACCTATAGTAAAGTATATTTATAATCTTGTTGTACTATATGAAATAAATAGATAAAATAAAAATAATAACACCATCTCTATGTTGTTCAGATGGATTTCTTTTACCAGAGTAGAAGAATCTTTCGATCACTGAAAAACTTGTTTCTTCTGCATCATATCATCTGGTTTCACTAAGTCCCAACCTCAGTTTTGTATTGGTTCATTTCATCAAATTTTCCAGTCGGTTGTAGAGCTCTAACTTACAATTATCGTGTCATTATACAGAAACTAAGATTCTCAACGTTGAATCAGTCATATTCCTAGCATTTATTCCTCGTAAAAGGGGTCACTGTCGTGGCTCAATATTCAATTGTTGGAATTGTGACAGCACAACTCGAGCTAGCAGCAGGTGTACAGGTAATTAAGCTGTTTGCAATAACTAAGGATTTTGCTTCGCACAGTGAAAACCTTGGCTATTGCGAATTGTTTACTTAAAAACTGCCTCGTCCACTGCTGTTTGTAATTAGGCATTGAGTAATGGTTAAGTAATCCACTTCGCATAGTGGAATACTCAGCTGGGCTTACTGTTTGTTTGCATACAGTATTGGAGTCTCCCGTTGACGGCAGTGATTGACTTAATATTTTATAATTATAATTGCAGAATATTGCGCCCGTCACTGGGTCAAGGTCGCTTCTGTCTAGTTGTATAGTGAGGAGCACGGCTTATTCGGTGGATCAGGTTGCTCAGTTCCCGAGTACATTTCATAAGGTGTGTTAGCAGTTAAGCTATCTTATTGATCAAAGTTTAAGTTTGACTAGTGATTAAAGTTTTTATTGAAAGAGTTCCTAGTTTTTCCTTGTTTCAACCCTAATTACTCCCAGGGAACCGACATCACTAACATTTTTGCTGAACCACCCCTTAGATAGATCAGAACATTCAGTATATGGCCCAACTACAAAATTTAGTTACTATGTCGAAAATTTGATTAAGGTACAGGTTTTTAATTAATCATAGTTCGTCTTTCTCGCCCCCTTCCATTTCAAGTTAGAGTTTCTCAAAAGTTAAACTTTTACAGTAAAGAACGGAGTTGTTCGAAAAATCCATATTTCTTTTTCCAAAACAAACGGGCAAAATTTGATTTTGAATAATTTACATTTGAAAAAAAAAATTGATTAATTATTACATTGCCTTATCTAATGCACAGAATTTCATAAAAGATCTATTATATTAGTGATTATAAAACGTTTAAGAAGTTTATTATTTGCAGCAATAAACAAGAGCTGGTGAAGAGTTAATTATTAATTATTTAATTAATATTAATGTTTACTTAAGCACTTAAAATGACTCAAGTTTTCAAAGTGATATGGTAGATAATATTTATAATGGATGAAATAAAGCAACATCCTAAAGAACTTTAATTCTAATGGTACTTCTGATGTTGAGGTTTCTTCACCAACAATTATAGAAGCGCCATGTCTTGATATTTTTTTTTTTATATATAATTTCAGTATACATACGTAATAGTTCACAGCTCGGACTTTTTTTTTTGCCATTGGTATATACAAAAATAATTTTAACTTTTCCTCTAACAGCCCTAATAACTTAAAATGAAACGCATTACTTAGTTTTTCCTTTTTCTATTTTCCACTTATATTTAAATTACCGAAATAAATACTAAAAAATATTAAAACAAAATCACAATGTATTTATGTAGGTTTCGTTGCCGAAGCATATTTTACAACATCTCAACGCGGAGCACCTATGTTAATGCATAACGGTCACTATTACGTTAAAGATCGACAATTTTTAGAAACTACAAATTGGAGATGTTCGTCATTTCGTCGACTGGGATGTAGAGCAAGAGTTATTACAAAAGTTATTTCCGGTGTAACAATGCTGCGATTTTCAAATGCGTTGCACACGCATGGACCAAAAGATGAAGATTTATAGTATTATTATTAGGAATTAAGCTTTAAAACTATAGAATTAATAATTTAAAAAATGGATAGACCTTTTTAAAGCATATATTATTTATGTTGGAATAATTGTATTTACGTGTACATAAAATAATATATATGAAAGACATTGAACACCAACAATTTTGGGACCATGAAAGTGATCTGTTTGTGCTCAAAGAGGAAATATTTTAGAAGAATACTTATATTATAGTAAATGAGCAAAAATGTGAAAATGTGCTTAATGCATTTCATCTAAAATCTAATAACGGTGTAGTCCCACTAAGGTGTAATTGGATATTATATGCAAAATGCATTATTTCCATAGGTGAACTCTAACATTCGAAACTGAAACTTTACAATTAATACTTCTAAATTTTAATTTTTGTATTCTATATGTGTCCTAAAATGTGTCATCTTATGATAGATGTATCTTAGAATATTTTTTTTTAATACACGGAGAAGTAACTCAGTACCACTAAAACAATTCTACATAGACCACAAACAGATCACACCATTTACATGAATACAATTATTGGCTGCTTGAATTAGTCATCTGCATGCACACTAAATTTCTACATTTTATACACAACCTGTACATAAATATGTACTCAAATTGTAGATCTAGTCAATTAATTTTATTTACGTTTTTATTTGTAGTAAGATTATCCCTAAATAAGAACTGAAAATAGATAAATAATATATTATAGCACTCTTAATATTAAAGTCAATAATCATTAAGTTCACATGTTGTAAATTTTGTACAGGATTTTAATGTTAAAAATAATTTATTATTTTTCTTGATTTTTTACTAATAAACCTGAAACTGTAATGGTAAATCGTCTGAATTTCAAGTGAATGAAAAACACACAATTTAAATATATATTTAAATTTAACATTTTAAAAATAAATTGACTTTTTCCGCATTAAATTATAATCGATTTCTAGCTTAACTTAACTCTTCTATTGATATGGGATTTTTCTTTAAATTTTTGTTGATGATATTTTCCTTTGAGAATAAAAGTAGCCAAACATTGTTAGGAGAATTGAAGTTTCCGATTTATAAAAAAGTTTCAATACCATTGCTTTTGAATCGAGTTATAGAAATAAATCAGAAAAGGATGAAAATTCTAATAAATACACAATTAACCTAATTACGACATTTTCAAACATTATTAGTAATGCCGCGTCCTTTATTTACTGACAATGCTTGCCATATTAATGTATATGTTGTCAATCTGAAAGATCTTCATGTTTGCAATTGAACATGCATCCAATAAGTTCTATGTTCCCTGCAGTATTAATTTTTATAAAACACGAATTTCGTCTTTCTGGATGCACAAAATCCATAAATCATGTTAGTATGTTGTTTTGGAAGTCATCCAGCGATCAACTCTGTTCCGTGAAATAAAAAAAAATTAGAAGTTATACTAAACATCTCCATTTTATCATTATGTGAGAACCAGGATTCTATTTCAATGAGTGAAAGCTGTTCCTTAATGTAGTGACTAAATAGAACTTTCTAGTTTTGCGTGAAACTGTCGGGTGTTAGTTTGTTAGAAGGAAGATGTCTAACGAGAAACTTTGAAGGCCATAAATTAAATCATGAAACGTACTCGTTTTCAATTATATTGTTTTAAATTTAACATTGATAATAATCATAGCTTGAGCTGAAAATTGAGAGATTCCCAAAGTTCATGTGAACCTATGTCTGAAGCTGCTTTAATTTATAATTTTTTTTTTTTTTTTTTTGTAGGGATGTAATAGGCAAGCTAAGTCCACATCTAAAGAAAACTCAACATTTTCATGCATTACTTACATACGTATTTAAGAGTGGTAGTGAGTTTTAAATTTTTTTGCTACTGGTAGCTTTTAAAGACGTGGAGGCCATTATAATGTCTACAATGTCCCAAACAATAGGCCTGTGCATTTACTTTAAGAAATTATATGTGCAGACACAATTGTGTCCAAGTTATTCCAATCACTTTTTAAACATGCTGAAAAAGCAAATTATTCGGTAAAGAAAACCTCAGGCAGTTCAGAGTTACTGTAAAATATTTCATTTTTCTTAAGAAGAAGAAGTTGTGCCAAAATTGATGTTAGAATGAGTACTGGAACAGGTTTCTTAACTTTTCTATGAATGCATTATAGTTCTTTGAATAAAGGAATATAATAAATATAACTGGAAAAACATATAATCGGTATTCTCATATCAAAAAATTGGCTGAGATAAAATATAAATTTTGGTATTTCTGGATTAATTGAAGGCATTCGTATAAAAATACCATCCATCTACAAGGAAATTGAGCATGTTTATTATTTATTGCTTTAAAGGTTACTATTTAAAAAAATATCAAAATGTCTTTATTATTGAGATTAAAACACGTTTCCGTGGAACAACAGTATATTTGGCATTGCTCAATTTAGAAGAAAGTATACGATTGGTAAACTAAATGTAGCCATTGTTAAGTGATATTGGCTGCCTATTAAGTCTCGCATAGCACCCGATCACTGTATAAAAAAATATTACAATAAAACGCATAAAATTACTAGGTGTCCAGTTGAAAGATTCATAAAAAATTTTAAGAAACAAGTTTCAGTTACAGCTCTATCCAATGTAGATATTTGACTTATTGCTTTCAAAAATGATTCAGTTAATTTTTGATTTCATTTCTTCATATTCTTTTAGTAAACATAAAATATTATTCGAATTCTAAACTATTTCTTTGTCTGGTTTTATATTTTCTCCTTTTCAATTTCGAATTTTTGTTTTAATTTTGCCTCTAATATTCCAGCGTTTCTCACATAATATTGTTTTTTTTTTTTTTTTTTTTACTTCCAAAAGTTTCTTCAGTCATATTTTCATCTGTCCTTTAAATGCGTTTTACAGGTACTTTCGTACTGAAAGGAATCCATACCATACTGACGAGACCTCTCTGTTCACTGGGTCGAAAAGTTCAATTATTTTCAGTGAATTTTGAGTCTATAGAGACGAGAATTGTCCACCTAATAAGGAATCGATGAGAGAACTGAGTACCGTGTACGGAGAATATTGGGTATTGTATATTCGTAATAGTAAAAAATTTGGCTGCAATGTCCTCTGCATTAAACTGAATAGAGTTTTCCTCGATGTATTCTCTACAGCGTATTTCTAAGATTGTGGGCGCATTTTCATCGACTGCTTGTTTTGTCATTACTGCCAGCATGCCAGCATTCGCTTTTCAAACTTCTTCATTAGCTTGGTTTATCTTTGTACCATTAACATCGTTTTTCTCTAACGCTACATAGTCAAGCAAAGGGCCTATAAAATATTTGTTCGATGAGCAAGTTACTAACAGACATTAAGACAATTTCAATAACTTTGCAGTTAAGCCATCGCATATAAGTGAACATCTTATGTTCAAGCCGCAAGACTGAAACTTGCTTACTTCTAATATTAGGGTTATTTGGGATGCACGCGGCAGGAATAAGTTTAAATATAAGTTATTTAAATTCTATGCGCTGGGTGAAAGTAACTAACGGCCTAACATAAGTTATTTTCTTCAACGTTATATTTTTATACACACGACTTAAGGGTATGTATATAATATCGTAGTCAGGCGAAAACTGAGGTAATAATTTCTAGGCACAATATTTAACTAAGTACTCTAACCTAATTTGTATGTGCTCTAATGATGAACACCTCTGGGTGCAGTCTTATCACGCAAAGTGATAATGTGAGATTTTTGGAATTTGAATATGTATTACCTCTTTCAACTTTATCCGAAGATATTTCCAAGAGTGAAATTTATCAATGCTTTCTAGTTTCACTGCCAAAAATTTTAGATCTGTTCGCAGGCTTTATTGGAAAGTTATTTCTATTCTTAGAATTGCACATAAAGTCTTCGTGTAAGTTTCTTCTCAAAGAGACGACACATAAAAGATATCTCTTTCTTCCTCTATCTTTACAGTATATTCAGCTCTTCTCTTTTTATAGAATAGTTTATATAAAAATAATGAATGAAAATATGTTCAAAAATATGTGAAAAATATAATTATGTTAATAAAATATATAATCTACTTAAATATTAAAATTACATAGGAATATATTTTCCATTTACTAAAAAAAATTTTTATATGTTTTTTAGGTTGTTTCCTCTCGAGATCAAAGGATATACCTCCTATAACATTTGTACGAGGTCAGCGTGGAAAACCAAAACTTGTTGTGAATGGATATTCTTATATTAAAAACAAGAAATACGATAAGAAAACTTACTGGAACTGTGCCCATGTTAAACTGAAAAAATGTCGAGCACGAATTATAACTTGCGAAAATTTCAAAGACATCAAAATAACAAACCTCGATCATAATCATTCGCCGGAATTTACAAATACTCAATGCGCGATTTCTTATGAAACCAGTGATGGAAATAAATACCACGATGTTGAAATATTATAGGTTAAAATAAAGAATTTGTTTTTGTAGCATAATTGTTCGCTATTGAAGATTATTCAGATCCCATTTATTATGTTTTTGTTTACAAATTTTTACATAATAAAAATTATGAAAAATATTTTCAAGCGATTATAAAAAATTCGTAATACTACTGCAGACCCAATATTTTACAAGATTTATAATAAAATGTCGTACGACTAGTATCTTTTCAAAATACTTGTAGCTTAAATGGAAATACTGGAAGTCACGTACGTTAAACGTAAAAGATTTATACCTTTTAATAAAATTTTCTGGTAGTTTATATACAAAGTGGATATTTTCGTTTTAAATCAAAGCTTTTGTTTAATATACGCATAGAAATGTCAAGCCAATTTTGAGCTTAAGCATTATTTATGGTAAGTTGATTTTGAAGATTTTTTATTTAACTTACAATAAGAATTAATACAAATATTTTTTTATAGGTTTCCATTGACAAAAACACTCAAAGCCCAAATTGTTTCGTATGTGTTTTGGAACAGGCGAAGAAACTCCTGTCCACAGGTTATCTATTGTCTACCAGTTAGATAAATATAATGAGAAGAAATACTTTCAGGTAAACACAATATTTTAGTTAAACGTAAATTTTACTAATTAATATAGAACCAGTTAAATATAACAAGTGCGCAGATACTTACTAAATTGTTATTTATCGCAAAAAAAAATAAAAAATCGGTATATGAAATAATAAATATTTTTCAAATATGTTACAAAAAAAAAAGGGATTTCTCATGATCAAAGATATAAAAGTAACCAACAGTATATAATTAAATGTTGGTTATTTTGAGTTTGCCTCTTAAAGATTGCATCTACTTTATGGAAATGTTTGGTAATCGCAGTTCCATATCAGAAAAAAAAACCCTTCATTTTCATCTTTTTCCTACGAATTTTGTCCATAATTTGTTTTTTCCAAAACTGTTATGCAACATTGCAACAAACACATAATTTTTGCATTTATTGAAATTTACTTTATAATTGGTCTGTCTACCTGCTGATAATGGTCGTTTCATATTTTCAACACGATAGGATTATGTTTACCAGAAAGATTATCTCTTTCGTCATTAGTATTGTTTTGATTAATATTGAAACTGAATGAAATATGTATTTATGGTATCCGAAAAATACTTCTTTGGCATCCTAGAAATATGAGCAGGACAGACCGCGTGCACTGTTGTTATCAGGCAGATATATTGATTGGCTAGCGAATATAATACAGTGCAGTAAAATTCACCTGATTTCCTCATGTATTTTCTGTCTGCGGCGGGCTTTTTGGGACTGTCAACAATCAATACATAATCTATATAAAAATTGTGGAGAAAAAAAAATTTAGTAAGAAACAAGTAAAAAAGCTAGAATGGGTCTAAGACTAATTCTTACGATAGCGTAGATGAATGCCCGTCTGAAATTTCGTATGGTCACCCATTTGAGCAATTTTGATTTTGCAGTGGCTTTTCGCATATATTTCCAGAACGGTTCGTCGGAAATAAAAAATGATTATAACCAATTTAATAGGATTTCATATTCTAAAGAAGTTTTCAGTACAATAAAAATGTCTAGAACTGATCGTTTTCACAGTATGCGTAAAAAAAAATATTTTTTTTTTTTTTTGCAACACCAACAAGAAGTTGCACGATTTATTCCATTTTTGAAATTTTATTTGCTATTACCTACTATGAAAACACCATGTATCAATTTTCGGTTCTCTACGTCGACACGTTCTCAGGCGGTGTCCGAATATATAGTGAAAAACGAAATTTTTGAATGGGAGCCCCACGGATGAGTTGCCCAATTTGTCTCATTTTCGAACTTAATTTTACTTTTTTTTAAAGTTCCTGTGCAAAATTTCAGCTCTCGAAGTATACGCGCTCTCCAGTTATCGTGCGCACAGACGGACAGACGGACATGCAAAAATCAAAATAAGTTTTAATATTATGAGTGGGTGTGCAATCCATTTTACTCTACCATCATTATTTCTGTGCGTTACAAACGGTATGACATACTTAGTACATATACCCTATAGATTTCATCTAGGGTATAACAAGTAAAAAAGCTAGAATTGGTCTAAGACCAATTCTTAGGATACCCTAGATGAATGCCCGTATTAAATTTCGTATGGTCACCGATCTATTCAAGTATTGATTTTGAAGTTGTTTTTCGCATATATTTCTAGAACGGTTTGTCGCACAGACAAATTAATTATAACCAATTTTATAGGATTTCGTATTCTGCAGAAGTTTTTAGTACCATAAAAATGTCTTGGACTGATCGTTTTCAAAGTATACGTAAAAAACCGAAATTTTTATATGGCAACACCAAGAAAGAGTTGCCTGATTTAGTCCATTTTTGACATTTTATTTGCTAATGTAGTAAAAACATCATGTGCGAAATTTCAGCTCTCTACGTCGACGCGTTCTCAGGCAGTGACCAAATATATAGCGGAAAACGAAATTTTTATATGGCAACCCCACGAAGGAGTTGCCCGATTTGGCTCATTTTAATTTTAATTTTACTTTTTTTTTTTAAAGTCCGTGTACAAAATTTCAGCTCTCTAAGTGTACGCGTTCTCAAGTTATCGTGCGCACAGACGGACGGACGGACATGCAAAAATCGAAATAACTTTTAATATTATGAATGGGTGTCCAATCCATTTTGCTCTACCATCATTATTTCGAGGTGTTACAAACGGAATGACAAACTTAGTATACCCCTATGATTTCATCTAGGGTATAAAAATGAATGCGTACCTACGCTCATAACATTAGTATCGCCGGCATCAACAAGGCATTGGAACTAATTCAACTCTGTCGAACTGTTCCTGAAGATGGATGATTGAGACTAGAGGCGCCCATCTTTCAAATTTTGGAACTATAGAGTATAGATTACTGTTCCATGAAGTTTATGTTAGAAGGATACAATCTATAGAAAAGGCAAACTATCAAAACGCAGTCAATATTTCATTGTACTGTTTGCTACTTCTTTATCTTTGATTTTTTTTATGAGCACATACATAATCCAGTTAGGATGCGATTCTAGGGAACAATTCATTAGCATTTTTATTGTGAATTGCTCGAATTAGAGCGCGATTTGTTTTCGACGGTCAAAGATGATGAAATATTTTTTTTATTTTTAATCAGGGTGGGTTGTACCCCTCAAAAAACATATTTTTTTTTGTATCCTGTGAAGTATCGATTGAAAAGATTACTTTCAAGGAGTCAAAAAAATATCAAAATTTTTGGTTAATTGATTATAAACATATAGTCCAAAATGTGTGAAAATATACGCCCCCTCCCCCGATCTTCTATGCTTCTAAATTCTAAAGCTCAAATTTTAATATTATCAAGGTTCGTAGACATTGAACCATAGATAACAGGAATACTGCAGTTTTTTTTCTGTCAGTCTCATCGTTGCTGGAAAAACCTGTTTTGTATTAAGTTATAAGACAAACACTTATAAAATTACTCTTGCGTCCATTTTCAGTTATTATCAGCAAATTTGGATTAAATATAAATGTTAAATTCGGACGTTCGTTAAGAGAGTTCTGGTACGGAGCGCTGGTTGCGCGTGTCCGACTTGCTCTTAACTGAATTATTCAATTTATTGATGATTTGTTAAGCTTGGATTTAGTAGGCTTCGGTTTTACCGTTTAAAAATTTTGAATTGGCTTTTAATATTAGATAAAAATAGATAACATTCGGAATACCTCGGGAGCATGCTTGCTTAAGCCTCCGTTAACACGATCAATTTCGATATTGCTTAATATATTGATCGTCTGAGAGGTATATTGAATGAAAAAAGTATTGAAGAAAATTAAAACGATTTAATTTTTATTGAAGGCCTGTCAATATGTATTGTAACGTATAAGGGGTATGTTGCGGAATATCACATCATTCATTGGTAAGCCGTTTTTTGGAACAATGTAAGACGAGAACTTCAAATTTAGAATAGAATATCATATATGTATTGCTTCAAATGTATTGACCGTATAAGGCAGGCCTAAGAGAACAGAAATTTTGTAACAGTGTCTTATACAAATTGTAGAAAATGAGAGAAACCAAACAATTCCTTGGTAATAGTGCTGCCATATAAAAATTACGTTTTTCACTATATATTTTTACGCTTTGCTTGAACATACATAGATAATTGAAATTTCCTAAACGACGGGCGTTTCGTGAAAATTGTAGACACAATTTCAAAAACTGATCAAATAGAGCATATCTTTCGTAGGAGATTGCCTTATACAAATTTAATTTGTCACAATTTGTCACTATATATTTTGATAGCGATTGATTGTACACAAACGGATTCAAGAATATAAAAACATTTGAAAATTGGTTGTAGAATTCTTATCGTCCTAAGAACTCTTTTAGAAAGAAATGTGGGAAAAAAGACTATCTGACAAGTATATTTTCAAAACACAGAGACCTATATTTATGTACGTAGTTGGATATTATATAACTTTTTTTTCTAATTATATTATTCAGTTTATTTAATTTTTTTAAGTTCTAAAACTATCCGCGGCGCGTATTAAACTTATTTGGGTTTTGGGCCTTCTCTTCTGCAAAAGTTTTCTGTTTTATATTCTGAAACAATTTTTTACTATTGGTTTTGATCACCTCTTTGGATTAAAGTTGGATAAAGTCTTCTGTTCAGAAAATGTCCACCTTTTCCATAACTGTGAAGCTTTTTTGTAGTAATAGTTATGCTCTTGGTTTTTTTGTTTCGTATAGTTGTTTCTGGTATATCCAATGGAAGACTTAATTTCATATCTTTTCCTCCTAGCTGTTAAAATATAAGGATAAACAGCTTATTTGGAATTCATATTTATTACCGACAATTTTTAAAGTAAAATTTAAGATCAATGACATAAAATTTAAATGAAGAAAGTAAACAAAAATAATTAAAAAAGTCATAGACTGTAAAGTAATATTAAGTGCCCTTTAATATCTAATATTTTCACTATATGTTTATTTAACGATCTAGAGAACAAAAGTCTTCAAATATCAAAAGCAAATGTATGTATTGTGTGAAATCCCAATTGAATTACGTAAAAAATAATTATGAAAGAAGTAAATATTTTGAAATTATACAATATAAATGGAAATAAAAAATCAACGCATATCCAAACGAAAAAAGAAATTGTGTGATGACGCGTATCAAAACAATGTTGATAAAGGCAACATAAATGAGGCTTCTCTCGACGATATCAAAATAAGTTTCTGCCTCAATTACTTTAAAGCAAAATTAAGGTATTATTAGGAAAAGGGGCGGAAAGCTGCAACAGCTATGGATATCATCAGTCGTTAAGTTATTGTAAAACTTAATTATACTATTTTGAAATTTTTTTAAACCCTAGCTAGCAAGGCCGGATCTAAGGAAGGGAGCACTTGCCCCGTCCGCTAGTTTTAAGGGGTCGGCAATACGACGGACTTCTGAATCCATAGCTAAACAAGCAAAAATTAAATTACAAGAATTAGAAATTTTTTTCCTTTGCTGACGTCATACTTTGAATTGTGCTAATACTTATACAGCCAATCAATTTACTGTCTAATAAATTTAAGCCTGTAAGCATCTGTAAGCAAATTAAACTAAAAATTCCGCTAAATTATCAAATTGTACCATTGTATCAAAATGAAATGAATTCAAAAATTGTACAAATGTACTAAGGTGGCTGGCAGCCCTATATTCCCCATCATCCACCAATCCTATCTCGAACGTAGACAAAATATAAGACAGAACGGATGAAATATCTAGTCTGATCGCTTGTAGAATGATTCCTGCACGCAGTACTCGCGCTGCAAACCGCCCGCATTCTTTTACCCTTAAAATTAACTTCGGCCGTACAGTAAAATTCCGTGATGCTTTTCTATGCCGAACTGTGCGAATGTGGAACAGTCTACCATCTTCTGTCTTTCCTCCAGCATACAATCTGCGGAATTTCAAGAGTGACATACATCAGCACATCCGTCGCTCTCCTCACATTCCCTAATTCCTTTCCCTATCTCCTTCGTGTCATGCTGTGGCTTGCATCATAGGGT
Source organism: Dioctria rufipes (assembly GCA_963924295.1). NCBI lineage: Eukaryota > Metazoa > Arthropoda > Insecta > Diptera > Asilidae > Dioctria > Dioctria rufipes. The sequence continues at coordinate 233,174,406 of OZ002741.1, read as the reverse complement.
ATCCCCTGAGCTTGGCTTAATAATATATATATGTCCGGAAAAATATTTTTATGTCGTTGAATTTAGCCATTTCAGCCGGAGTTAAAACTTTTGAATCTGGCTAAAAATCAGCTAAATTCTTTCAACCTCAGCAGTATGCCAGAATTCCTATCCAGAGTTTTTTTTTAGACCGTCCCAAATCTTAAAAGTTTTAGCCGGGATGATTCATATTGAAAAGCAGCTAAAATAAAAAACTAATTTGTATTCTTAGTGTTAATAAAATAAACTCCATTTGTAATGATACGATTTTTTACTTTCCTTTTATTTTAAAACTGTTTCAGATTCAAACGAATCTTAATATCTATAATAGATTTTAATTTTTGTTTGAATTTCAAATTATTATTATTTAACAATTTTTAACAATTCTGGTTCTAGTTCCAGGGTATGCAGTATATAATAGGGCATCTATCAAATACATCTGGTGTCTAGTATACCCTGGAACTGTAAACAATTTGTGCCAAATAAAAATTATTGTTAGAGGGGCGGCAACTAACACTTCATAATTTATCGACTTTCAATAGTATTTTTTCAATAAGGAGACTATAGTTGTCTTCTTTTGTGTATCTTGTTTCTAAACATGCAATGTGATGGCTGATGGCTATCATTACATGTTTGTCCATCTCTGGACTATTTATTTTTTATCTCAGCATGGCAGACGTATTGTCTTAAATTCTTTGATCTAATCGGGGGGAAAAACAATTTTGATTAATGCCGAGCAAGACAAATAGAAAATACATATATACCATATAAAAACTTCTGAAAAGCATTAATTGGGCAAATTTTCTACATCAATTTTTAATAATCTTTCATGACCTTTCAGCTAAACTAAACATACAAATTTCTGTCAACTATTATACTCTACTTTGGTTAGTGGACACAAGATGGACTAAATTTATTAATTCCTTTGTGTATTCCTTTTCTTCAATTTATAAAGTAAAAAATTCAAAAATATTTTCCTTATTAACACCATCTACCGACCTTTTTTAAATTTTCCAATCTTTTCACTATCTAACTCTCTATCTACACACAATTCTATTACTAAAATTAAACATTATTCCATCTTTTAAATAACATTAATAATTGGCATATTTGTGACATGATTTTTGCAAGTTTTATAAAGCTACAAATAAATAAATTATCTATTTCAACAATAAAGAACTCGTGTTTCAAATTTGTGTACTTTTCCAGTTCTCCCTAATTGATCTTTCTAAATATTGGATTTTAACTAACCATCAAACAATTTCTATTTTCAGAGAAGTTCGCTTTGCTGAGTGCAGATATCCATTTTGTGCGAGGATTTAAGGGAAAACCAAAATTATTATATGCCGGATATGCATATTTTCGAAATAACGGAAATCGCGAGAAAACTTATTGGCTGTGTTCTAAAAATCGCTACGAAAAGTGTAAAGCCCGTTTGATAACAAAATCTGCTACAGGGGAAGTTATTGTTAAAAATCAACAACACAATCATCCTCCAGAGTATCCATTTTAGCGTATCAAAGAATTACCGTATTAAGTTCAAATTTTTTTCTCAAGGAAAGAAACAAAAAGTGTCTTTAAAATTCATACGAATAAAATGTTACAATAAAACAAAAAAAAAATACTATTTTGATTGATCATAAGAAGGTTCGTTGTTTATTGTATGTCTTCACTGTGGATATTACAACCAATATCAGTTCGATCTATACATCCATCGTCCTGCCTCTAATTTTAAGCCTGTGAAACTATCAAAGAGGAAAGAAATATATAAAATTTATGAAGCAGAAACAGGATTACTAAATTGTTTCTGTACTTACTGTATCCTTAGTGATTTTAGTACCTATAAGTTTCCTGTTCAAGTTTGTCTTCTAGATACTTTTCCCTGTAATTTTAACTTTCCAAGATGCTAAGTCATTTAATGACTTCTAACTCTTAAATATCTCAACCTGTAGAATTGTTTTATTTTTTATTTTGTGAATTTTTGGTAAAAAAAATATTGACTACTGCGTATCATCGCACCAAACTTTTGCCCAAAAGATATGAAGATATAAAAAACAGAATAGGGCCTCTAAAATCAGTATCAAATCGTAACTCTGTTGACCCCCCCCCCCCTATATTAATTAACAACTTTTGTGTGTGATCCAAAATAGAACCTACATATTTACTTCTTTCGGTCTTCACAATATCTCCTTTGTGGCGGACTTGAGATGTATTTATGAGATTTTAAAAAACTTATTACTTACTCAATTTAATTTTAATTTTTTTTTTTTTTTATTTATCAAATTCACCCATTTATAAGTTGCTTACACTTTCGGTGATTTAAAATCAATTTGATCTATGTTTTGGGGACGTAACTCACACAGACTACAAAAGTTTATGTTTAACCGGTTAAAATCCCAATAGAATACACAAACATTTTTCACTGCTCTTATTCTTTATTATTTTAAAAGAAGCTACTGAGGAGGATAGGGTACAAATAAATATGTGTATGAGTTGGCTTGAAGTGCTTTTGAATTACCATTGTGGTTCCCACAAGTACTGAAGTGTTATACAAAATATGTAGGTAACTAATATAAGAGTGAATAGAAGAAATTTTCAGAGCTTTTCTATTTACAATTCTAAATTAAATTATAAATATTAGAGAAAACAAGACAACCGCATCGTCCTGTTTTTGAGAGGTAAGTGCAGCGACATACGATTAGGTTCTTCCCGTCCGTCTGTCCGTCTTTGGTTATTCTCGATTATTTTGTGAATACAAATCAGTAAAGTCGTTTCAGTAATTTTATGAGATGCAATAATTATGGCAAATCTTTGTGATATTGAACTTGTAATTATTTTACTTTTAATTGAAGATGAAAAAGAAAGGAAAAAACAATTACAACATAGATTTTCAGTGCATCCGTCAACGTGTCTTGTGATATGAGTGATATATCAATCGAACGGAGTAGCAGCACACCAAAAGGATTGAATTCGCTAATTATTTTATCAAACGAGAAGTTGAAGTTTCTTGGCAGTATCATTTCTTTTATCAATAACTGAATCAAGAGTTATAACATGGCTAGCTAATTATGAACTTAAAGTAAAAATATTGCGTACTCTGCTATGATTTTCCTTCATTCTCACATTCCGGGAAAACCTAGTCGTATGTCGCATTACAATGCATTGAATAAACGCTCCGGTTGCTTTCAGGTCCTGAAACTGGTCCGGTTTTTAAATGATCTTATAAGGAATATGCTCAGAGCATCACGCTTTAGTGACTAAATTCGCTTTTCTGTTCGGGGGGGGGCAAAGACGTAAGTTGTTGCTCTCCTCTAACAACAACGTTTATTTGGAGCTGTCGTGTCCCCTGTTAATTATAAAAGCTTTTGGGATATTTTATATTTTAATGATAACGCTCGAATCTAGCTTTTTTATATTTTAATGATAACGCTCGAATCTAGCTTTAGTAATTTCTTTATTTAAGATAACCTAAACCTAACCGTGAGCATTCGTATGCTCTTACTGTCTAATTACACTTTGAAAACTATATCGAGTCCAGGATCACTTTGTTAAAAACGCAACTGCCTACCTCCAGTCAGTCGCGTTCCTCGTAAACTTACATGCGGAACTCGAAAGTAGAACATGACTATCACTTGTGATGCGGTGATGTTCTATTGCCGTTGACGAAACTGCTGGTCATTGCCATTCTAGTCTGCAACTTTGGCACCGTAATCAAACCGGCAACAGCCAAGCAGGTTATTGTGCGAAATAACGTGCTGCTTTGTATTTGTTGCTTCGTTCGTAAACCAACAACAACAAAACAACAGCTATGCCAGTGAAGAGAATGTTTAGGCAATCATTACAAATGCAGTTTATTTTATTAACACTAAGAATACAAATTAGTTTTTTATTTTAGCTGCTTTTCAATATGAATCATCCCAGCTTAAACTACTAAAATTTGAGACGGTTTCAAAAAAACTCTGAATAGGAATTCTGGCATACTGCTGTTCAAGTTGAAAGAATTTAGCTGATTTTTAGCCGGATTCAAAAGTTATTTTGATTTTTGCATGTCCGTCTGTCCATTCTCACGATAACTCGAGAACGCATGTACTTTGAGAGCTGAAATTTTTCTCATTGGCTTTCAAAAAAAAATAGTAAAATTAAGTTCGAAAATGGGAAAAATCGGGTATTTCCTTCGTAGGGTTGCCATACAAAAATTTCGTTTGTCACTACAAATTTGGACACTGCCTGAAAACGTGTCAACGTAAAGCGTTGAAATTTTGTACATAGTGTTTTCATAAAAATAGTAAATATAATTTCAAAAATGGACTAAATCGGGTAATTGCTTCTTGGTGTTGCCATATAAAAATTTAGGATTTTTACATATCCTGTGAAAACGATCAGTCCTATACTGTTTTAATGTACTGAAAAGTTCTTCAGAATATGAAATCCTATAAAATTGGCAATAATCATTTTTCTGTTCGACGAACCGTTTTAGAAATATATTCGAAAACCCACTTCAAAATCAAAATTGCTCAAATGATGACCCTACGAAATTTCATACGAGCAATTCATCGATACCCTAGATGAATTGGTCTTAGATCAATTCTAGCTTTTTTACTTGTATTCTGTCTACATTCGAGATATCATCCATAGGGCTGCCAGCCACCTTAGTACATTTGTACAATTATTGAATTCATTTCATTATGATACAATGGCACAATTTGATAATTTATAGGAATTTTTAGTTTAATTTGCTTACAAATGCTTACAGGCTTAAATTTAATAGACAGTAAATTGATTGGCTGTATAAGTATTAGCACAATTCAAAGTATGATATCACTTCTGAAGTAACTTTTCTTGGTAGCACTCGGGACTGCTGCTGCTATCAAAGTAGTCACTTTGATGTTTGAATGTGTGAAATGTCCAAGATTGAATAAAAAAAAACTAAAATGAATGCAAAAAAGAAAATTATTTCATTGCTGTTTAGTAGAAATGGGGAATTTCAAAATCATTTAAATATTGCCGGACCTAATATTTTGAATTTCGTAAATAAAATTTAGTTACATTTTTTGTATCAATACATATTATTTTTAATATTATGACAAGCACTTTTACTTTATATGAATACATTCTTTTTTGAAGCTTAGAAAAATATTCGAAGCCTCGACCTTCAACCGGAAGAAATTCAAAGCTTCGAAGCTACCATGTGACCGGTGTTCAACATATTTTGTAACGCTATTTTTACCCACTATTGAGCACACTTATAGATCTTGCATGACAATACATTTTTTCACTTTTATATAATATAAAACCAAGATGGTGGGCTACATGATGGCGGTCCGATTTAATTCAAAATTAATATCTAGTGGTTATCGGGGTCGAGGATTACGAATTTTTGGTAAAAATTTAGGAATTTAATATGGCAGACAAATTATAAGCTATTTATTGTTTAATTTGGTATATTGGGGGTAATCCCAGATTTTTGAATAATATTTAGAAATTTGTATACCCTAGATGAAATCATAGGGTATACTAAGTTTATCATTCTGTTTGTAACACATAGAAATAACAAGTAAAAAAGCTAGAATTGGTCTAAGACCAATTCTTATGATACCCTAGATGAATGCCCGTATTAAATTTCGTATGGTCACCGATCTATTCAAGTATTGATTTTGAAGTTGATTTTCGCATATATTTCTAGAACAGTTTGTCGCACAGAAAAACTGGTAATAACCAATTTTATAGGATTTCGTATTCTGCAGAAGTTCTTAGTACAATAAAATTGTCTTAGACTGATCGTTTTCAAAATATACGTAAAAAACCGAAATTTTTATATGGCAACACCAAGAAGGAGTTGCCCGATTTAGTCCATTTTTGACATTTTATTTGCTAATGTAGTAAAAACATTATGTACGAAATTTCAGCTCTCTACGTCGATGCGTTCTCAGGCAGTGTCCAAATATATAGCGGAAAACGAAATTTTTATAGGCAACCCCACGATTTGTCTCATTTTCGAACTTAATTTTACTTTTTTTTTTAAAGTCCGTGTACAAAATTTCAGCTCTTTAAGCATAGGCGTTCTCGAGTTATCGTGCGCACAGACGGACGGACGGACATGCAAAAATCGAAATAACTTTTAATATTATGAATGGGTGTCCAATCCATTTTGCTCTACCATCATTATTTCGAGGTGTTACAAACGGAATGACAAACTTAGTATACCCCTATGATTTCATCTAGGGTATAATAATGGTAGAGCAAAGTGGAAAAGGTATTTTGTTTTTTGCATGTCCGTCCATCTGTCTGTCTGTCCGTCCGCACGATAACTCGAGAACGAATTCACTTAGGGAGCTGACATTTTGCACACGGGATTTCTTAAAAAAAAAAAGTAAATTTTTTTTACACGGTGTTTTCATAGTAATAGTACTTCTTCGTTTTGCCGGATAAAAATTTAGTTTTTTACATATACTTTAAAAACGATCAGTTCTAGACGTTTTTATTGTGCTGAAAAGTTCTTCAGAATATGAATCCTATGAAGTTGGTTATAATCATTTTTACTGTCCGACAAACCGTTTTAGAAATATATGCGAAAAACCACGGGCATTCATCTAGGGTATCATAAGAATTGATCTTAGACCAATTCTAGCTTTTTTGCTTGTTATTATTAACTTCAGTTGTTAGTTAGGCTCAAATCTTGTAATCCGATCGACTCGGAACTTAACATATGTGCGTACCTACATAGCATGCATTTAATTCTGATTACAAGACAATATTTTAAAGATTACACATTTCCAAAACTCTAGAAAGGAAAAAATAGTAAATAAAAACACTTTCCAATAACAAATGTTTAATTAAATTTACTGTAGATAGAGTGGTGCGAGGGTTCAAATTATTCGAAGCTTGGAATCGGAACCGTTCGAATCGTGAACATTGTATGTTTGTTTCAAAATTTTTAAAGCATCGAAGTGTGAATGCTTTAACCAGCGAATGAGTTTAATTTAAAGTTTCTTATGCTGTCTATCCGTTTGTTTGTCCGTTCCACCATCAAAAACGATAAAACTCGTCTGTAATTTTGAAGTTTTGTTATATCAAATTTTTGAAAGTAAGTTTATTTTCCTTCAAGTAGTGGGTCAAATTTTTGATCAATAGCTCAACGAGAAGAAATGAAAATTAGCTTTAAAAGCTTTGAGCCACATTAAGTTTCCAATCTTATAATGAAATATATTTATATACTTTATCAAAACCAAGAGGTATGTTACTATTCCCCAAAAAACTTTTGATGACCCTCTATGATTCGGCCTTCTTTTATATATGTTGATCTGGCGTTATCTGAGCAGCCCAAAGGTATTAACTCTTGATTATAGAAGCATTATCTCCTGTGAGAGCAGCTAATTAGCAGATCTCTCCCAACAAAAACGACAAGTTGTTCTTTAAATGCAAAGTAAAGATCAACTGCTTTTAGACTATTTATATACAAAATCTTTGCTTAATCGATAATTGATAAAATATACCTATATTTATTTACCTTATCATTTATTGAATATTATTTCGATAAAGGTGCAATATGCCTGACCTTGCATTCTTACTTTATTATAAATTCATGACATATACCATCGCTATGTTTATGTCGCTGACCGCACTTGCATAGGTCGAAAATGATTCATTGCACATTCTTGTGATTTGGATTTTTACGTCACTTCAGGGTATTGCAAGATGTTGCACCCATCAGAACAGCTTGACCCATATCATTGTTTGTTTATGAAATGGTGCGTTGCATTTTTATGTATTGTAAGATTTTGCTGGGCATATTACAAACTCCTGAAAATTTACACTTTAAACTATATTCAAAACAAATTTCAATTCACTTCGATTATAATAATTTAATCTTAACAACCAACACTGCAGCTGACACGGGAAAATTCATGCTGCAAGGCTTCGGCAAATCGTTCATGCTTCAAAGGATTTGACTTCGTAGCTTCGAAGTCTATCAACAGCCCTATTTCAGAGCAACGAACGAAATTATTTTTTATACTAACGTCAAATTCACATATTTACTTTGAAACAAACACTTTCCAAGTCACTGTAGCGTGTTTCTCTGAGCACACTTATTATTCATCATAGTAAAATTTTCATCGATTTTTATTTCTAATATATTTTTCAATATCAATAAAGATCGACATCAAATCGAGTTATTAGAGATATCAATCAAACACGGTTCTTTGAAATTTTGTGATATTGTACTCTCGATGACATTCTTTATCTAACAATTTGATTTTCTATTAATTTCAGAAATTACCACAAAATATCGGAGACGAAGCATGCAAGAGTATTTTGTACGTGGACCAAGAGGTGCCCCTAAGCTTATTGTGGACGGTTATTCTTTTGTGCGAAATAAGGGGAACGGACACACCACATACTGGCGATGCTCAAAAAGAAGATCAACAAAGTGTTCCGCTGTGTGTATTACAAATGTATTAAAGAATAAAATCTCTGCAAGCAATATCCGACATACCCATCCACCGGATTTCAATCTAACTACGAATTTCTTAGACAAATATAATTAGTTTCGCCAGTAATAAATTATTGCGTTTTATTCTACTGTAGCTACATATAATGAAAGTTTTAAGTACCTATATGAAACCCTTTATAGGCGATACTAAATTTTTTTTTTGTTTGTCTTTCATTTCAGATGATGAAGAATTGATTGTTTCAAAATATGGATCCAAACATTTAGTCGGAGTAGAATGCATTAAGTACGTTACTGGTCAAAGAGGAGCTAGGAAAATAGTATTTGGAGAGTTTTCCTATATATGTGCCAAAAATATAAGAAACAGAAAGTACTGGGTTTGCTCCAAGCAGAGAAGTCGGAATTGTAAAGCACGAATCATCACGGATATGATGGAAAGTGTCTTCATGACACGAAATACTGTGCACAATCACCCCCCAGATAAGACGAAATTTCATTAATGTAATGTAAAATCTAAATACAACATTTTTACACAACCAAGCCTATTTAGATAATTTTTATTGAACTAATAGTACTCAAAATATAGATAATTAAAGATAAATGTATATATGCATACATCAAAGTGTAGGGCGGCTTAATTATAAGCCTCAAATATTTGTAAGTACTAGACATCGGATCATATGCAAATGCAATTGCATGAAATTGCATTTTTGCAACGTTATTGCTACTTTCTAGTTTTATAGTGCATAATTCTTCAAAAAAGGATGAGTTTATCAATTTCAAATGCGTTAGATAGTAAGCGAATGTGAAATACCCGACGTGCTTGAAAAGCTAGAAACCAAAAACATTCCTCTTTGTAATTCAATTGCTGTAATTATAGAAAAAATGGTGGATCTAATTCATACACTTCCGGACTCATTTTCAGTAAAACTCTAAAATAAGTTAAGGCTCAACTACATTTTACGTATACATAAGTAATGTTATTTACGTAAAGCGAACGCTCATTTTAAATTTAACGAACGTTCACGACTTAAGGCTAAACTACAATAGAAATATACGTAAGTACATTTACTTACGTAAAGGGAACGCGCCCTTTAATTTAACAGGCGTACACAAATTAACTTTAACTCGTGTGAGGGGAACTTTCGTTAAGTTTAAATATCCAATTTTCAGTAAGTATAGTGCGGTAAGAATCGCACATTCTGTTAGAACGCGATGTGTCAAACAGTTAATTTATTACTAAATGATTAAAAGTGCAATGTAAAACTTAAAATGGAAAAAAAAATGGTACTGTGAATTAATAGAAAGCACAAATCTTCAATTAAATCAACTTCCAATTGTTAATTTTTTTCACTTTTACCACTTTTTAAAATTTAACACATTAAATATCACGATAATAACTCTTACGGAATGTGATATATATTTAGCCTAAAAGTATTAATTTTTTGTAAGTAAACCTCAGTCTCGTTTAATTTCGTAAAGTTATTTACTTCTATTGTAGTTCAGCCTTTAGGCCTAACCACAATGTGCATATGCTAGCACATGCAAAGCCACGAGCAATTGCTTTTCATAATAACAACCCACAATAGGAATAAGAAGCCGTTCGTCAAGTTTTAATTCCTTTCGTCAACTTCTGTCTGTACGCTCGGGATCGTACTTTGCATAAGCAAATTTGACAGTTTGTGTAAATACTACACAAATGTTAGTGATGCATAAGGAAGCATTCGTGATATTTTCAAGCCTTGCATATGCAAGGTTATGCACATTGTGGTTAATCCTTTTAACTGTAACTCGTCGGAGGGGAACTTTCGTTAAGTTTAAATGCAGTCAGTAAAAATGCGGTAAGAATCGCTCATTCCGTAAGAAAGCGATGTGTCAAATGATTAAAAGTGCAATGTAAAAATTAAAATGGAACAAAAATGGTACAGCGAATTAATGGAAAGACAAATCTTCGATTAAATCAACTTCCATTTCTCTTTTTTTTTCAATTTTATTACTTTTTAAAATTGAACACATAAAATGTCATTACGGAACTGCGTATTAATAGAGGGACAAATCTTCGATTAAATCAACTTTTATGTTATTTTTTTTTTTACCACTTTTTAAAATTAATTCCGTAAGGGTCTATTTAGTCTAAAAATATCAATTTTTCGTAAGTAAACCTCAGTCTTGTTAAAAATCGTAAGTTCTTTACTTCAATTATAGTTGAGCCTTTAGCCAAAAATCCTGGTTTTAAAGCAATTAAGCAAAGAAATGCTTACTTTAATAGCGCAGGTCAAAGCTTGTCTGACGTTATTTCTGCGAAAATGGCGTTAAATTTCTAATTTTGACTTCTCACGTCGTAGACATCGATGTACAAATTATTGTTAGGTCGCTTACACATCTAAAAACGAAAACGAACGAATAAGCAGTTCCACACCGAAAATTCGTTTACGCTAACAAATCAAAAACGAACGAAAAAAAGTTGGGTTGGGTTTGTATCAAATGTAAATAAAAGGAAATGAGGTTATGTAAGACTGAAAAGAATATTCGTTCATGTGTGGAACATAGTAGGTCTGTATGTTTAATTTTGAGTAAAAAAGCCTGTGTAAAAATCAAGTAAAAACTTTCTTGCAGTAGATTCATTTTACTTATTTTATTTTTTAAAAAATCGCCCTGACAACTGAAAGAATTATTTCAAATGACAAATGGAAGAAAAGAATGGATTTACTCATCTACTTCACCTTGTGTAAAAATGTTAACTTTTGTTGAGGAGGGGAAATGCATTCAACTGTCAAATTTTTCTAGTCCGAGAAGTTAACATACACATTATGGGTAAAAAACTCTCGAGTCTGTGTAAAAACTTTGAAGCCTGGGTAAAAACTTTCGAGTAAACATACAAACCTAGTATGGAACGAAAATATACTTGACAGTTCGGAACGAAAATTTGTTTATCGTACAAATAAACATAAAAATATATTTTAATTGAAATAAAGCTTTAAATGTGGATATTTTTTTTATTGAAACTGTAATTAGAATAAATATGCAATGTTTTATTACATGTATTGCAAATAGTTTCTGTTAGCTAAGGACAAAATTTATGTTTTTCAGTTCAGTGTTTTCGTTTCTTGATGTGCAAACGGCCTGAAGTGACAAACGTCAGAAATTTTAAATTGAAAATTTAGAAAAGTATAGATTTTGTAATATACTGTCATAAAAACTATAATTAATTTCTAATCCTTTTACGTTTTGTTGATTTTTAAATATTAATATAATTTGGTTTGGGGGGGGGGGGGGGGGGGCCATATGTATCCAGTCCAAAGAGTGGTCGAAAAAATAGGGCTCTAAAGTCGCATCCTGTGTCCATCTGAACACTTAAGAATTGTTTCTTATGTTTCTGGTGTGGGAAACAATAACTTTAGAGTTTATATTTTGCTAAAATAATCCCAGTTTGAAAATTAAAGACTAAGAGCCGGGAAGAAAGGGAAAACTCAAATGCTACACAAAGATTTGTGCACTTTTTCACCAGCAACAATGGACCAACTTGGACTAATGGACTTGGTTCACTATAGCAAAGAAACCGCCAATCTATCGAGCAGTCAATTCAAGTTCTTGAAATACGTTTTTTTCGACTTGAGTCTCACATCCTAGTTGCGTGCGTAGGAAAATTAAGTGTGCAATATTTGAAAAAAATGTGCCTTGTAATTGAAAGCCATAATTAAATTTTGTTCCCAAAATTAAACCGTAAATTCAATAAGAGTTTAGGGAATTCCTATTATAGGGTGGCTTTGCGATAGTTTTAAATATGTGTTAATTAATGCAATTTGCAATAAAGATGATTCCTCCTCTGCGAATTAATCGGACTGTTAGGAGGAGCTCTCTTTTCACCACTAAATAGGTAAGAAATAATAATAATAGTGGGCCTTGATTAGATTTCTAGGCTTGCTGGTAGGCTCTCAGGGGGAGCTCTTGTAATATTAGGCAAGGTGTAATTAACCGCATTAAGAGCCGATTTAAATTTATAAAGAGGCAGTTGAAATTATATCCTTACCATAAATAAAACTTCGCGATAAGGCTTGCGTACTGAAGCCAGTATTCAGTTTGGCACTAAGATACTGACGTTTAGTGTTATTGATCGCTGCGACAGCTCTATTTCAGGAAAATTTATAGATTAGTCATGCTTCTCCAGAATTAAGGTGTTCATAGCGTTGAAATAAGTTTTCAATTTATTGATTCAGACGAGAATCATTGGCAATTTCACGATGCAATTTATTTGGCTTTAACTGAGACACATTTCTGTTCACTTGATGGTAAACTGTTTGAGTGTTATAAATAACATTCCAGGGTAGAAATCGCCATTCCTTTATTAAGGAATTCATGTTAATATTATTGAAATACTGATGAAATACTGTATTAAAGTATGGGCCACATCCAGAACAAAGTTATAGTTGAGAAATAAGGTGTCATACATATCATGATCCGCGGAGCTACTTAGTTGGCCTAACTTGGAATTGGACACTATCTGATATAAAGACTAGATCTAGTTTCAACGATTTGGAAAAAGTAAAGTAGGTAAGTTGGATAAGAGTTAACTACATTAACAGACGGATGATAAAATATAAGACGTTAGCAGTTATATAATTTTTATGTTTCTTGGGAGGATTTTATACAAAGCCACAGCTTATTATAAGAATATAAAGTAATTTATTTTGCTTTTTATTTTACTTTCTAATATCGATGTACAAGTTGACAGACTTGAAACAAGTAGAAGAGAGGCAATTCAGTGTCATACTTGTATTTCTTACTTAGGCTATATTTACAAATAAGGTTCACAGAGTTGGTTGCTGGGCATTGCCATATGTAACAATAATCTTAATAAATGGCCACAATCAAAGCTGATTGGAGGTAATATACTGAAGATAGTATGTACATACATTTTTCAATTCCAAAGTTGATATCCTTACTTAAGATGAAAGGAGACATTTGAAGTATGTGGTAGCCAAGTATTGATTTTGAAATCATTATTCAAGCATTGCCTTTGCTTAATGCTGCAGGGGAACGAGAGATCCCAAGCACTGAGACCAAAGCGGCCCATTGTGCTATCCTGCTAGAAACTCCATCACCAATACCTTCCAGTCCTGAGGTATTGATGAGGAAGAATTTTCATTAGATAGGAAGGCAGACCCCAGAATATCCAGTCTGCGTGACAAGCACACAGAAAGTGTTCGGTTGTCTTAGGCTCTCCTTCCGGGCGGCCAGACCCTCAGGGCTGTCATCAACTCCCATTCTTGAAGATGCCAACCACAGTTCTACATTGTTTCCTTCCGAGCCCCATGAGAAAATCAGAGATATTTCTATTGGGCCCATCAAGAAATAGTTTTGTGCACCTGTAAGTACTCAGGTTCGCCCATCCCTGCTGATGCTTCCTATGAACATCCGCTTTGATGGGAGACCCGATACCCGAGGTAGCAAAGCCTTCGACGGGTTGCGGTTCGAATAATCAGAGCCAGTCCTAGCTAAAAGGTCAGCCCTTTAGTTCCCCATGTGACCAGGAACCCACTGAAGTGACGCCTTGTTGTGGATGCACAACTTATCAACTCAACAAACGACCTGCAATCCCCCAGTAACTTAGATGTTATCCGAGGGCCACTCAGAACCATCAAGGCTGCCTGACTATCTGAAAGAATAGCAATCTCTTTACCTTTGATTTGCATATCAAAGGCTATCTCGGTCCCATTGTTATGGGGCGAAGACTTCAGTGGTGTGTTTTCCAAGTGAATACTCCATCCCAATGTCAGGTTCTGGAAAGTAAACGCTCGTCCGGCTCCCTCACTAGTAAGAGAGCCGTCGGTAAAATTCTTTAGAGCGGACTGGGGAAGGCTCGATAGGGCACTTCCCTCAGTCCACGATCATCATTATTGCCTTACTAACAATTATGACATCCATCTATAGTTCAAAGAATAAGTAATGCAATTTATCGCTTTTAGGTATTCGTATCATTCCAAGTAAAGAAGAATTATTATGGCAATAAATTGCAGCCTTGTAAAAAGAAAACAATAAAGTTATACATTTTATCAAAAAATTAAGTAGGTGAGGTCCTGTGTGCAATAATAAAAATCAAAAAATGTACACCGTTACCAGTGATGATTTTCGCATAATCTGCTCCAGGCACTACAAATAATTGAAAGCGGCATCACGCAATTATTCAAATTGAAAAGACAACATTCCGCAGCTGTTTCAGGTCAACAACTTTCAGCTCACCAGTATCAACGCGCCTTCAAATAAAGCCATATTTACTACTCACTAAATTAAGATTCCTCACTTTGCGCAGTTTAATGGTCGTGCAAAGAAAAGAACAGTTTAGGGGAATTAAGCTCTCACTAATATTAAAACAACTTGCTGAAGAGACAGTGACAGAATAATAGGTATGTCCCTTTACTTTAAGTGCCGTTTCATACGAGCGAAAGACGAAGCTGGTTCTTTTTACAAGAAGGAGGCGGGTGCAAAGTTTCATACTTCCAAGACTGGGTGGAGAGGAGCTTACTTTCGTCCTCGAACTGGAAGGTTAATCTAGAAGAAGGCGTAAAGAAGGCCAGGGTGGCCTTCTACACATGCAAGAGAATATTTGGCGGAAACTGGGGACTAAAACCCAGGGTGGTACGTTGGATGTACACAACCTTAGTTTGGCCCATCCTCTGCTACGGCTCCACGGTCTGGTGGACGGCACTGACGAGGAAGCTGGATGTGCTGTCAAAAATTTAGAGAGCCGCCTGGGTGGGAATAACTAGGTGTCTACGCACCACTGGCTGCTTGACTTTTTGCCGCTGGACCTTTATTGCAGAGGTTTAGCGGCAATAAGCGCTGTTAGGCTGAGGGCGGGGGGTTGGTGGATGGAGTGGGACCTTGGGCACTCCAATATACTCGAGAAAATAGACTGTAGTTATTGCAGGGAAGAAACAGGCTATCAAGTTCACATCAATGATGCCCACCAGGAGTGACTGGGAAGGGAAGGAGGTGGTCTTAACATCCGATATTTCTATTTTTACGGATAGATCCAAGACGAGTGCGGGCACAGGCGCTGGAGTATATTCTAGAGATCTCCAGTAGCACGAGTCTTATAGACTGCCTAACAAATGCAGTGTTTTTCAGGCAGAGCTTGCAGCAATTTACCAGGCGGCAATATTGGTATCCATATGTGCAGAGCGACCGCACGGCACATCTGCATATATACTGATAGCCAGGCAGCCATCAAGGCGCTGCATGCTGTGCTGGTAAAATCAAAATTGGTGCAGCTATGCCAGACCAGTCTTGAGGAATTGACTATAAAGCACAAGGTGACCCTATGCTGGGTACCTGGCCATAAGGATATCTCAGGCAGCGAGATGGCTGATGAGTTGGCCAAAAAGGGCTCCGAATTGGATAGCTCCGCAGCAGTAGCTTATGTGAGGATCCGAATCGGAGCTTTAAAAGAGGAAATCATCAGAGGCGCCTATCAAAAAGCAAGCCTTCGGTGGACCAGTAGGGATACCTGTCATATTGCGAGGCAATTGTGGCCTGCATATGATAGGAAAAGGACAAGGAAATTGCTTAATGGCAGCAGGACAAGTACCAGGAAGCTGGTAGGGGTCATTACGGTCACTGGACCATAGGGAACCATACTAGAAGACTGGATATAGCGCCGAACGATTTCTACAGGAGCTATAAGGACACGGAGGATATCGAATCCGTCCAACACGTGCTTTGCGAATTCCCCGCTTGGATGAATAAAAGAGGTAGGCTATTGGGTAGCTACTTCTTTTCAAGTCCGGGGAGCTGCACAGTATAGAGTTTAGATATATCCTGAGTTTCCTAAGGAAAGCAAGATGGATCTGGGGCTTGAAAGGTTATCCCATGAGGTCTAGGGGCACAATGGATGGTACCCCTCTTACCTAACCTAACCTTCATACGAGCGATAGCTATCGCGCGACTTAAGCTTACTGTCGCAAATCATGCATCTGCGCTGTTGCGTAATTGTCGCACGACTATTGACTTCATACTTATATAAACAAAAGAAATCAGTTCACAGAAAGTTGCGAGTCGCACAGGTTTTATTCCGAGTGAAGGATTTTTGTGCCTTACAACATTACCCTTTTACTGGCTATATATTAATACTACTACTTTAATCAGGTGCAAAATCTCGTTGAAAGATAGATTTTATGGACAGATTTAAAATGAAATTTAAATTTTAAATGAATTTAAACTAAATGAAGAGCTAAAACAGCTTCTTATAAATCCATTACAATGTACAAGTACAGAAAAAACTGCACGTCTATTAAGTACTTCTAACTGAAATATTCATTATAGTCGCAGTCGTGTAAAATCATTTTTTCCTGTCGCAAAGAATCACGACTGAAAGTCGCTCATGTGAACCGGCTCGTAAGGATAATTCCTTAACTTAGTCATGTTTATGTGGTGAAGATACAATTTATTAAGTTATATCCCTTTTTAAACTTACTGAAAATGCAAGAGAAGAAATATTCGGAGTGAGAGGTTGTCAATCAGTCAAATAAGCTATCAACAAATGTAATTTCAACAATAAGGAAAACATAAAATAGATTATAGTGTTATGAGCGTTTGCTTAGTTCGTTATTTAAAACACAATATTACAAATACAGGTAATGCACAAGTCCTCTTTATTATACTCCACCATTTACTCTTACTACTAATTCACTTATACTACTACTTTAATTATCACTAGTAATGTACTTCAACTTATCGCAATCCAACACTTTTTTCTATATACATATTCACCTTTTCTTATATTCACTGCACTGTCTAAGATAAGACTCGCTCCTGGTGGTGACAAGTGCCGTATTTATACTCTACAAATTGTACTAGAACCTAGCCAAATATTCTGTTCTCGAAGCATCGATTCTCCGAACCAACTTGGCAGAAATAAAGTTACCATGAGGGTGTCTCGGGTAAGTTCCTATCGCCGATTAACGAACTAACCCAAAGTGCAATGCAAAACCTTCTTAACTTGGGCTAAGAGTTGTGGTCTGGGGCTCAAACCCCAAGACCGAACTAGTCCTCTTTACATGGAGGAGAGTTATTCCAACATTCGTTCCCACAAAAAACTGGGTGGCATTCCTCTTGAATTTAAAACTGAAGCCAAATACCTAGGAGTGCCATTGCACTGTATACCTGAAAGAAAACTTTTGGTAAAAGATGGGACACACACCCTCGCATCGTGCACTGGATGTATGTTATTGTAAGGTCTATTCTCACATATGGAATCTTGGTGTGGTGAAATACTCTAGAGAAAGCAACGCACCTGAAGAATCTTACAAAAATATAGAGAGCTGCTTGTTTAGGTGTTACAGGTGATCTTCGTACAACGCCAACGGCAGCAATGGAGACCATACTCCGGCTTCTGCCCTTTGACATCCATGTGAAATGTATAGCTGAAAAAAGTGTACTAAGGCTTAGAGAGTCAGGCTGCTGGACAACAGCAGACGTTGGTCACAGCAGAATACTGAAATTCTGTCCTGGGGACTATATACGGCGAGCCAAGGATTGTATCATCCCTAGATTAGACTTTGAGAAAACATTCTCAACTAGCATTCCTTAGAAAAGTATGGGATGATAATCGCTTGATAAAAGACTCTGATATATGTGTCTTCACAGACACGGTGCGAAAATGGATATGGAAATGGGAGCCGGGGCAATTAAGCTTTCCCTCTAACGCAGGAATCGTACCTCCTACACACAGAAAAATTTGGGAGTAAATTTTAATATTTTTTACATTATATATATGAC
Source organism: Dioctria rufipes (assembly GCA_963924295.1). Classification (NCBI taxonomy): domain Eukaryota; kingdom Metazoa; phylum Arthropoda; class Insecta; order Diptera; family Asilidae; genus Dioctria; species Dioctria rufipes. The sequence continues at coordinate 233,156,162 of OZ002741.1, read as the reverse complement.
CAAATCTTTTTTCTATTAAAATTTAAGCATCCCTAAAACTTGAAACTTTATGCCCGATGTTAATCCTGTTTGGTATTAAAAACTTTCAATATTTTTTGTATTAAATTGTAATAAATCTTAAATTACCTTTCTAGTATGGAAAAGATTACAAATTAATACACTATTTTATTAAAAGTTAATTATTAAATCATTAACTTCTAATACTTTAAATAATTATTTCCTAATATGGGTTAAGATTAAATTCCAATCGTATGTGAAAGATTCTGCATTACAGAGTAATATCTCCAAACATTGAAATATAACCTGGGAACTAAAAATGCTATGGGAATTAATATCAATAAAATAACTTTTCTGAAAATGTAAGGTATTTATTAGTGCTCTGTTAAAAATTACAAAATTATATTCATTTTTCCATTCTTTCGTGATATTTTGCTTTCAAAACTTTCAGTTATTTTTAAATCAGAGAAATTAATGTTACCTAGTTTATTTAAATTACAAATTTCATATGAACTGTGAAATTTTCATAAGTGTAATCGTGTTGATTAAGCAAAAATATAGGATTTTCCTCCTTTTGTAGTATTTGATGTATTCGAAAAAAAATTGTTACTAAAATAAACAAATAAGCCGGGTTTATAAAAATACTCTGTTTTCACCCATTTTACACTAAAAAGTTCGTTCTGTTCACTTATGTCATATTTCTATATGTTCGATATAAGAGAAATTCTAAGAAAGTATTTTGATTGAAATGGCTTTCTTGGTGACGAAAGGCCATAGTTTTACAAATGTTTTGAAAGTTGTTAGTTTGGCTCCAAATTGCCTTAAACACTTTATGTTTAGATTCATATCGTATGGCGCTAAAATAAACAGGGGGCCTCATATTCCTTCATATTCCAAGGTAGTGCGTCAAAAAGTGATACTTTGGAATTGACTCTGCATTAAAAAAATTCATTACACTTTTAAGTGTAGCGAGAGTAAGTTACTCAAAATAACTACATATATCTTTATTCCGAATTTCATAAGAGAAAACTGTTTCCATTATATTTAAAATAGTTTCAATACATTGCCATAAAATTAAGCGATCTTTTAAGAAAATATTACCGAATAACAAAGGAAAATGAATCATTAAACACATTGGGAAGCATTGTGCCCAATATTTGACTTTTCAAATTTAATTGTAGAAGGTTGATTTGTACTTTCTAATACATTATATCAAAATTAAAAAATTTTCTTCGACAATTTAGTTGCTCTAAGCTTAAAAATTTATGTTAAATGAAAAAAGAAAACCCGCTTCAAAAAAATGGTACGACATCTTCCAAAATGTTGTGCATTGGGTCCACCGAACAATCTTTAAAAATGTTAAAATATTTTAGATCATTTAAAATACAATATTTTTTAACCACTTAGTTTGTAGTCAATATTTTCTGTTTGTCTTAGCGCTACTTTGTGTATGCTTTTATAATTTTTTAAATTCCTCAGTTTTATGGGAAAAGCTTTCCAACACTTTAAGAAATATATCTTCGGGAACTGTAAATCCGTCTTGATCCACAAAATGGAAAAATTCTTCCACATGAAAATGACACTGGTTACTAGCTATAAAACAACTCATAAATTACTTTGAAAAAATGTATCTAATTATGTGCTGTCTTACTTGAAAAAACAAAATCGGAATATAATAGCCCGTTTTCCGATGCACCACTCACTTTTATATATTTTTTCACATTTGCACTTTCCAGTTTAATATAAAAAGACATTGGTACTTTTTAGATGGTTTTACTTCAAGTATCGGCAACGAATTGACGCTTCGAGAAACCGTACAGAAATCTAATCCTCAGAGATATTAAAGTGTAATTCCGACTTAGGTTAAAATACAAGCTTTAATGCCGCTACGAATTATATTTTAATTCACACGCGGCGCCTGTAATTCTTACGAAGATTTAAAATCAATTCTAATGCGCAAGTTGATTAAATTATAATTTTGAATGTTATTAAACGGTTGTTTCTAATTACAAAAGAGTAAATTTTAATCTTCATCCAAAACAAATTAGTTTAAAAGTATGTTAATATCCAAATGAAATTAAATTCTAATGCCAAAGTATATTAAAAAAAGTTGTAAGTTTTTCAAAGATTAGATTATTATGCCCAGATTTTTCTGTGTGTACCGAACTACTGTAGTGTGTTCCAGGCGGAGGTTGTGGCTATTCTTAAAGCAGCAGGGCTGCTGGCAACAACTTATTTTATACCCAGTGATTGAGTTATCAGGATTTATATTGACAGCCAAGCTGCAATCAAGGCGCTCAACAGGCCTGTAGAATTGGAGAATTGACCATTACTCGATTTTAAGACAGGTGTGGGCTGAGGTTTGTCCTAGCAGAACTGAATCTCTGCCGATGAGGAATCGTAATGATGTGCGTAACCTTATCGCTGTTATTACGGGGCATTACCTCTTTGGTAAACATGCAGAGCGCATGCAAGCTCCATACAATGACTGCTACAGACGCTGTATGGATGAGGAAGAGGTTGAGAGTAGCGTTCAGCCCCTGCCGTGTGAATTTCCTAACCAACCTGTTGTCAGCGCACCCCTAAATCTGAGGTATCTTTCCCAGGTAGGATCCCAATAAGGTGGTATTATTACAATGGATCACAAATGGTCTAAGTGAGGCTGATCGCAGGGGCTCGTGCGGTGTCGACCAAGCGATGGGCCAAATAAAGATAATGACGCTGATTCTAGTATTCTAAATATGAGTCAAAATAGTAGAAACAAAAGCATATTACTTATTGAAGCTGGACAATAGGTACGCGAACTACTCTACTGTTTCGTACTGAAATTCCTTAATCTTATAATTTTAAATTGTTTGAGAATAATTTACGACTAAAATGGAAAAAAAACTTTCAAAATAGAATTTGCTTTAAAATCCAAGCTAAAAATTAGTTAATAATTTTTCTCTTCACTTAATCAGTATATCACAAAAGCTCTGTAGAGTTCCTCTTCATTTTGGATTTAATTAGGTGTCGAAATTATTTACAGTAGAGTTCACTTAACACGAAATAATGCATAATATGGAATTGATTCTGATATCTCAAAATGAATAACACGAATATCGCTTAAGGAGTTACACCACCATGAGATTTTAAAAAATCAAAAAAACAATTTTTTTTTAGACAAATTGTTTATACTTTTAATAATATTTCGGGGTTCAAATTATTTCCGACGTTATAGCAATTAAAAGTGAGCGCGGCAGAGAATAGCTGTTTTTTCTCGAAACTACGTTTTCAAATTGGCGTGGCAGATATCTCAAGATCTACTCAACCGATTTTGATCAAATTTAAACCACATATTCTTTATAATGTTATCTAAGATGTAGCATAGGATGGATTTTCTTGATTGGATGCCGCGTTCATTTTTTATAAATCTTTAAAGATCAAAGTTTCGATAAAAATCAGAGTTTTTTTTTCAAACAGCTGTCATTTCAACAAAAAAATTTTTTAATTATACTATACTACATCTTAGCTATTACCTTTCTAAATGAAAAAAAAAAAAAAAAATTATTTTCGAGACGATGCCTGATAGCAAAAAAAGTTACACCACAGGCAAGGGTGTTTAAAATTGGGTACTATACTTAACGGCTCAAATCTCCTTAGTTTTTTAATTTTTTTCAAATTATTCATAAAACTACTATGTATATGTGTCAAATAAAAATTATTATATATAATTAATAGCTGCGTCAAAAATTTCTTTTTTATATTTATACCCATTTGTCCGAGCGCCAGGGTGGTGTAACCCCTTAATACGAAAACATTTGAAATTCTTACTTGCTTTTAGTTCTTTCATCGAACACCACAAACATTTTACGGCATTGTGATCAGGGCATCCTTAAAAACTTGAAAGCCTCTTACAGAAAGTTTCTTTTCAGAAAATTTATAGGGACTGTTGAATCTAAGGAAGATACTAGCTGTGTTCTTTGTGTACCTTATTCTAGAACTCCTATATCCTGGAGAGAAGAAATTGTTCTGTCGATTGAAGCGAACTATTTGTACTGTTCGCTTCATTTAAATCTTCTATGAATGAGGCATTCTTTTATGTATCTTTTGTTCTGCTCTGTTCTGCGGACACAAAAGAACACAGCTATACTAATGGAATGACAATTTTAGACTCCTTCAAAACCCTCGAGAATACTTCACAAGCCATGAAACAGACTCCCTCACTACCACATGAAATCCCCAACGGATTCCTAACATTCTAAAATATTTGCAGTGTTCTTATGGAAGATTGACCAAAGTTTGATTTGAATAGGTCTTGCGTCTAAAACTACTATTCATACAGAAAAATGATCTTCTGATAATCTTAGGCTTTCTTTCTTATCTTCCGAACCAAAATAAAAATTTTATACCTTTCCTAACAAAATTATTTAAAACAAGTAAAAAAGCTAGAATTGGTCTAAGACCAATTCTTATGATACCCTAGATGAATGCCCGTATTAAATTTCGTATGGTCACCGATCTATTCAAGTATTGATTTTGAAGTTGTTTTTCGCATATATTTCTAGAACAGTTTGTCGCACAGGAAAAATGGTAATAACCAATTTTATAGGATTTCGTATTCTGCAGAAGCTCTTAGTACAATAAAAATGTCTTGGACTGATGGTTTTCAAAGTATACGTAAAAAACCGAAATTTTTATATGGCAACACCAAGAAAGAGTTGCCCGATTTAGTCCATTTTTACCATTTTATTTGCTAATGTAGTAAAAACATCATGTGCGAAATTTCAGCTCTCTACGTCGACGCGTTCTCAGGCAGTGTCCAAATATATAGCGGAAAACGAAATTTTTATATGGCAACCCCACGAAGGAGTTGCCCGATTTGGCTCATTTTCGAACGTAATTTTACTTTTTTTTTAAAGTCTGTGTACAAAATTTCAGCTCTCTAAGTATACGCGTTCTCGAGTTATCGTGCGCACAGACGGACGGACGGACGGACGGACGGACGGACGGACGGACATGCAAAAATCGAAATAACTTTTAATATTATGAATGGGTGTCCAATCCATTTTGCTCTACCATCATTATTTCGAGGTGTTACAAACGGAATGACAAACTTAGTATACCCCTATGATTTCATCTAGGGTATAAAAATTTATCTGAACCAAACTGACTACGATTCCTAAACAAAAACTCTCAGCTGAGTAATATCGTATATGTCGCTTCCATCATGGCCGCTGAGGGCATACCGTCGCCGATCATGGCATGCCGTGGTCTGGTGAAAGCGAATGTAGCTGCCTACAGATTCGGACTCCGGCTGCACATACGCACATGCAGTTATTACTCAGCTGCGAGTTAACGAGCGTAAAATGGTAAGGTTACTTTGTAAACAAAAGTATTGTATTATTTTTTTAAATAAGGTATATGTATATAGTAAGTGTAGCCTTTGGGAAGGTAAGGAACCAAGTTTTAAAGTACTAGAAGACTATTTTCCTGTATGGATAGTAGTTTGGGCTCTATAGCATATTTAATGCCAATGTTTGGCACTTTTCCATAAGTATCGATGTAGAACATTTTAGAGAACGGACTCCCAACGCATACATATAGATTTCTGTTTCATGGCTTTGGAAGTATTCTCGATGGTTTTGATTACTTACAAAAATTCAAAATTGTTTCAATCATGCTCAATTTTTTATGGTAATATCTCCCTCACTGGGGGTTCCTTGTTCCGAAGACGTTAAATTACACAATAGCTTACGCGGTATCTACAACTCTGAATTTAGTCATGGATATTACTCTCGAATATTATTTGAACCTGGACAACCATATTAATACTGGAAATAATTAACCCGTCAACGTATACATCTAAAGATGAAGACTGCGAAAAACACGAAGAAAAAAAGAATGCAATACTCGTACCAGAAAGGGAATGCCCACTTTTCATACAACTTTAGGCCCGACACCTCCAGACCTGAGAGATGTCTTAAACGATTCATTATGAGACTCTAAACAGTTTTTATTAACAATGTTTATTTCTATTTATCGGGGGAAACTTTTTGGCGATCGTGATTGTGCGGAATTGGTGCGACGTGGAAAATGACTTCCTATGAGAAAAATGTTCACAACAGAGCAGTAGCGTATCCGGGAGGGGGGGAGGGGGGCCTTTTTTATATTTCTGTCTAAATTATACTATATGTACATCGCTTGGTGGTAGAAATTAGAACTGCTAAGAAAGTACTTTTTTAAACCAGAAGTCAGATTGAAAATTTCAAACGCGTTGAAATTTAATATTGAGTGTATGCTTGTTGTATACGGATTGTTAGATTACAACCGCATGCGACGAAGTTCACGTAGCAAAAATTAGGCGAATTTCTACTTTTCATCGCAAACATGATGAATTTAACTTCACATTTCGGAGATTATACCTACTGCTGCTGGATTTTTTTTAAGTTTTCCAGATCTCCGTAATTCTTAATAACGTTTTGGGCCTACAACTTTACAAAACTCGTTTTTACACTAAGCACAAATGCCGGTGTAAAAACATGTATAAACAAACATCACCTGTTAGTACTTTCTTTAGTTCCAATTCTTCCCTAACATTTGCGCGTACATTCTTAGAACTAAAGATTATACGGTTATTTGTTGTTGTTTTCATTTCAGAAGCATGGCATATGTAGTGTGCAAAATTTGTGCGCTCCAGAGTCAAGATAGACGCTCCTATTATTTCATAAATATCGTCAGGCGGTGAAAAGTTAGTGCGTTTATGTTTTTAGATATTTGTAAATTTAAAAAATCACTGTTATATACTCAAAAATCACTCTATTTTATATATATTTCGAATATCTTCGAAATCAGTATTAAAAATTTGTTAGCATCACGATGTACACGCACTGAATAAAACCAGATAGAAGACCATAGAAAAACAACTAACAGATGATATAAGTTTTGACAATGTCATTCAAGACTTTTCTAATAAAAAAGCAAGAGAATAAATATATAAACACGCTTACATTTTATCATTATGTGTATACAATCTGTTTTTATACAAAAGAAATATTTTTTTTTATTTATTAATTTATATTCCGTAATTATGAATAACCACTCTTGATTTTGATTGACTTAAAAAGGGCGGCAAATTGGGGACGGCCCCAGGCGGCAAAAGCTTTAGGTACGCCACTGCAACAGAGCGCTAATGGCCATGGAAGAAAGAACTGCAAAAATATATGCGAAATATAATAGCTGGGGTGTATGTGACCAGAGTGCATTAAAATGGGTTTTCCGGCAGAAAAAACGTCCTGAGAAAGTTTTTTGAATCGGGAGAAATATACACCACCCGATAGTACTCGTTGAGACCTTTAATTCGATATGCAATATGCGGTATTAGAACCACATCCTACCCCTGACCCAAAAAGAATGCAGAGAAAATTGTCTTCTACGAATTGTAGATGGTAATGAACTGAGGCGAACAGTGAAACCCGTTTACCGATCGACCATAAGTATGTAACCCTACCGAGTTAGAGCCGACCTAAGGTGCGAAAAATCTGGTACCTCAATTCGAATAAAAAAGAGGGAAATACTAAAAAAGTGAGTATTGGGATGGCTATAAAAAACTATTTAAGCCTCCGAGTATAGGAGTACTTAAACTTCTTCTCAGGACCTAAGGAATTCGGTTCGGTACTAGATTTTCCAAAATGTACTCATCAAACTTTGACCGCCCTCCCCCAGCTTTCCCTCGATAAATACAAATAAACATTGTTAATAAAAAATGTTCAGAGTCTCATAATGAATCGTTTAAGACAGCTCTCATGTCTGGAGGTGTCGGGCCTAAAATGGACATTCCCCTTTCTTAACAATATAAATGATTTTGCGTGTGTACCAACATATAAAAAAACGTTTAATAAGAAATTCGGATACCATGATTTCGATTTAACCGATTTCCACTGTACATATATTACATTTATGTATAGATTTTAAAATTTTCAATAAGGAATGTCTGGGCAGTTGAAATATTAACCTTATAGTTTTCCGAAATTGAAATATGACATTGTACATAATTTCAAAATTTAATTAAATGCAAAATTAATGGAAACTCTACAGAACTTAACTTTTGTGATGTACTCATTAAGTGAAGGGAAAAATTATTATTTTATTTATTTTTATATCCTAGTAGATGAAATCGACAGACTATACACGAAGAAGAAAATAAAAATTCACAACAAACGCAAGCCGCGCTTAATGTGAGTATTCGATTGAATTCGTTTCATTCAACTATTATTCTATCAAATTAAACGAAAACATATTTAAATTGAAAGATATTCCAAAAACGTGAAAACGTCTGCGCATTTAAAAAAAAAAAAATACTTTGACGTTCAGTATAATGCATTTGGATTTTTATTAACCGGTCTGTTGTTCGTTTTGAAAGCAACACGCCTTCACTTTGATCGTCAACAGAGTTAAATTTAGTATTATTTTTGTAGATTTGTTTCACATTTCGAGTCTGGAGTCTGATTTTCGCAACTTAAGATTTTCTTTTAATTTTGGTATTTCGCCTAAGTTCACTCATTTGAATACCCTTTAAGAAGCTGAATTTGAAGCAGAGGTGATGTAGAGCAAATTAACGAAGCGCACACTGTCGAAATTTTTCCCGGTTATCACTTAATAACAATTATAGCAAAATTTCAGGCAAAATTGAAATTGTGGCAGAAACAAAATTTGGCTCAATTGTGAGTATGTAAATTCCTGAACTGATGATACTGGGTATATACTTCTGCCCTTAGTTGGTTTAATCAGTTACCATCAACTCTTTCGTCATAAACAAATTTTTAGTAAAAGACTTTACATAATTTTGATTAATGAAATTTAAAATTTTCAATTTTTTTAACAGTGTATATTGCTGAAATGAACGCAAGGTTGTTTGATTGGAATATTTTTACAATTAGGATACATGCGTTCAATATGAACGTTTCGTAATTGTTAAAAAAAAAAAAAAAAACTTTTAAAAACTCGAAATCGTTTGGTAAGAAATGATTTCGTTCAAGTTGACATATTAATTCTTCTCCGTGACTAAGTTTGTCGTTCCATTTGTAACGCATAGAAATAATGATAGTAGAGCAAAATGAATTGGACACCCAGGGATAATATTAAAAGTTATTTTCATTTTTACATGTCCGTCCGCGCGATACGAGAACGAGTTCACTTAGTGAGCTGAAATTTTGCATACGGGCTTTATTTTTTTTTTTTTAAGTAAGCTTAAGTTCGAAAATGGGACAAATCAGGTAACTCTTTCTTGGGGTTGACATACAAAAAATTCGCTTTTCATTATATATTTGGACATTGCCTGAGAACGTATGCAGCTGAGATTTGTATGTACATGGCGTTTTTATAAAAACTGCAAATACGAGTTCAAATGTGAACTAAATCGGGCAGCCCCTTCTTGGTGTTGCCACACAAAAATTGAAGTTTTTTACGTATTTCCTAGACGTTTTATATTGTTAAAAGGCCCTTCAGAATAGAAAATCCTATGAAATTGGTTAGAATCATTTTTATTGTCCAACGAATCGTTCTACAAATATATGCAAAAAAACCACTAACAATCAAACTTGCGCAGACAAGTTACCATATGAAATTACATACCAACGGGAATTCATTTAGCATATCACAAAGGAGACACTAGAGACCTTGGCTTCCAGAAACACACTTTTTTGGACTCTGAAGACCCAAAGGTCCGTGAATATGTACACTTTGGAAACGCACAAATGTCTAAAGAGACCAAATCTCTAGGCTTTTTAAGTCTGGGCTTACACAAATTTGTTCTGTTATCCTTTATCCCGTATAATTTATACACCAAGGATATATTTTTTTAAGCTTTTTCACTTTTCCCATAACATACAAATTTTTATAACTTTTGAGATAATCCTTTCTAACAACCTCTTGTTTGACAATTAACAAAGATCTCAAGAGACCAAACTTCAAATTACGTGTATACACTTCGAAACGTGTCTCTAGAGACCTTTTTCTTATGGGCTTCAAAGACCAAATCTCACTGTGTGTCTTTACCTTATGAATTGGTTTTAGACCAATTTCATTTCGGTTTTTTTCCTTGTTTAGTGTGGTTTTTGAAGCAAAGTCTTTTTAAAAGAGCTTTTCCTATCTTTCCGTAGTATAAAGTAATTAGCTATAAACTGTTGATTGTTTTGTTTGCTGAAATTTTGTTGCACAGTAAGTAACAATTCCAAATTTGGTAGGTGAATAACATCAAACCTCTGCACTATTTGATTCCAAGCTCAGATTTTTAAAGCTGCCTCCTTTTGTCCATATAAAATTATGGAAAATGTACGCAGCTTTTATTACATTGTTACCTACATTCTTTACTGAATATAAATATTTCAAACTTTCGACGCAAGCATCCTAAAAACACACTCGATTGTTTTTTTTTTCTGTTGAGAGTTTTTTGTTACATTTGAGAGCGTTTTACATTTGTGAGCGTTCTTTATGGAAATGAAATCGGGAAGCATCACCTGCTGGAAAATAAAATGGAAATTCAAAAAATATTGCCGTCTAAGAATCTTATACATTTGGGAAGTTAGTATAGTAGCGTTGGTTTTAATTTTACATTTATTCAGAATTGTTCTGTAAATCAATGTGTAATAACACTTGAACAGGCTTGCTCCGTACCCTTAGAAATTATATAAGTAGCGAACCAGCATCCAATAAAAAAGGTATTATTCGATATTTATATGATATGATACCATGAAATTTTCAATCTGAAGCAATCTTATGCGAGAGATTTTGAGACGATCCTGGTAATGCAAATTATTTATAGTAAAACAATGACCAGCCTATCGAAGGACAGAGAGTACATAATCTACTGGGAATAAAAGCACAGCATTTATATTTCAAAGAAAAATAATATTCAGAGCAACCAGAATGAATGCAATAAGACTGTAGTGGAATATTTGGAGTAAAAATTAGTTGCGAAGACTAATGCTAATCAGACGAAAGAAGCTATTCTTTAATATTTCAAAAGTTTTCTTTCTAATATTGATATATTAAAACTGTCCAAAAAGGAAATCGTGAGTTTTGCAACTAGTTAGTTGAATGAACAGCAAGAAGAGAGAGTAGATGCACACACTTCCTGTGCAATTATTTTTGATGTTCTCAAAAGTTTTATTTAAGAAGGTATGATACAAAATCATAATTTTTTCTTTTTTACTTCCAAAAATAAAACAATATTTACTTCGATATTCTTATTCCTTTTTCTTCTGATGATATCGCTTTCCGAAAATATTTGTTTCCATTTATTTCTAATTAAAACGCTTAGAATTGAAATGGCATATGTCCAAAGTCCAAAAGTCCAGTACCTAGATTCAGCTACGTCGAAATTGGCAAAAAGTGAGTGAAGTGACACTTTTCTGCAAATTTGATTCTGCTAAGAAATTCACTCACTCACTTCACTCACCTTCAATTTTGCGGTGAGTTGGGAGTGAAATCATCAAGCAGCGATTTTATTTTAGAAATGGTAAGTACGTATAGTAATTATTTACCACTAATAAATTGTAACTCGTCATTTGCATACTAGAAAGTCCTAATTGATGGACTACAATAAAGTTATAATATATTAGAGGGGATGCTTGTTAGTGCACAGGGACCCCAATGCATACGTTATATTATATTCCTGCTTATTATCTGCATAAAATGTTTAGAGGACAATATTTCGCAGCCGTGTTCATTTTCACACATAAAAAAGCCAAAAAGCTGTGAAAATGACATTAAGTTAATATTCGAAAATACTCACTTATCACACAAGTCCTGAATGTGAGTTGCTTCAATACTAATTACTGTTGATTTATTGTTTTGGAAAAAAAATTCAAAATCAACTTTCACTTTCAATTCTAAACAATTCAAATTCTGAAATTTTTAACATTAAAATTTTTTGCCCTACTTTCCGTCTTAGTTTCTCGTCAATGTCAAACATTTTCACATTATAAAATCAACTGATTTCAGTTTCAATGTGGCAGTGACAATTTATTTGACTATGAATTGATGATTTCTGGGGATCTGAATCGTAATCAGATCTGAAGCCCAGTGCGACATCGGTCTGAAAACGATACAAAGTGCAATTTCCATTAAAAATTAGAGAACATTGGACATATATTTTTAATACCAATTAAAAATTCTTTAACGAACCTATAATTATACGGCTCTCTATGATTAAGCTTCTGAAACTTATTGAGTGACAAATTAAGGTTCCACAGCTTTCACAAAATTTTCAAAAAAGACTGGCGATGCATTATCCAAGTTGTGATCAGTCATTTGCTTTTTACTATTGCGGATAGCAATCGGCTTCCATTCTTCTTCTTCTTCTTCTTCTTCTTCTTCCAGGGGGGCAGAGCACCGCAAGGCCCCTTTTACATATAACACACACGACAGGACTTGGCCAGCCTTAGAGTTATCTGTTGCGCCAGCCAAAATATATATAGACTGTCTTCCGTTGAGACAAACAAAATAACGGAAGCATTCGTCACTCGGCATAGGTGTTTTTTGTTTTGTTTTTTTTTTTCCCCCTTTTTTCTTATTAGTGGTTAGTAGATTTTGTTGTTAATTTATTTTATTTTTATTTTTTTGTATTTTATTTATTTCACTTTATTTTTGATTCTGCTTCCATACTAATCTGGATTGTATGTTTAAAAAACCATGTCGCACTCTTTGATATGTTTTATGAGCACTTTAAACGCGTCGATATTGCCCTCTCTCAGCAGACTAATATGATTGGTGAATGTTGGGTCAATAGATGTAAGATCATTAAGAAGCTTCGTTCTTGCAGGCAGTGGGGTATTGCTACAGTGGAAGAGTTTGTGGTCGATATTTTCCGTGGCACTCCCACATGAACAGATGGGAGAGTCTTTTATGTTGATTTTGTGGAGGTGCTCGTTAGTAATTACATGACCAAGTCTAAGCCTGGTTGTAGTTGTGATGATGACTCGAGGGAGCCCTAGGTTGGAAAACCAGGGCTTTTTCCCCACTGACTGCTCTAAGGAGTCGAAAGACCTGCCTATCGGTGAGCTGTTCCATTTAGTTTGTCACTCGCCGACCTTATCCTTCTTTAGGATAGGAAGGAGTTCATTTGGGTAAATTGATATTTCGGAATCCGAAGGGCTGCTAGGGACATCCCTAGCCAGAGTGTCCGCAAATTCGTTTCCGTCTATTCCCATGTGGCTTGGGATCCACAGAAAGTGTATGAGGGTGCCTTTATTTTTTGCGCTGAATAGAGCCTTTTTGATCTCTAGTAAAATTGGGTGGGGTTTAATGCAGATTGTCCAATATGACTGCCATCCTAATTGCCTCCAGAATTGCTAGAGCCTCCGCATGATAAATAGAGGATAGTGGGTTGAGAGGAAATACCGCTTCTATGTCCAAGTTGGGGATCCAGAAAGCTGCAGACGTTTTGCAGCTAGTTTTAGATCCGTCTGTAAAGATGTTGGTGAACGATTTCCAGCGTGTATTCACTAGCTTGTGGAATAGGAGGGCAGCAGATTCAGGGGTGAGATTTTTTTTTTATGTTTGGTAAAATAACTGGGGGTCTGAAATTAATTATATGTAGGGGGTATTGGAAGTGGTAGGGTTTCGGAGTTGATATGAAATTGTGTGAAGCTGCGATAAGTTGATATTGTTGGATGATATATGGGACTTTAGAAGGGATGCGAGGATGGCTGGACTCAAGGTATTTCTGTAGAGGGATGTGAGCTGGATGCGAGGAATCTCGCATGAGTTGTAAGACAAGCTTATCAGCGTTGAGTTTCCACCTTTCCTCAAGTGGCATAATGTTGGATTCAACTTCCACGGCTTCCATTCGACACAATTGAATTTGATGGAATTTTTTTTTTGCTTCTGTAGAGCCATAATGCTCTGCATTCTCCAGATAAGAGACATCGGCAGAGGTAAGACTAATCAAAATAAAACATGTGCATCTTTGATTTTAAAATTTTTATTCCAAACGAATCAAAAATTAAAATGAAAAATTGAGCTATTATACAGAGTGTCCCGTAAATGGTGTAATATCCGAAGGCTACGGATAGGTCATACTTAGGCGAGCAAAAAATTGAATTGGTGTGGGAGCGGAATCCCAACGGCTTCCGAGATAACGGGACTTCAAAATATTTCGGTATGTTTTTATAGATCACCCTATAACTCCTGAGTGTTACACCCTATGACGATGATTTAAACTTTAGGAAAAACAAAACTAACCCGTGCGCAATGTAATAATCCTCTGAAAAAGGGGTATATCGCACCAATGCGTACTGCATATTGGGAGAAGGCTTGGTAAAATCGCTTGGTAAATTCGTTTTCAATAGATGGGGCTGTAATACCATAGGCAGACGGGAAAAATTAATGACCATTCGTTCGTAATTGAATTTTTCAAAAATCGCTTTACCTTTGAATTTTAATTATTAAAAATTTCCTGTAAATTACGTATAAGAATATTGAAAGGACTTTCGTTTTAATTCACAAAATCTTGGATAGCTTGATTTTTAAAAAAACCAATTACGAATGAATGATCATTGATTTTGTCCATCTGCCTAGAGCCTGCAACGATTATTATTTCTTTTTTATTAGTTTTATTTTATAGGATGTGTCCTGTAATTTTGAATATTCTTATACGTCTTCTATCCTTTTTATTTCTCTGCTATTTTTATAAAAATAAAGAAATAATGGTTTTTTTTTAAACACGTTTCTTAATTTACAAATTTTATTAATCGAATTTACTTGTTATTTTATAATTAAATAATGAAAAATTTTATACTTTTTGCAGTAAAACAAAACAGTAGTTTTGCGATGAATGTAGCACGAGCACGCCTATCACGGGAGATTACGATAAAAAAAATTCACCGTAATGACAATGATTTAACAAATATGAATAAAAAACTCGATGAAACGGGTGCCGACACTAAAATATTAAAAGAAATGTTATCAAAGCAAAAAATTTTACTGGAAAAAATATCGGAAAAACTTTTTACCACACAAATGGGCTGCAACTATCACCCACAGATGGGCTGCAACAGTTATCCCCCACAGATGGGCTGGAACATTTTCCCTATTAAAAATGTGGAGTCATTAAGAAACTGTGAAAATGATATAAAAAATAAACCAAAAGAGGAAGTGGTGAGTTTATTAATGTTTTATTATTATAATTTTACAGGCTTTGTTCTTTTTTCTTCACCTTCCAGATAAGATATATCAGGGAAATCGTAGGAAAATCAGAAATATCTAAAATTTTTAATCGAATATTTGACGATGATATGCTACTTCAAATAAATTGGGACGGAACAAAGAAGAGAATTGCTGTGAAAGATTTTACGCTATTTAATTATTATTTTTTTGGTAACAAATATATTAATTTAATGGTAATAAATATATTAATAATAGTTGTACTTTTAGAAGCAGTGAAAAGGACTGATTTCGGGTATAATCAATATGAAAATGAGATGAAGCAAGCATTTCGAATGGCAAAGTGTCGTTTCTACCGGAGAACTTATAAAATAAAAGCTTCTAAGTAAACATTAAATAAATGTATCGCTAAAAGAAGTCACAATCAATCTTGGAAGAATATAAATCATTAATATGTTTAAACTTAAAAAGCGATATATAATTTAAAAAATAGCTGTCGGTTTAATAAAGTTATTTACTCTCATAAATATTTATCAATTCTTCAAAATTAAAGTAATTAACTTTCAGAGTATAGTAAATATTTGAGTTAGAATTTGCATACCTATGTATGTTACATAAACTATAATTAAAGTTTAATAGCTTAATAATAACAAAATACCATTTCTTCGTAATACAAAATAAATTAAAAGCAAGTAAAAAGGCTAGAATTGGTATAAGACTAATTCTTATGATTCCCTAGATGAATGCCCTTGTGAAGTTTCGTATTGTCACCCTTCTGTGCAAGTTTGATTTTTGAAGTGGATTTTTCGCATATCTAGAGGCATATTTTTAGTAATAAAAGTATGTAGTGCAATACATAAATAATATAAAAAAATATTCCGGAGTTGCCGAGTCTCAACCGATGAACTTTCGAGACCATCAGACCAAGACAGAATCTACGTGAGAATCAAAGATAGGAAATTGGATTTGCAGAAATTATAATAATGATAGGGATATTAGATTGCAGATCTAGATTAATATGATAATATTCTTCTTCTTACAATGAGCTAAAATCCATTGATGAAATCGAATCCCGTGAAGGATTAAAGGAGCAGTAAACTTAAATTAATTAAACTAATATGCATGTAAAGTCTGTAGAACTTTTTAATAGAAGTAAGCAGTAGAGATACATATAATAATAGTTAAAAAAATTATTATTAATAGCTAGTTTAGGCGCTATCTTTCTTAAGCTACATTTACACGTAATATAGCTTTAGTTCATTTGTAATTTGATTGGCTTTAACCAAATATTTATAATACTAACAAAAACTAGAAAATCCCCGTCCTTTATTGGTTTTCTCTTTTTTAACTCCATGAATATGCTCTCCACGAACAAACATAATAGAACCGGTGAAATCTGTGTGCACACGAACGGGGCATGTCATTTTTGAACACCTCCAATGAATCTTATTCCCACATTTTCCATGTTTATAAAAATAATGTCCTTTAAAAATTAGTTTTTTCCCTGAAATATATTAAAGATTCATTGAATCAAAAAAAAAACATTAAAATAGAATAAAATAAAGGCGCAATATCTCAATAACATCATACCTGCAAATGCAGAATCGCTCTTAGTATACGGTTCATGAATATGAGGCTTATTATTTCGTTTTATGCTGTTATCATCATATACATTCAATGTAGCGGGGCAGCGAATACTGCGAGACTTAGCGCAACGGTAATAGGTAACACCGTTTTTTATTACACCACATCGATGAAATCGAAATCCACAATAAGTAATACCACCCCCCTTTACATCTTCGACCACAGGATTTATTTCGTCCGTGCTGATCGAAAGTAGAGTAATTCCTTAAAATAAAAAAAAATGCAATTAATAATTTTGCAATTAATGATTAGTATCCATACTAATACCATAGCCAACTCAATGAAGCTCCGCAATTTAGATATGTAGTTAAAGGTAAAATTTATCTTAGATGCAGTAATAAAAAATATTCAAACAAAATACATACATACATACAGTCGAAGTCGTATATCGACGTGACATATAACAAATCAGTTGGTTACAACAAAAAGGAGCAAGATAGATTTACTAGAATGGGAAACATATTCTACTGTATAAGGGACGTGTAATATTGCCACTGTCCACAGCAGCTTGTAATGGGCGACGATCCTTCTGCCTGCCTGATCAATGGAAAAGTATACGAATATGAAGTCGCAATTGATATACACGTACTACTAACAAAGTAGGTCTAATATGAACTTTAATCCGCCATATTGAACCCGAAGTAGCGTTATGTTTTTCTTGTTATATAGTAAGGAATTGCATCAGATTAATTTGTTATTATAATTTTGATGTTGTTTTACATGTAAAGTTTAATGGCAAGATGTAACGGTATCAAACGATATCATATCGACAATACCTTCTTTGCTGTTTACATACCGTGGTCAGATCACGAGTGAAATTTTTACAGCACTGGAAATTGGTCCCAAGAGTTGGACTAATTTCGATGCTTGCAGCGCTACAAATTTTTATTAACGTAGGAGGCAAACATACATTCAATTTTTCTTCAGAGTGTTTATGCAATGTGCTTGCCAACAACGCACCACAAAAGTTAATTAGTTTCCATACTATAGTTTTTATTTAACTTAACTTCAGTGTTTAGCATTTGCGTTAGATGGCCTATCTCAGGCCCAATCTACATAGAGAGCCACACGCTACAAACTGCAAGATACACGAACCGCTATTTGACCGTATTCCTTTGAACGTAGTCAGTTCTCCCATGTAGCTTGAAGCTCTGCATGTAGCAATATATACGGTATGCCATATGCACAAACTGAAATTTGTAGCTTATAGCGTGTAGCTCTCGATGTAGATTGGCCCTATAATGATTATCTCTCGTTCCAATCTACCTATTTAAATTTTTATTCAAATTGAGTTATTTTCACTTGAAAAATTTTAATCAAAACTGAGTGAAATAAGAAATAACTTTATTGGATAGTCGACCAAATTTCCATTAAACTCGAACGAAAAAATGATCGCTTATTTATACTTATCAAAATTGTTAGCGACTCCGTAGGCGTTGCTACCTCGAGTATCTGATCTCTCATCAAAGCGGATGTTCATAAAAAGCATCGGCATAGATGGGCGAACCAGAATACTTGCAGGTGTACAAAATTATTTCTTGATGGGCCCAATGGGAATATCTCCGCTTTTCTCATGGGGCTCGGAAGGAAACAATGTAGAACTGTGGTTGGCATCATCACCGACCACAGCTCAATTCACGCTCATCTAACAAGGATGGGAGTTGTTGACAGCCCTGAGTGTCTGTCCTGCCTGGAGGGAGAGCCTGAGACAACGGAACACTAACACTTTTTGTGTGCGTGTCCGGTCTTCGCCCGGAGCAGACTGGATACTCTAGGCAAAGTATAAATAAATATAAGTAGAGACAGAGACGAACAAAATTGGAAATTTTCCGTGTTTTTTAGACTGAAAGAGGTAATCTCATATACTTTTGTCTTTTGTATGAATGGGGGAAAAGAACTTGGCTATGCATTATTATTGTAGTGCGACTGAGATAACGAGTTAAAAACAAAAATCGAGAGAACGTAGGATTACCCGAACGACAAAATCTTATTAAATCCCTCAAAATTCTTTCAAACTATTCATAATAATGTGCATTGGGTAGCCCTACCTCCATTTGGCAAAAAAAAGAGCAAAATAAATGTTAACAGAAAAACGTGCTGTTCACATATCATAGGATTACACTAACAAACATTAGAATACCTGCGAAATACATTGGGACAATTTCTGCATGTAATCTTCGCTTTCACATTTTTTGTCTTATTCGTAAAATGTTCAAAGAGGGTTTGATTTTTTTTTTTTGATTTTTTTCTCTTCCTTCCTTCCTTTTCTCGCAGTGTACATTTAAATGGAAAACAATCGGAACACTTTTCTGTGTCCTTTCTTTTATTTAGTTATTCTTTGCTCTAGGGCTAGGCTCTGCTCTTCTATCTGTGGATGAGCCGAAAAACCTTCCTCACCAAGACCTGATGCGCTTCATTAAGAGGACAGGAAGGTTTTGATGAATGAGGTTCTTGCAGGACAGCACAATGGGCGGCTAAGGCCTCCGTACTTAGGATGGGGTCTCCGTCTTAAAAAAAAGAAAAAACTGGAATCAATCCACTAATTTTCCAGTAAATACCTAAAAGCATAACTAGATATCGCATGTAGTACCAGAGCAGAATATACAAATTTTATAAGACTGGTGGTCAATTCCGGAATAGACCACAACATTAGAAGAGATAGATAGATGTTGAGGGGGTTGATCAAATGTATACCAAACTGCTGTTAAAGCATAATTTGCTCTCGGCGTGCTCTAAAACATGTTGCGATTCAGTCCAGAATGCAGCAGCCATGTCACAATCTGTATAATCTCTTCTGGGGCCGGATTCTGTAACATGCAGAGTTGGCGAGTTTGGGAGATGATAATTTCGTTTTCCCCGATTCAAACTCCCTAAGTCTTCATTCCCGATTCTCTAACATACTTGGCGAGTTAGAGAAAATGTGAGAAGTGTCGCAAGAAAGGCTAACTCTGTGCGGGAGGGTCGTAGAGCATTGGGTTTTCTTCCTATGGATTTAGGTTCTAGAGTACAAAAATATAGGTGAACAATTTCTAGCGGAGGGACCTTTAGTGATGGGGGGTCATACCACCCCTCGTTGGGGGTTGTCCAAAATACGTCATGTTTGGTATCAAATTAAATAGGGAGGAGCGGGTAATCGAGTGATGTAGTTTCTTGTTGATCATTTTAACGTCATAACTGATTTTTTACCGCCGAAAACGTTTTTTTTTTACTTGGGTCAAATACACCCCAGTTCCTATATTTTGCATATAATTCTTCCGTCCTTTTTTTCACGTCCATTAGCACTCTGTCGTGAACATTTTTCTCATGGAAAGTGACTTTCCACAACCTACCAGTTCTTCATAATGAAAAACGGCCATGTTTTCATCTTAATGACTGATTCATTTCTTTTGCAATTATCTCCAAAACCATTTATCGGACTCAAACACTAATTGCATATCTAATTAGGGGACAATGGAAATGTAGATCATCCTGCATACACCTTCTAACGTGCATATTTAATTTTTATAGCATCACTTCTTACTGGAAGACGACCAAATTGACCATTTTCGCGTGATTTAAATCCATATTTCTCTGTAAGTATTGCAAGGATTTCCATAACTTGGTTTTTGTAAATATAGCCAGGATATATGATTAATTCATAATTTAATTTGAAAATTCCTAGGTACCTAGATACTTTCACAAAACACGACAAAAACAGACAATACTGCTTTTTAAATATGAAAATAGCCGTTATGAGAAAAAGAACAGAAGAAATATATGCAAAATATAGGAACTGAGGTGTACGAGACGCAAGTGTAAAAAAATCCGCAGTAAAGTCAGTTATGAATTTTAAAGGATTAAAAACAAAACTACACCACTCGATTGCCCTCTCCCTTCTTTTATTAATCCCTTAATCCACTCCCCTCCCTTCTATTCGTTATTCCAGAAAAACCCCTACATCTCAGAAACTACCCTTCTAATAAAAAAAAAATCAATTTATCTCGGGAGCAATAGATTCATGTACCTCCATTTTATAAAACAAAACAAAAAAAAAACATCTACACCAAAAACTGATACCATTTATCGGTCCCGGCGATTCGCACTTTTTAATTCTGGAACGCTAACAGTGAATAAATTTTACTCACTTTATACTTGAAAACTGCACTGCTCTTCACCATATGAATATGAGCACAGCGTCTCCACTTCGCAAGTGCATTGCCTGAAGCGTGATTGTTAGTTCAAGGGAGAGAAAGCTAGAGAGCAAGTCCGCCCTCTCATTCCCCATAGTCCCCATGTGCCCAGAATTCCACTATAAGATTGAAGTTGTGGTATGTAATCAATTCGTGAGAAAAAAATGTATAAAATGAGATTACTTTCATTTGTAATTATCCTTACCATATTAATTAAAATTTGTTTATGTAAATCTTCTATTATTCTTGCAGGAATCCCGTTTTTCCATTTTTTTATTATTGTATTGAGCTAAATTATTTCAACTCTTTTGTTTATAAATTTTCGTGTGTGAGTAATATTTACTCAGTGTTACAAATAAATGAATATTAAAACGGGTTACAATTCCAGAGTTAAACTCAATCTCCCATGTTTTCCTAATTTTTAACGTTAGTAAACCAGGATACGAAGAAAAATATAAATATCAAAAACGGATCTCCACTCATTTTCATTTTCTACAGCACATAAACATGTATTTGCTAGTAAGTTTCATGCGTGTGATTCAAAGTTTTGCTGTGTTATTTATTTATATTGTATTTTAATAATTTCCTGTACTATCTTTTAATTTTTCTTTCTGACCACACATTGGAGCGCGCTAAAAGTCGTAATTTTTGTCTAAACAAAAAATGACATTGCAGGTAATACCATGCTCTACAAGTTTGATAATGGACATTTTTTCTATATGTATCACGAGAACAAAGAAAACAGCAAAAAACAAGTTGCAATCTCTTAATTTTTTACTTTCTCGTTCTCGATATCTCAACAACGATCAACGCTAGGTGTAGAGCATAAAAAAAGCAACAAAAAAGTATATAACCGCAATCTTCGAATCATGACGGAGAGCCGAGTTATCGCAAAAAAAATCAAATTTGCCCCTTTTTTCAAGATGGCGGAGAAAGCTCATAGATAATCTTGGTCGACAATTTCAAGTTAACCTTTTCTAAGCCCCTCCACCCCTACACAATATCTAAAAATCAGCCTGTTCAGTTCACTTGCATTTATATGCAATTTTTACCGCTGTAATGACTGGACTAAAAAGTCGCAGATCATAAAAATCGGCTTAGTATGTATAACCAGAGATATCAAATTTTGAAGTGAGGCAAAATTAGGTTTTTTTTCTTACACAATAAGCTGAATCTTGACAAAATATTTAAAATGTATTAATAACTTTGATAAAATTTCAGCCACGTCGGTATCGTGTTCAACGTACCTTTATAATTTAATTTACATTACAATCACCAGAAACTGAAGATAATGATGATGAAGAAATCTCATTTTATAACTTTAATCATATTACATAATTTATTGTATAAACCGAATTAATAAAAATTATACTAAAATCTGAAACTGAAACGAATAAGATTAGACAGAAAAAATACACTTTGTTGAAGTATTTATATTCCAATTAACTTTTATTAAAACTATAACTTTTCAAAAATGTTGTCAGAAAGACAATGTTTGCGCGGAGCATGTACTAAACCCGTTTATAAAAGGAAACTTTCAACACACGATGAAGAAGTATATATCGCTCACCGGCCTGCAATAGTGGCATAACTCGAAATTCGCAAAATTTATGCCAGTGTCTGAACTTAAATTAGAATTTGATGCTCAATGTTCCTATGAAACCGGCGTAATATTAGTTGCGGTGTCAATAATGCATTTTTCTTTTCTGAAATATATTTATTGAGACTGTTGCAATTCGTTTCTCTAATAATGTCAAAGGGTGGAAAATTTCACCCCATATGATGAATATGGTCAAAACACACCATATCATTATAATTTAGATCACTACAAAAAAAAAAAAAACAGTTTATTACTCAATCTTATCTAGTTAGTGTCCCTTAAATTATCATAAATTGTTATGTCGATTTTCTCGAAACTCTCTAATTTTTGAATTGTGTGCAATAGTGGCAATAGTGGCCGGTGAAGGATATGTGCTGAATTTAGTTTGAGAAATCCCTTTTGAATGAATCGATTCTTGATTAACATGTCGCAATTCTATCTTTTGTAACTGACTGATTTTTTGCTAGCAAATGGTGTTTGCGGAATTTGATTGCTGGTATTAAATGTAGGATCTGAAATATAAAATTGTAAGAATAATGCGAATACAAGGTTATTTTGATTTTAAACTAACCAGTTATTTCGAAGTCAATATTATCGTCAGACTGTGTTTTGCGCGGGACCACAGCCCACCTTATTTCTTCTAATGTACGAAGACAACTCACCTGACACAATGTACGATGATTTTTTTTTTAATTGATGGAGATAGTACAGCAGCCATTATCGCATCATTCACTTTAAAATATAAAAAGAATAACGGTTTGAATATTTTTATAAAATTACCATCCAATGACAAAAATGTCGTTTTTGAATGGTTTTGAAAATATCAGACGAACAAATTTTTAAATTTTATTTGAAGAGTAATTTGTTTGAAGATGTAATTACTAGATAGCCAAAAAACCAATTATATTTTCCTCGTAGGAAACCTTAATTAAGAAGCAATACTCCTTTAAATAATCAGTGTTACTGAAGGTAATAATTAAGGATGTTCAAAATATTTTAAAAATGCCACGACTTATTTCCGGCCACTTCCATAAATCAGTACACTTAAAAATAATCTACGAAAATAATTTTAATTTAAGGACCCAGATGACGTCGACGCCATGGGCTATTATCTTTATTGTCATAGACTTGGGTAACTAAGGTTTTTCAATATATAATTTGAATTTGAATAATTTTAATTTAACGTAATGACATCAGAAAATCGTTTGCAAGCAAAAGCTAAATATTTACAGATGGAGATATGAACATATATATAACTGCTGCTGCGCTGTGGAACTGAAAATATTATTTCTATCTATTTCAATTTTTGGCAAGCCAATCAATTGCTCAAACTAAATATGTATTAATTAGCAGTGAACCTGTTTCGTTGTACATAGTACTTTTTTGTATTTCGTTCTTTATGCACTTGTGTAAGCCAAATATCGTAAAGGAAACATTAATATAAATTTGCATGCAAGCTCTGTTGAATTGGTATCGAATTTAATAATGTTAGAAAATAACAAATTTTATTCATAAATTCACATTTTGCGAGAAGGGTGCATAAAAGCAGCCATTTCCAAGAAAACCTACTTTGTGTAAATTAAACTGAACAATATTAAATTATATTGTTTGCCTTTACCGTACTATGTCCAGCAATAAAAACAAGGTAGTATGTATGACGCTATGTACTCGAACAAATAAAATCAGAAGATAATTGCTTTAATTTTTAATGAAAATGGTTCTCTTCTGTTAATAAGAGCAATAAAATTTGCGACAAACAATATCTTCTAATAGACAAGAAAAATTTATAAAAATGTTTGAAGTATATGAATGCCAAAAAAAAGAATCCAGTTAAGAAAATTTGAGTAATTATCAACTCATTACGCATTTTTTAAGCTCAATTCAACGCCTGTTCAAAAACTCCTTTTCATTTGCGGTTTTAGTAGATCCTCTGTGCAAAAAAGTCTGTTGAAATATTAATTTTTTTTTTTAATAACAATTAAATAAATTGGAATATGCTTCAATAACGGGGTACGTAAGTAATATTAATTTTTTTCGAGGGTATATTTTCTGCTTAATATTCTTCTTTTCAGTTTCAAATTTGCTAACACTTCCATCTCCCATAGCTTTTGGTATAATTATTATTAGTTCGTTTTATAAAATATTAAGTGTTCTTTGTATTTCTTATCACCTACTAAATATTCATTTAATTTAAACTAATTTGTTCAAAATGAAAATCATTATACTATTTCACAAATTTCAAGTTACTGAAATATGGATTTCAGCAACCGAAAAATAACTACATAAATATGTAGCGACCAGGAAACCCATTCATAAAACATACCTTTTTTTATATTTTAACCAGGATATAAAACACTAATGTTGCATTTTGATTATTTTATTTTTTCGCAGATATGTGCATATCGACGGTCCAAGGAATATCGTAACTCAACTTAGGTTAGTATTTAGATGACTTTTCAATTTTCCATAATAAAAATCATATCTGAATGTGCGAGTCTTTCCCGTTATTTGTTAGTTACGATAGCGTACCTTGGGGCCATCGATATGTTCTATTTCGTATAGAAAATATAACAATTCAACATTATTCAAAAAACATTAAAACCAGTTCTTTTCTTTCTTACTGACACATTTTTTTAAATATATTTTTTGTGACCTTATTTAGCTTGATTGTTAGTTTAGTTTGATAGTTTTCGACATTTAGATTCGTGGGTTGGTTTTTATTGGTGGGAATTTTTTTTTTTTTCTAAGAAACCACAAAATTTAGATCGGATTCAGGTCAGTATTTGTAAAGCCCCCCCCCCCCTGCATTAATATCTTAATTATATATATTATATATATAATAATTATTCTATGCATCTTTTAATATTTCTATATAATCCACCGTAGTCATCCTAGCTTCTATCCTACGTAAGAGTCCTAACATATCACCCAGAAACCAGCCCTAAATCATCAACAAATCTCTACCAAATTTCAATTTTTGTTGGATGTTTCGTGATGCAAGTTCCACTTTCGTGTCATAATCCATCATCAAGCTCTTTTAGACCAATTTAGGTGCTCCTTTACAAGCACTCCCTTTTGTTATTATCTGATAGTAGACTTTTTCACTCTGGTTTTTGCCTTTAAAGCACATCCGTTTTGTTGTGACGAAATCCAACAAAACACAATATATTTGAGGAATTTCCCTGACAGCACTATCACTCACGGTTTTATCGACAGCGTCATTTATTCTTTTCCTAATTGACATTGTAGTTTATACCTAAATCTAAATATAATTTTAACAAAACATCTGAAAAGTAGACGACAGTAATATACAGCAAAAAAAAAGAAATAACTCCTTTTCAATCAATTCTTTCAAACACACTCGAAAAACTATTCCTAAATTTGTAACTACACTTTGTCTCTTCCTGACAACACTTCAACACGAACGCTTAATCACATCACTGACTTTCTTTTTATTCTATGATATAAGGGAACAATTAGTAATATGTTCGTGATCTATTGAGAATTAATGAAATGATAATTTTTATGAACGGTTTTGCTGGTCACCAAATAATTACAGCTAAAGTAAGTGTTGTGAGGGTTCAGGAAATGTGAAATTTTCATTGTAATTACAATATCTGAATGAAAAATTTTATCTTTGCAATGAAACGCTTTCAGTAAAATTTGACAGATGTGAAAATGCAAAACACTCCACGAAATAAAATTTGAAACCGCACGTCTACGCTAAATCTCGCCAAGGGGCCGACAATATTTTTAAAGAATTTAATAAAAATAAGGTTATTTATAAAAAATCATATCTCGAGATTGAGCAACCAATTTTTCTGATTCAAATGCCAAATGGAAGCTACGCTTTATATTTTTCTAAAAACAAAAATAAAGTAGCAGCGAAGGAATAAATATTTCTGTTAACAATAGTATTTTCAAAAAAAATCATAGTATTATTTTAGTACTGAGTACTTCTAGCACTTGTATTTGAATTCTTATTTTGGAGCTAGAAGCCTTATCTACGAACAAAAAATAGCGATGGGGTTCAGCTTTGTTTTTGAGATATGAATTTTTAAAGTCACCGTATACCCAAAGTAACTTGTACGGGAGCACTACACTGAGAGGAATGTTTTTTTTTTTCTACTGGGGACGCAAGCACTATTTTTGTAATTTATTTTGAAGCTATACACCTTTCTAAGTCAGGCTGAACAAATTCGTCGGAATTTCCGGTGGACGTGCTTGTAGAGCCTAAATTTGATGAACAAAGTAAATCAACTTCAGACAAGTTCAAAGCCCTCTTTTGATTGTTGGATGGCATTAGGCACATCATAAAAAGCTTAGAATATATAGCAAACAGGAATGGGTGGAACGTGTATTGCACATGAGCGTAATTTTTCAAGACCAGAACATTATACATAGGATTAAGAGAGATGAAGGGGGAGCTCTGTTTTCCAAACTGGAGCTTGATCCTCAAATTCGTTATACTTTGGAAGGGGTTTAAGGATAAAAATAGTGACAGCGTTCAAATATTATTTCTGTGGGGACCAACTTTCCATTTGTGATAAATTGATGGACTATTCGTCTCTGCTCGGGAATAGATATCAGATATTTTTTTGAGTGAGAACTTTTCTTTTTAAATGAAATTCACAAAAATAAAAGTTTTCTTGTTGAATTAATTAAAAGTAGGGCCCCTAACTTAAAACTTTTTTTAATCGTTTGTTCCTCTCCGGATTTATCATTTATGTAAATCTGTACTGATCTCTCAACCACAAAAACATGAACCACCAACACAACAGGAGTTTATTACGCGCAATTTTGCTTATCATCATTCCTGTTTGCTATATATTCTAAGATAGAAAGTGACATAGTAGATTAACATTATAGCAAAACAAAAACTGTCAAATTGTTTCATTTAACATGTGTTGTTGACACTTGTCAATAACTTTTTAAGGAAGAAATTTAAAATAAAGTCATCACACACATGTGTGTGTGATCAGCCGCTAACAGTTGCCCCAACTATCCCGCACATGTTGTGTGTTAAAGTATTCAAGTCATGTCTTGTTTCAATGCCATTTGAGTCATCATGTACCGCATCGAGTCGTTTTAAGGGATGAAATTTTCTCTTTGCGGCCTTCTTTGAACATCTCTTTTATCCTTATTTGGAGAAACTCTTGAAAATTCATATGTATACATAGAAAAATATTAAATTATAAATAACGTAATATGATAAATTTTATAAAAATAAATAAAATTATTAACTGACGAAATTCAAGTTTCCTTTGCGTCTCTTGCGGTATTTTCCTTTTATAATTTTGATAATATATTGATCAGCGCTTATTTAACATGAATAAATTAAAAAAAAAAAAAAAAACAAGTTTCTTTTATTTTACACTGTACCTTTTTTATTCAATCATTATAAATCTCGCACAAAATTTTCCAGTAATGTTTTCATTCAGTTTTTTTCGTTTTGTTTTCATATTTCATGTAATTTTGCTAGTTTCTGGATGACCTTAACAAATTCAAGCCAATAAAAATGTTTTTCTTCTTATTTCTAAAAAAAAATAAAGTTTTATAATTTAAAAAAAAAATCTCGACAAATTTCAACTATCATGAGAAATATCAACAAAATTGAATATGGAGTAATTAGGGAAAGTAGACAAATAATAATAGATTCGACCACTTATACCTACTGGTTTTATTTTCTTCCTTACATAATTTACTTTTTACAAACGTCGCTCTCATTATCTACCTAACTAATAAATGATTCATGTACTCTTAGAATTTTGTTTGTTACACGAGACCGACTTTATTCAAAAAATATAATTTATCTGACACACGGCCACAATGCATGCAATGCCGTATGTGCTATAGTTTATTTGTTTTATTTCTTATGTATATGTATATATAGATAGAACCATAAATTTGATACATAACTATTTTCTTGGGAAGAAATTATATATATATATATTTTTTTTAATTTGTATGTAGGTAATAATAATGATAATTATCAGAATTTTGAGTGGGCTTGTTTTCATTTTCGAAGAGAGTCGAAGAGAAAAATTGTACATGTGTCGAAAACAGGAAAGCAATCCAATCATGAATTTTTTTAAAACTTCTGAAGTTGGTATTGAAATCGAGTTGACTACCTTATGTATTGCGTATCTTTCCTGGAACATAGTTTTTGTCGATTGTGTTTTCTTGCAAGAACATATGTAAGCATCTTTCATTTTGCGCCAGTGGATGTCCAGCAATCTTATTTATAAATGCTTCTAAGCCTTTGCGCCTCTCCTCAATGAAATTTTCATCAAATATTCCATCATCTCCGCGAAACGGCATTTGACGTTTCCATGCTTTTCCAGGTAAAGGTGGCACCACAATCTTTATTTAATTTTTGATTATTTTTTTTTTTTGTTTCTGAGTTAAAAATTTAACAATTATTGTTAGCTAAAAACTTACCTTACTGTCCCGTTCTAGTTCATTCCTAAGCCATTCGAAATCGCTATATCTGCGTCTAACACTAGATTCTTTAATTTTAAATACGGGTAAATTTGTCTGAAAACAAAATAAATATTTGATTTTAGTTGTAATACATTAAAAATACAATAAAAGAAATGTATTAGTATTGCTGCAAATTCGCAAAATATGTAACTCAGATTGTGTCATGTTACACAAGAAATAATAATTTACGCATCAATATTTCCACTTTAATTGGAATTTTTATCTTTGTGTACACATTCAACAAGAAACTAATTGCGAGTATATTCCAAAGATGTATCTGTTAATAAATAATAAAGTAATACTCTAGAAACATCGTATTTCAATGATAGTGTGTTTCGGCTATTAGACAATGACACCCAGATCCAGGCTAATAATAATTAATTCTGTTAATATTCAAGTGTGTATGGTGGATAAAAACAAAAATTGTTTGGCGAAGGAATGGGGAGGACAAATCGCATAATATTTTTAGAAGAGTACCTAGTGGATAATTTTAAAAATTAAAAGAACGAAACGGCGCTGAGAATTCGATTGTTTCCCGCAGCTATGGAAAAACTTTATCATACCTATGCAAAAAAAGGTAGTAAAAATGATATTTCTAACTAAAGGCCTATTGCGATACTATCTTGCATACTCAAATTATTCGAATCTATAATTCAATCTCAATTATCAATTTGCTGTAAGAATTTGCTCTCTTCAAACCAACATGGGTTTATTTCGGTCAGGTCTACAACCACCTACTTATTGGAATTCGCCTCGGATACCATTGGTGGGCTTACAAAAGGCTACCAGAGAGATTGTATTTATACTGACTTTAGTAGAGCCTTCGACAAGTTATCTCACTCCAAGATACTGTTTAAAATGGAAAAGTATAGATTTCCCTCAAATTTACAAAATGGACAGAATCTTAATTAGATAAAAGAACATATCAAATATTATTCCGACATTCCATCTCTAGAGTCTTGAAAGCTTCTTCCGGCGTACCTCAAGAGAGTCACTTGGCCCTTTGTTTTTTATTCTATCTATTGACGACATTGCCTCTGTTGTGAGGCACTGAAAAGTCTTGATTTATGATGATGACATTAAACTTTTCACTCAGATTAAATCTTTTAACGATTGTGAACAGGTTCAAGGTGACCTTAACGAATTTTACGTTTGGTGCAAAACCAATAATTTGGCTCTCACTATCGACAAATGTGAAGTTATGACTTTCCACAGGAATCAGAAACCAGTCACCAAAGATCATGTGTTCTCAGATTCCTCGATTCGCTGCATGGGTTCTGTCTGTGACTTGGGTGTCAAATGTGACCACAGATTGAATTTTATCTCCCTCATAAGCTACACGGTATCAAAGCAGTTCCATGCTGGGCTTTATAAACGTTGGTCTCGAGAGTTCTCGAATCCCGCCATAGCATTGCGATTGTGCACTTGCTTTGTGAGACCTCTTCTTGAATACGCTAGCCTGGTTTGGTCTCCATTTTACGGTACACACATCGATCGCTTCGAATCTGTTCAGTGGAACCTCCTGCGCTTCGCTCTTAGGCACCTACCTGTGAATAATTCATTGATTCTTTCAACTTATGGGGATCGCTTGAAGCTTTTGAATATGCACTCACTTGGAAAACGTCGCATGGTTGCCGATGTAACGTTTGTGCATCAACTATTAAACGCGAATGTTGATTCTCCGCTGTTACTTAGTAAAATCTCTTTCCGCGATAGTGAACATAATTTGAGAAGGCTACCTTTGTTGCATGTTAACTCCGCAAGGTCCGACTTTTGCATGTACGAACCCATTAATCGCATGTGTATTATTGTTAATATTAAGGCTGAACATTTTGTCGTTAACCTTTCTAAGCATGTTCTAAAAAAAGGCTATATAATACTTAGTTTTCTGTTTCTATGTCGCATTGCATGTCATTTAATTCGGTGTTTGGTCTATGTTTAGTGTAACATACTAATACTAACACCAAGTGATGATCATGTATTGTTTACCGTTTATTTATTAAACGTGTCCATGCAGCGAGCTTGTGTTAAGCTGGTTCTGATACGTCATAATAAAGACAGATTTTTCTTTGTATCTGTTGTATAAGGAGCGCAGTCATCAGGCAGTGAGTTATTTATTTAATCTTTTTCAACCTGTTCAAAAAATGGAGTATGATATACAAGACGTGGATTTGAGACCAACAAACAGTTCATTTCTTATACTTTGTCGTCCTTTATTTTAAGCCCCGTGAAAATTCAACTTCATATATTATTGTCTCCTACAGTGATATATTTATGTTACTTAAATTTTCCTTTACATTAACCTACGGATTACACGAGGAAGTATAGCTTAACAATATCTGTAAACACCATATATAATTGTGAAAAAAGGTACAGCGGGAACTTATTTAAAGTAATAGATTGGAATGCAAGGCAACGGCTGCATTTTAATTTTCCATCGTTTTAAATATTTATTGTCACTTCACAAGTAAGAACCCGATTAAAAAACTGACAATTCACACATAATTTTCCTACAGCTAATTTTTAGCTCCAGTGCCCGACTATAGCTTATGTCGATTTCGATGGGACTTCAGTGCAATTCCAGTGTTGCACTTTTCTAGCTGTGCGGCATTGAAAATGTTCGATGGGACAACTTTTATAGCAAAAGTTCAACACTACATGTTTGCACTGGATATTTTCTCAGTGTTACAAATACATATTGAAGTTCAATTTGCAATCTTCTCTATCAAAGTGTACTGTCACGATTATTTGTGAAATTTTTCGAGTTAAATCAATTAAACGATTTTATTTGGGTTATTTGCAGTTTAAGAAGGAATTTGTTTCTATATATCAATAAAGAACATTTATTAAGTTTGACAGTTCCGTGTATATAATATGTGAGTACACAAATACAAGGAATATGACAGAAATATGTTCGATGGGCTTCAGTGCTCGGACTGCCAGAAAAAGTGCAACACTTATTTGTTCCCATCGAAATAGACATTAAATTAGCTCTTGAGAACTTTTAAAAATAGCTTCAACTTTACAGAAAATAGTGACAGAAAGCTTAAATAACCTCCACATCAAAATTTTGAACGCAGATTTTGAACGACAAATAGGTCTAATAGAGCCGGCGTAAACGCTGCTGACATCTATCAGTTTGCATCACTTTTCGTTGATGAGAGACACTCCGCAGGAGGAATTTTTCCTCTCCCTGAATGCCTCTCACCAGAAAAAAGTGCAGTGTGTACGCCCAGGCATATCAGCTCTTCCTACAGCTTAATGCTGTATTAACAATGTAGAGTGAAGTGGTGTGGCAACTGACATCCTTTTCTTCGCACGCAGTAGTGGATGTAGCCATCTCTGTATGACACAGAATGGCGCAGAGTGGAGCTGCATGAAAATAGGCTATATTCCTATTTTCACGCTGGCATTTCCGAAAGCTTACAAACTGGAATTTTGAACTACTAGCATGTAGATGGAGTGGAAAAAAGCTCCATACTTCTTTTTATCATAACTAACATGTTTTAATGTTATTTTCTGATTAAATATTTTTTATGAATGCTAATAAAAAACAAGAGGTATGTGTCTCCTTTTTGAATTTATTGTTTTGCCAACGACAGTTGTTTACTTGTCTGTTGATTTGGCGCTGTTATGGCGATTTGTTATATTAATTTCTAAGTTCGAATTTCACTCTACACTATATTGTGAACACCTTCCTTCTGGGGGTGATTCTGATTTCTTTGTCGTAGCTTAGGCGCATATTTTTGTCACATATTTTGACATTTCACCTCAAATTATTCGTACTTTTATATTCACCATTATCATTTTGATTTATCCTTTTCATCAACCACTAAATAAAATAAAGTTAATTTACAATCAATGTCTGAATACACATCTAAAAGGACGACAAATTAGTCAACTGCTTCCGAGATAACAACAATAACAGTGTGGACAGTTTTTTATACTTCTTTCAATCGTGCTTTTTACAAAATATCAATAACGGCTTACCTACTTACTATAATATTAATTATCCTTCGCTTTTGGATTATTTCTTTGTAAGTGATACCAATAATGTTATTTTTCATAATCAGATAACATCGCCTAGTATATTTGATCATGATTTTATTTATTTGTCTTACAACATTTGCTTCTCACCTTTGCTTAATATAATTAAATTCCGCTCTTACGATAAAGTTGATGTACAAAGTTTGCTTGAGGAAGCTTTCACCCTTCCTTGGGTTTGTATTCGGGACTCTTCTTCAGTCGAGGAGCAATTGAATATTCGTTATGGTTTCATATCATATCTTCACGACAAATATGCACCTTTACATATAAAACGGATTATTCCAAATCGTATTCCATGGTACTCTCGTGAAATCGAGTGTCTAATTGCTGAAAGAGAACAACTTTTTCCTAGGTACAAAGCAATTAGAAATAAGACGAATACTGTAATTAAAAAGACAAAGAAGAACTATTTCAATAACATATTAAATCCATCGCTGCCTTCTAAGCAACTGTGGTCTAATTTGAAGCGGTTTGGCGTATGCGGAAAGGGCTTGCCACCTTGTGACTTGAATACTGCTGATCTTAATATTTATTTTACTACACCCTGTAATATTTCCTCAACACAACCCCTTCTTAATATCAGTTTGAACGGGGAAGGTCACAGCAGTTTAAGTTTCCGATGTGTATCACATGAAGATGTTTTCAAGGCATGCATGTCAGTTAAGTCCGTCGCCACTGGGTCACCCGATATTGCACCATATTTTTCAAAATGTTATTGCTGTAGCGTCCAAAATACGAACCTACATATTCATATTTACATATTTAAAAATAAATGAAATAACTAATAAAATTTCAAAATGTAGAACGGAATATTTGGAAAAGAATTGAATATTGCATTACGAAGTAGCCTAAAGAATTACACTATAAACAATACATGTGAAAATTTAAATCAAGTATACATACACTAGGATATTAGAATTTCAGATATAGTAAAAATGTATGAAGCATCTGAGTATGCATAGAATAAGTATATATAAAAATTTTAGATATAAATATTTAGTAGTATTGAAAAACTCGTAGCATCAAGCCTACGACAGCGTACAATACGATACAAAAGTATCTCAATAAAATTATAAAAATATTTTAAAAATAAAAAATAAAAAAGATTAAACTAATCAAAAATTGTTATTACTTTTAAACAATTCTTTTTATTGATATATATATATTATAATAAAAAAATCTTCCTCTAATAAAATGTATTCTATTTTTGTTCCATGTAAATGAACAAAATCAAATTTGCTCAAGTCGATTGATGTTGGTACTAAGGAATTAACAATAAATAATAACATCCAACTACCAGACATCAATAATTGCCCGTAATTCTTGACAATTTAGTTTATATTTTTAACTCTTGCCTCACATTTTCTGAGTTTACTCAAATATGGAAAAATCCTGTTGTTATACCTGTGGCTAAATGCTTTGTACCAAAGACAGTTTCTGATTATCGGGCAATAAGCTTACTTTGTTATCTTAGAAAAATTTGAGAAATTAATGAGCGCGCAATTTCTCCAGTATGTGTAGGATAATAAGCTGATTTCGAAATGGCAGTCCGGTTTTCGTTCTGGCCATAGCAGTGAAACTGCCTTGTTGAAAGTTTCTACTAATATACGCAATTCACTAGACAGTGATTTGTTAACAGCTTTAGTACTCCTCGACTACACTAAAGCATTTGATTCCGTCGATCAGTTTGCTTTTATCGAAACTGCAAAAAATGTATAATTTTTCTCATTCCTATTCTATTTAGAATGATTTAACATTTCCTTTTCAAGCGCTCTCAGCATGTTCAAGTTGGTGATGCTAAATCGAAGTGGATTAGCGTCAAATGTGGTATTCCGCAAGGTTCAATTCTTGGACCGCTTCTCTTTAGCTTATTCATAAATGATCTTCCTGATATTATTGAAAACATGAACATCCACATGTATGCTGACGATGTTCAGATATATCGTCCAATTGAGTTAATGGAGGAATGCATACACCGAGTTAACCGTGATTTAATAAATATCTCTGATTGGGCCACTAGCAACCGATTCTTGTTGAATCCTCTGAAGAATTCTTGTATGGTCTTCTATAGAAGAGATTTAGTGTTTTCAGATCTTCCCTCTATACAGGGTGTCCCGTACGTACCGTATTTCCTTTATACCCCGGATTCCTCACTCAATTTCGAAAAATAAAGTGTATGGAAGGAGAACCGGAAAATGCACGGTGTGGGCGGTAGCAAAGGTTTTGTGATTTTGGGTGCTTTTAATCGTAATACCATGTAACTTTCTTGTTATACAGCCTCTGAAGGTGACTTGCATCTCAGGGGATAGTAAACCCTCTACGGTTTCCAACAAATGCCCAACCACCTTTCTACCCCCTTTCCGTCGGTAGTTATAGGACGTCAAAGTCAAAAAATTGGAAAATTTTGCAATTTCTTTTTCAATTTTAACGATTTTCCCGCTAAAAGGCAAAATAATGATAGCACTTTCTTGCAAGTTTTCAAGACCTCCGAATGTTACCTTTCATTTGATCCTGCACATGTACCTACCTAAATGCTACCGTTTTTTAGATATTCCCGTTTTTATGATGCATAATTTCATTAATTTTGCTAATTTGGGTGGAATTGCATAAAATTAGGCGCGATTTCTATTAAAATGCGGTACGTTCGGGACACCCTGTATATCTTAATGGTGTTCTTTTGCCTTATGCAAGGGAGGTTAAGAATCTTGGGGTTTTTTCAATAGTAAATTGGAGTATTGTGACCATGTTAATTTCTCATTACAAAAGATTTATTTTATGACGGCCTTCGATTGCTTCGTCTGTCGAGCAGTCCGCTCCAGGTTTTAAAGCTAAGGCTAGTTAAGGCACTTTCTGTAGTACAATTGATTCGCGGCTTGACTCTGTGTATAGTCGTAAGTTAAATGTAGCTTTTAATGATTGCGTACGTTTTGTTTATGGTTTAAGACGTCACGATCACGTCTCTGCTTGTAAAAATTCTGTACTAGGAAACTCTTTAAATACATACTTAGACATTAGAGCATTAGTTTTCCTACGTATTTATATAGTCACTTACAATTCTTGCATTCGTCCTGTCATGTAAGTCTTCGGATTCCTCGTGCACGTTATGTTGTTGTGCAATGTTCTTATTTTTCCGTTATTTCTCGTGTATGGAATTCCCTTCCGGTTACTTTTAGAGGGCAAACTCGGACATTGGATTTTAAGAATGAGCTGAAGCGTTTTCTTGATTCTTCCTCAACTAAAATGTGCCGATGACTAAATGATGATTAAATTCTGGTCTTTTCAATTTTTTTTATTTTATTATTTTGTAGATTTAGTTTTTTCTCTTTTCTCTATCTATTTTTTTTGTTTTGCTCTGTGTATTATTTTGATCTCTCTCTTAGTTGCAATTATTATATTATTATTATAGTTTTATTTGATCATAAATTTTTTTTTCTTGTACTATATTTGAATTTCCCATTTTGTACTGTACTAGAAAAAATGTAGTCTTTTGTACAAATCCTTGAATAAATTATTATTATTATTGTGACAAAAATTTTATACTTGTTTTTCAAATCACACAATTTTCGCTATTTGTGACCTGTTGATGAGTCAAACCAATACTTGAAACTTGTCACCAAAAATTAATGGGTTGTGTGATGATAGTGTGATGTGTGCTGACAGCTAGACGTGTCTAACGAGTTCTCTGCAAGTTATCTAGTCATCTATTTATTCTCTCGTGTAAAAATTCGGCATCCTAATAATCGGTGTGGTTAATATTAAAAATACCTTTTGAATTTGTGAAAATCACTAATATTTCCTTCCTGTGGTCTTTTAATTAAAATTACATTAATACCCGCAATCATGGTTGGTAGTGGTGTTGATACAAGAAGTAACAAAAAGGGAGGGAAAGCAACTACACCTACGCTTCCAACTACTAATACACTTGCTGTAGATGCAAGTATTGCACATACTTCTGCAGCACCTTCTACGTGTGCTGAAATAGTAGAGAATGCAGACATCAAATCATTACTAGTCGGCTTAAATGAAAAAGTGGATTTGCTACAGTCGAATTTCCAGCAGCAACTTAATGAGTTGCATTCAAAGATCATAGCAGATGTCCATCGAAATTTATTAAATGCACTTGAAGTCAAAGTCGATCGTCAGGTAACGGAGCTTCACACGATTACAAGCAACCTTGTGATCAGAATTGATGCATTGGAACGTCAACAAAATGCTGCAGATGTTGTAGTCAATGGTATACCCAAAGAACCGAATGAGAATTTGACTAGTATATTCGAAAAACTCTGTAACGTGATAGAAATTTCTACACCATCGGTTAAAAGTATTTTTCGTGTTAAGCCAAAATCTTCAAATGTGACGGGTACCTCTATTATAATTAAATTTATCTCTGCTCACGATAAAGGCATTGTTTTAAAAGCCGTCTTCATGAAGCAAAGGGCCTCGCATGCACATCTTACTCTGCGTGACCTTGGTTTTCAATCATCAAATCGCATATTTATTCAGGAAAGTCTTACTAGGTCAAATTATGTAATTTATCGAGAAGCATTGCGACTGAAGCGCCAAAAACAGCTGGCATCTGTTTTCTCTATCGGTGGAAGTATACACGTACGGAAAGATCCCGGAGGTGAAACTCTTATCATAAGTGATATTTCAAAACTAGACTCTTTTCGGGTGCATGAAATTGCATGATATACAAACATAATTTATTATTGCTGAATTTACCTATTCTTTGTGTTTTCGTTTTAGTTTTCTTTGCTTCTGTACATCTTATTGAACTTTTGAATCAACTTGTAGAGTAACTTGGGTTAGTCATTAAATGAATTTAGTAGTTTAATATTGGAAATTACTATAGTAGTAACTTTGAGTGGAGATTTAGTTTGATATAGAGTATTTTTGTACATATCATAATGTTTGTGGTAAACACTTCTAATATTTTATATTCACAAAGTATTGTAATTAATTTGCCAATTATTGAAATCTATAATTTTATGTTTATTGTTAATCTATCTTGCAGTGTAAGTCTGAACAGGTATTCCTGCTATATTTTCCGTATCAGCCGTGACTTCTGCTGTCATTTACTTGTATCTTTGTTTTTAAGTTGTTTTTAATATGAATAGTTCAGGTGTTTCAGTGTCTGATGGACTGGTCAATAATTCTCGCGTTTTGTTGAACATAATGTGTAATAGGAGCCGTGGATTGAAAATCTGTCATCTTAATGCCCAGAGCTTATTGCCAAAGGTTGACGAATTTAGAGATACTTTTAATAATTCACATATGGATGTCATTTGTGTGTCTGAGACTTGGCTGCGGCCACATATTGACAACGATCTTGTCAGCTTACAAAAGTTTAAGGTTTTTAGGAATGATCGCACGGGCCGAGTGGGTGGTGGTGTTGCGATGTATGTGAATAATACGTTTCATTCACACCTTGTTGCTTATTCTGATCCTTTGGCAGAGGTCGAATACATATTTGTTGAAATTCTTGTTAACCATCAAAGATGCTTAATCGGTACAATCTATAAACCACCTCATATATCGGATATCAGTGCACTGGAAATACTAATTGCTGACATTAGTCATCAGTATGCCCATTTAATTATATGTGGTGATTTCAACATAGACTTACTCACCTCCAATGCAACAGCAAGATACTTCAGGGATATGATCGAGTCGTTTGGCTTAAATTTTGTGAATAATACATGTCCAACGCATTTTACTTCTACCTCGTCGTCATTGCTAGACCTTTTCATTGTTAATAATGTTGAAAAGGTAGAATTTTTTAACCAACTTTCAGTTCCCAACTTTTCCAGGCATGATTTAATATTTTTCATATATGGTGTGGGGCAAACGGATGCTGTAGAAGAATCCTTCTATTACCGCGATTTTTCTAGTATTGACCACGATAGCCTATATGCAGAGGCATCTGCATTGGACTGGAATCAATTATATTCCTTGGTATCAGTCAATGATCAAGTTGATTATATTGGATCTTTAGTGAACTATCTTTTTAACAGATTTGTACCGCTTAAAAGAAGGCTTACCATTGATCCAACCTGTCCGTGGTTTACACCGAGAATTAAAAATCTAATCTATCAACGTAATTTGGCCTATAGAAAGTGGAAACGCTTTAGAACCCCTGAATGTTGGAACATTTTTCGTACTCTACGTAATTCAGTAACGAGTGAAATCCGTCGATCTAAAAAATTTTTTTACAGATCGAAGTTCAATGTGAAGCTCCCTAATAAAAAGCTGTGGATGAATTTAAGAGACATCGGGGTGGGTAAATCAAAATCCTCTGTTATTTCTAAGGATTTGAATGAATTAAATCTTGAGTTTACTCACTCCACCTCCAATGAATCTATGGCAGCAGAAATGGGAGAAGTTTTAACAATTTTTCATCGGAATGATCCAAATAACGGGTACTCATTCATAAATGTAACGGAGATTGAAGTGTATACAGCAATAATGGCCATTAGATCCAATGCCATGGGAATTGACGGTATTCACCCGAAGTTTATAAAAATAATAATTTCTTTCCTAATTGTACACCTAACTTATATCTTTAATAATATTATTTCATCTTCCACATTTCCCATCAAATGGAAATTGGCTAAAATTGTTCCAGTTCTTAAAAAATTAGGTACCCAGGAATATCGTCCTATTTCAATACTTCCTTTCTTTTCAAAAGTGCTCGAAAAATTAATGCACAATCAGCTGTGTCATTATATTGAAAATAGTGGTCTATTATCACGCTATCAATCTGGCTTTAGGTCTAAACATAGCTGCATCACAGCCTTAATTAAAATAAGCGATGACATTCGCGAAGCAATGGCGGCAAATATTTTAACTATTCTATGCCTATTAGATTTCTCCAAAGCATTTGATAGAGTTGATCATGCCGTCTTAATTAATAAACTCATTACACATTTTGATTTTTCTACTCCAGCATGTAAGCTTATTAACAGTTACATCACAGGCCGGCAGCAACAGATTTGTTGTGACGGCAGAGTTTCTGATTTTCTGCCAGTATTTAGTGGTGTGCCCCAAGGATCTATTCTAGGACCTTTGCTGTTTACCATCTTCATCAACGATCTTACTGGTGTTATTCTGCATTGTAGATACCACTTGTATGCTGATGATGTTCAGTTATACATTTCTAGGCATAAGAATCAAATTTGTGATGCAGTCGAGTGCATGAATTCTGATTTAAGAAATGTCTATAACTGGGCTGTTGAAAACAAGCTGGTTCTGAACACTTCTAAGTCCAGTGCTATAATTATACATAAAACCGTAATTGACATACCCAGCTGCCCTGCACTCAGTATGAACAATGAGGTGATTCCCTATAATAACGTGGTAAAAGATCTTGGTGTAAGATTGAATCGAACTTTAACTTGGTCGGATCATGTTAATTCTGTTGTGTCAAGGATATATGCAACTCTTCGCAAACTATCTTTATCTGCATCGTATACGCCCGTTCAGACTCGAGTATTTTTAACTAAAGCCCTTGTAGTACCACTACTTATTTACGGCTGTGAGCTGTTTTGCGCAGTTGACTCAATTTCCCAGAGAAAACTTAACGTAGCTTTCAACTCTGCGGTTCGTTATTGTTTTGGGCTTCGGCGATATGACCATGTTTCTGCTTATGTGAATTCAATCTTTGGTTGCACACTTCGTACATATCTGGACTTTCGCATGATACTTTTTTTACGTAACTTGATTCAATATCGCAAACCAACTTATTTGTATCAAAAGCTCAGTTTTTTACGGTCTCAGAGGACAATGAATCTAACTATGCCAAGCTACAGTAATCGGGTTTCTGAGCGTCAATTCCTTGTCCAAGCCATCAGACTATGGAACACTCTTCCCCTTGAACTTAAGAGTAATAGCAGTGGTCATAGTTTTTGTGTAGGTTTGTTGGGCTTCCTGCAAGATAGATAGATAGATATTTGTTTTCTTTCGGCTTTTGTTTTAAATTTTATTTTTTTTTTCCATTCTGAATTGATCTTTATTTTATTTTTATTTATCCATTCTACTATTATTATTTTGTTTCTTATTATTGTAGCATATATATATTATAAGTTTAGCTGTAGAGTTATTTGTATTTTAATTATCTCCTGCGCATAGATATAAGTTTAATTAGAAACTTAATTGTGTAGATGCCATTAATAAATGAATTGAAAAAATTGAAAATTGAAATAACAAATTAGAACATTATTTAGCAAGAATAAATTGTGGAAAAGTTATATGAGGGACAAAGACATTATTATAAGTCACAACAACTTCCTCACATCCTATAATGAATTCAAAGAATTTTCCTCTACACTTTATGATGAGTATATTCAAAGCGTGCGCGCGAAGTTATTTCGTGACCCACGTATCTTTTTTAAGTTTATTAATATGAAGAAAAAAAGAACAACTACCCCAATACCATCAGGTACAAAGATTCTGCTAGTGATGATTCGTCTGAAATTTGCAATATGTTTGCTTCTTTTTCCGACAATGCTTTTTCTTCAATAAATTTCCCTCCTCGACATAGCACCTTTTGTAATATGAACGATTCTAATAACGTTTCAGTCACTATTCCTACAATTGCACAAGAGGATATACCTACTCAATCATATTAATGGGCTTCCAAATGACTTCACAATGGATCCTTATAGGATCCATCCAACCTTTTTTAGTCATGTTGCCTCTCTCTAGCAGCTCCGCTGAGAATTATTTTCCAAAAATCGCTCGATTGTTTCCCGCCCAAAAATCGCTCGATTGTTTCCCGCAGCTATGGAAAAACTCTTTTATCATACCTATGCACAAAAAAAGGCAGTAAAAATGATATATCTGACGACATTAAACTTTTCGCTCAGATTAAATCTTTTAGCGATTGTGAACGGGTACAAGGTGACCTTCACAAATTTTCCATTTGGTGCAAAAACAATAATTTGGCTCTCAATATCGACAAATGTGAGGTTATGACTTTCCACAGGAATCAGAAACCAGTCACCTATGATTATGTGTTCTCGGATTTTACGGTACAAACATCGACCGCGTCAAGTCACAATTTATTGATTCTTCCACCTTATTAAGATCGCTTGAAGCTTTTGAATATGCACTCCGCAAGATAGAACTTTAGCATGTATGAACCCATCAAACGCATGTGCATTGCTGTTAATATTAAGGCTGAGCAGATTGTCGTTGACGTTTCCACGCATGTTATAAAAAAACGTCTATATAAGACTTTATTTTCTGTTTCCATGCCGCATTGCATGTCATTTCATCCAGTGTTTGGTCTGTGTTTAGTGTAACATACTAATACTAACGCCGACTACGTGGATGAAAGGCATGTATTGCTGACCGTTTATTTATTAAACGTGTCCATGCAACGAGCTTGTGTTAAGCTGGTTCTGATAGTCAATATAAACCTTTTCGGCAGGCCGACCCGTTCTCCTAATGCAAACGCTATGAGGGATAGTTAGTTCGAATAATTTATAAAGACGCCAACCAATTTAACAGCATCAATGAGGTTACAGATACCGTTGAAGCTGATTGGCTAACCTTGACTCCAGAAGGCTTTAGCCCATCGTGGAATCAATGCCAAAAAAACGTCTGAACATCGTGGTGAACAATGGTGGATTTTTAATAAAAATTATTTATTTATTTTTCTGCAGTCTCATTATTGTTATATTAAATAAAGTTATGTACTTCTATAATAATGCAATTCTCATTTTGCACATTCCCACAACTTTTTATCGAATTACTCCACAAGTACCGTTCTAACGGAAAATCTTTTTTTATGTCGATTTCGATGAGACCAAATCAGTGTTGCACTTTTTCTGGCAGTGGAGCACTCAAGCCCATCAAACATATTTCTGTCATATTCTGTATTTGTGTACACAAATATTATATATACGAAACTGCCAAACATTATAAATGTTCTTTACTGATATACAGAAACCAATTCCTTCTTAAACTTTATGCAAATAACCCAAATAAAAATCTTTTAATTCATTTAACTCGAAAATTTCACAAATAATCGTTACAGTACACTTTGACAGAGCAGATGACACCAGAAAATATCCAGTGCAAAGTAGGGGAAGTTCAGTGCAAACCTAGTGTTGCACTTATGCTATAAAAGTTGTCCCATCGAATATTTTCAGTGCTGCAGTGCTAGAAAAAATGCAACACTGGTATTGCACTGAAGTCAGATCGAGACCGACATTAGTGTCAACGTTAACAAGAAGGCACATGTGTTTTGCTATCACACATTTTTCCCTTTCTTGCTGCACTAAATAACAAATAAAATAGGCGAGTCTATAACTTTTGCAACGCAGTGTAGCTTTATCAATACGTATGTAAATAAACTAAATAATTACTTAGCTCGCATTTATAGGTAGTCAATTGATAATGCTCTATCTACTAATCCATCGAAATCTTGCTATACTATCTTGTCGCGCACGGAGCTTGGCGTCAAGTCAAGTCGGTGGGTGTCCAAGCCATCTTGCTCTACCAGCAATATTTCTGTGCGTTACAAACGGAATGACAAACTTATTATACCATAGAGATTTCAAGTAGAACTGCAAGATGTAGACATTGTTTCTTTTTCATATAAGCACTAATAGTGCCGTTACACAAGCGATAGTGTCGTGCGACTTTAGCTACATGCATTTGAATAATTCATTTCACACGGAGACGCGCAGCCCAAACTTGCTGTCGTAAATTTCTGCTAAAATCGCACGACTGCTCCCTCGTGAAATTGTCACACGACTATTGCTTAATATGGAAACAAAAGATGTCAGTTCACACAGTTGCGACATTCGCAAAATGTTTCTCCAAATAAGGGATTTTGTGCTTTGCAACTTTACCTTGTACTGCAAAATTTTGCTGGTTATATATGAATACTACTATCTTAATCAGGTTCAAAAGCTCCTTGAAAGATCTTATGGACATTCCAAAATAAGACAGCCTTCTTGTAAAAGACGGGCAATAGTAAAGGGTGAACTCAAAAACTTTCTTCTTGTTTTTTAGCCTTTCTAAAACTTAATGAAGTGCTAAAACAGCTTCTTAGATTTCCATTACAATGTACACTTACATAAAAAATCTGCACATCTAGTACTCTTTACGCGCCTATAACTGAAATATTTGTTGTAGTCGCGGTCGTGTGAAACAATTTTGTTTCTGTCGCTAAGAATCGCGACATCAGTCGCTCATGTAAAACGATTCATAATCTCGAAATTTTCTTGCTTTTTTGCTCGCACTGCGATCATCCAATGAGTACAATAAGTGCTTTTTTTTATACATTTCAAAGTCGGCTGATGCAATCAGCTGATTTCATGGTCAATGGGGATTTGAACATAACATGAAGATTTCTTTCTTGTTACAATCGTTGTTCTCTGGTGTTGCCTCCCGAAACTGTCATTGTGGACATTTCGCTTGTTTCCAACTCACGAACTCTCAAAAACTTAAAAAAAATATGATACGTATTCTAATTTGAAATTTCTTTGTTACAAGTAGTTCACATTTTCTGAAGCAAATTACACTAATACCGATTTTCATTTATGTAATCAATGGAAAACGAATTCAATGGATTAATTT
This sequence comes from Dioctria rufipes, assembly GCA_963924295.1. Taxonomy (NCBI): domain Eukaryota; kingdom Metazoa; phylum Arthropoda; class Insecta; order Diptera; family Asilidae; genus Dioctria; species Dioctria rufipes. The sequence continues at coordinate 233,111,489 of OZ002741.1, read as the reverse complement.
TTAAGCCGATGAGAATGTGGTAGTAGCTCATATCGGTGTAATTTGCCAGATTGAAATTTTCTAAGAAAAACAACATCACGAATACCGTAGAAATTATGGAAAATTAGAGTTTTGAAGATTTTGGCGTGATTGTGGATGAATTAGGAAGATCTTGGCATGATTGTTGATGGAGATAGATGTGTAATGCTCCATGACATTAAACTTACCATATAGAGTGCGCGATTTTGAGTTTACCACCGCGGATTGCTCGAGTGTGATATCAGAGTCGTTTTGACATACACTTTTTCTATCAGGTCACGACAAGGGAACGATTTTAGTGTAACACAAGAAAAGTGAAAGATCCAATCTACATCAAAAGCTACACGCTACAATCTACACGAAGCTCTATTTCAGCCATATATGCAAACTGAACTTTGTAGCTTGAAGCTTATAGCGTATAGATCTCGATGTAGATTGGGCCTAACATTTCTGCTAGAAAACGTGATTAATGGAAATCGGTATAATAGCGATTTCGATTACAAAGCCAGTGTTACACATTTCTAGCAGCGCAGCACTGAAAATTTTCGATGGGATCACATTTAGAGCAGAAGTTAAGAGCCACGTTTGGACAGCTAGGTATTCTAACCCATTTAGGGTGAAGGCGGAAAAAGACAGAGGAGGAAGAAAATTTTGAGAGGTGTGCAAGAGTTTTTAGTTAAGGACAGAGGAGAAAAAAGTTTTTTTTTTAAACTCGGTAGATTAGTGAACGTAGAAATCCAAAGTGGAAAAAATGAAAATCCAACGATATCGGGGACATCAAGTACACGAAAGAAAAAGGAAAACCAGAAAAAAGGATAAAAGCTGAATGAAGAAAATAGCACATTTTCTTCAAATATTGGCGACAGTACATACAGCACATAAATACGTTTGGTGCTCCGTCATAGATACACGTTCTGAGGCCTCATCTATTCTAGACTAACAAGGCTTACATTGGCGTAGCCACGCAGACTGCTGAGATACAATGTTCGATAAGTCAGCCCACATTGGAGTTATTTTTAATCATATTGTTTTAAACAGTTGTAATTGTAGGAATATCCCAATAGTCAGTCTAGCGCGGAGATTCCACCGAGCAGAAACTAAATTTATATAAATTTTAATGTTTCCTGACAGTGATGGAGCTGAATTTTCGAGGAGGCGCATCTACGGGGAACCCCAGCAGGTCAAAACTATAAGTCATAGAACATTTTTATCTTTTTTTGAACATTTTTGGATGCTTAAATGAATTAGCTGATTGGGCTGGCCTAAACGATGCAGATTCTTGAAATTCATAAAATACATGTATGTCAATTCACTAAAGCATAGTATTAGAGTTTAAGATTATCTATATTTCCTCTGACATACTGACATTCGATTTTTGATATATGTATAAAATACATGTATGTAAATCCACTAGAGCATAGTATTAGGGGTTGAGATTCTATTTTTGTTCTCGGAAATAATATAAAATTTTTGAATACGTATGAAGTACATGAAAGGTACATATGGTAATTAATATAGTTAATTACAGTCTGTAAGATTCTATCTTGGTGATAAGATAAGTAAAGATTTATCTAGTAGATATAGAAATTGGTGTTCATTTCAGTGAGCTGACTTTTCGAGACTAGCCCAGTTATGGAAGCGGATACAAGCCAATGATATAGACTTATCACTAATGAATTTTGAAATCTTTATATGCACACGATTAAAGTTTCCATGAATGCGCTAGTGGAGGTGCTAGCGTGAATTAAAAGATTTTATTTGGCTAATCTATTTAGGTTACGTATAACGAACATTGAATACGTTTGACAGTTCTATATAGCTTCATAATGTGTACACGAATCGAAAGAATGAAAAATTATGTTCGATGGACGTCAGTGCTCCACTGCACTACAAAGGTGCAACACTGGTTTGGTGTCCAAACAAAATCAACATAAGTGAAAAAAGCTTTGCAGGTAAAGAAATTTACGAAAAATATGGAATTTTCAGGAAAAAACACAAAATGATTTTTTTAAATATCAAAGAAAAAACATTGGACTGCAATTTGTTAAATGCAAGAGTCTCTAAAGACTGCCATACAGGTTTACAACAGCATAGTTAGGCCCCATTTCAAGTATTGTTCAACAATATTGTAGCATCGTTAGATCGACTACATATACTTCAAAACAAGGCTATCATACTAAAATGCAACAAAATTATGCCAGTTAGACACATGCTTAAAACACTGCAATTGATGACCTGCACAAAGCGAATTGAATTTAATGTGTTTAAGTCAGGGACCGAACCAGTTATGACTTTTTACGAAAAAAGCCAACTTTACCTGTTATTCCTGACCGATAATAATTTGAAGCTAAAAAAACCAAGCTGGAAAGGCTTGGTTTTTTTTAGCTTTTTTTTTTTAGCTAAGTTTTCAAAAACTGGTTTCACGAGACATCTTTTGGTATATTCCACGATCATGATTTATTCCAGCTTTTTTTGTTTAAAATTTTCAAAATACCAGTTAATTTCGGTCCCTGGTTAAGTATATAATAAAAGTAAAAGCAGAACAATTGCCTGAATATCTACAGACTGAACTGAATCTTGTTTGCGATGTACAACCATACAATTTGCGAGGTGCAGAAGTAAATTATCAATTAGACAGCAGACGAAGTAATATAATAATAATTATTATTTATTATCATTATTCCTTTTTACAAAGCGTGCTCACAAAATTTATTTATTTATATAAGATGTTTCTTTGTCCCATTGCATTACAAACCACTCACTCAGCTAAGCTGGTATAAGAGTTGGGGAAATTTATATAATATAAAAGTTGAAGAAGAGTAAAATTTCCAATCTACATACTTCAATACAATACAATTTCAAATTCAACTAACCAGTAAAAACAATAATAATTTAAACTCTTATTTCAGCACTATTCAATTACAGTTTCAATTTTGAATGGTCAGCAAAAAACACGTACACGAAAGTAGAAGTCCAGAATAAATAGAGACACTGATGATACCTCCAGAATTCCAAGTAGGAATAAAAAAAGCAGGAAACAAAGCCAACTCAATAATAGGTTTGTTCGCGTACTCAGTTTTGGGACAATGCATTGCAATGAATTTGCACGAACTTACACATTTTCCGTTCGTTTACCTTTCCTGCACACAAAATTTGCATACGTCACAGCTGTTCATTTTCATTTTTTTAATTTTCTGAAAAGTTTTTAAAGCGCAATCAAAATGTCGAATGAAGATAGTTTGACTATTCAATGCTCTCGTGGGACTTCGCAAGAGTGCAACAAGTAAATAAAAATAAAACAATACTCAATTCGCAAATGTTATTCCACACTTCGAAGTTGCATGAAAAGCGTTCGTTTACTTTTCATGCATTTTACATTCTTCCCCCACCACACGAGTAAGTTTTTACCCAGAAAGTTTTTGCACGAGAAATACGCGAACAGACCTATTATTTAATATAATAATATCCGTATCCAGATCCAAACTAAGCAAAAGAAGGTCAAAATTTCATCCAAATTGCAATGCTTCATTGGGAAAATATAAATTTTATGATATGTATTTGCATGATATATGCAATCTTAAGAATATTTTAAAACTTTTTTGCTTAGTCTGGATCCGGATACTAGGACACAGATTATCTGGATACTCGAATTTGAGGAATCGAATCCTAATTATTCCGGATAATCCGGATAGCAAATTATCTGGATACTTTCAGCTCTACTACCAATGGAACAAAAGTGTGAAAATAGATTTATTAATTTTAAAAGAGGGTGTTTGGAATATTTAAGGACAAATAGTACATAATTTAAATGAAATCTATATAATATATATTTTTGTCAATCTAAGGTTTATATGAACTAATAAATTATTATTATTATCTTCATTTTTCTGCGGAACCAATAGGTTAGGCTCTTTGCCAGTTTAAAATGAAATAGTTATTTCTCCATTAAAATTAGAACCCCTATAATCGGCAGAACGGCCCAGTAGTAGTACATAAATTTGGTAATGAAGGATGCTACTTCATGGCTTCTATTTTATTCCTGAGGTTACGGTAGAACAAATAATACACCGGCGACATAAAAGCACTATTGAAATGTCACCGCTGCAGTAAATTAATGAAGAATTTTAATTTATAAATCTGAAAAAAGTATTTTCACGTCATGAAAATGATTTTGTTTACATAAATATTGCTTAATCAGTTTCTTTTAATTTTTAATTTCTAAGAATTATCACCTCATGCTGTTGCTGCTGGCAATGTAGCACAAACAATTGAATTTTCGCTATTGCTTTTGGTAGACGTGGATTAGCTAGCTAATTAACTTGTGAATTCTTTTCCTGCCACCGAATCGAACATTCTCATATTCTTTGTGTGGTGGGAAGAAGAGCCGGGGAAATGACACATTCGGTGGCGGTGGTTACACCGAAATACAGAAAAGAATTCACTATAAGATAATTCTAATTGGATCTACGTGTCTACTGAACTATTCTTACTGTATTAATAACATAGATTCTTCATAGCTCTATGATCAATTAATAAATATGCTTTGAAAATGGAATGAACAGTTTGACATGAAAATTTAATTGAAAATATTTCTTTCGTAAGGTAATTAAAATGTAAGTTATAAACTAAAAGATCTAAGTTCTAGCCACCATAATCGAAGACATGGCCGCTGGCTGATCCCAAAGCAGTGTCAAGTCAATGAAAGCAAAGGTCCAGAAATATAAAGCTATACTTCAACAAGCTATTATCTAAAGAACGGTTGATTTTGCAAGCAGACAACTCAGAATAAGCAATTTCTAGCACATAGATTGTTCTAAGGAAAAAGTGAAATGAGTAAGATCTATTGATTTAACTGAATACGCATTACATTTATATGAATACTATAGAGGTCGATAGGACAAAGAATATTACCAAAGTTCTTGGTATAATCAGATTATAACTAAAGAAAACTTGGGAAGCATTAAAATACACTAGAAATATGTGTCTATACCGTTATTTTTGGCAGCTATAGCTTTTATGAACAATGTCTATGCTTGAATCAGCAGTCTTATGCCTTCCAGAGTCTATTAACACTTTTTCTAAGATTATCTTGCTATTTAATGCGTCAACTGGAAAGATTTCATGTTGATAAGGACATCCACCCTTCAAATTAAGTGATTCCAATAACCTCAATCACTGTTTGAACCTTGCTTGAATATAAATGCAGTTATTTACCGCGGGTATTTTACAAGCAACAAATATTATTTGATTTATTACAAATTACTAGAATACTTACTCGCATACGAACTTCATAATCCGTGTATCTCTTTTTGCCTGCAGTCATTGTTGTCATAGGATTAACAACATCGATTTCCAGAAAATTTGCAGGAACTGCGTATGCATCATCCAGAGTTTGTTTTTTTACATTTAGCCTCCTTGTTGCATCTGCTGTTCCATCAGACTCAACCATCATTTTCTTCTAGAAATTTCACTAGTGAAAAACTTTCTGATCTTATTGCACAGAAAAGCTGAATCTCGACTTAATATTCTTTTAAGCCTTGGGAAGTCACGACTTTAAATTTCACTGTTTAAAACAATGGGCTTAAGTATAAAACGTACTTATATGCCCCGTTTTATATCTAATAAAACACAACAAAACGAAAAACAGCACTTCTCATCTCACTGTGACATTTGACGCCCCAATAATTATTCCAATTTGGTGTTGCCAAGCGATAATTCGTTTTTGGCGATTCGGACGTACTACGTTAAAAATAAGCTAATTTCGGCTATAAAATTGCTGCTTTCGTTAAGTTTTGGTCCAAAACACATATATGTATTCACTTTAAGGCCAATCCACACGAGAAGTTTTTAAGGAAAGAGGGATTTTCCTGCCCTTATGCTTAGACATACCAACAAAATAATGTTGCTACCGCAGTTCCTTATATAATCACCTTAACTGTGTGCGTGTTTAAGTTACAGTTTTTGAAAAAGACTATAACTGCATAACAAATTCACCGCACGTAATGACAATTATATTTTTATATTATCACCTTAAATCGCAGGTAAACAACTGTACAGCCGACTGATTAGAAATTTCGCAATTTTAAAATAGCCGAATCAATTTCCTTTTCTGTAGTATTGGTATGCTGGCCGTCCTCCCGATCGAAACTTGGCATTTCGAAATTTTTCCTACCTCCGAATTAAGCTCGGTATTGTGTTCGTTTAGCGGATAAATATTTAGCAGCAATCGAACAGGGACCTTTTTTATGGCTAAAATTCTTCATTGTTTTGAACTATAGGTGGCTGCTTCTGACAATCAGCTGTCGTGCATTTGTGATATTATTTCGTGTTCTTTTAGATTGCTATTGCAATTACCCAATCTCGAAATAGTAAGGAACATTATATTTATACTTACTATTTTAATTTCTTTTCAAAAGAATTGTCCAAATGAAGACGGATTTTTTTTATTATTTTACTCTATTTTAAATTTTAATTGTAAAAAAAAAAAAATTGAACTTTAATCACAATGTCACTAGGTAAGAATCTTGAATAAGTCTCTTTAATAACAACAATTAATACTATGTACAGGCAATTAATGTCTAGTAAGCTCTATCATTTCATTTTATTCTTGTCTCATTTCATGTATATATGTATTAAAAATATCCATAAGATAGTATCTACATAAAATTACCTGTAAGGACTTTTTACGGTCCAACCAATCTGACAAGTCTATCTCATTTTCTTTTTATTTCTTTTTATTTTTCTTTCTAATATCGGGACGGCCCATGGCCTGACCAGCAACACTGATTTATTTCATTTTGCTGTTACACTAAGCTGTTGTATTAAGCTACTAATGTCGTAATGCGCAACGTTGTACGTTGCTTCAAACAGGAGCTTATAAATAAATTCTTTTTGATTTGATTTTTTTTAAAAAGCCCGTGTGCAAAATTTCAGCTCTCTAAGTACATGCGCTCCCGGGCGGGCATTGGGGCGGACAGACATGCAAAAATCAAAATAACTTTTAATATTATGCACGGTGTCCAATCCATTTTGCTCTACCATTATTATTTCTATGCGTTACAAACGGGATGACAAACTTAATAGACCCTATAGATTTCATCTAGGGTATAAAAATCAGCGGGCCCAAGTTACTCCTTTGAGGTACACTGGATGAAGTCTTCTAGACTCTAGAGATGGAATGTCGAAATAAGATTTGTTGTTCTTTTATCTAAATAAGGCTCTATCCATTTAAGAAATGTTAGAGGAAACCCGTTGTCAGGTATTTGCATGTCTAATTTTAATTAAGATTCATACACATACACATTTTATACTGGATACATTCGTCATACAAGTACGAAGGCTCCTTCCTCATGGTTTCTGGACTGGTTACCGTACATGGCCAATTCTCAAACCTTACGAAAGATTGGAAATCAATGACTCCTCCTGTTCTCCAAGCATCTATCTACCTGATTTATGTCAACACCCCAACTCTTTGAATGGAACTTTGATTCACTCTAGCAAGTTATAGGAATAATGCACTACCATGATGGAATTCAGGAAACCCGTCTTCTTCCTTCGAACAGCATTATGACTATATTGAGCAGCTATTGATAACACCGATAAAAAAATGAGAAAACTATTAAAAACTGTAAAATAGATTTTTTTTATAACAATAAAAAGCCCAAAGCCTACACTTTGGAATCTTGGAAAGCTCCAAGGATTATCTATCTAATATCATAGGGTATATCATTCAAGAATTATAGGAATCTCGGTTCGACATCATAACTAAGCACTTGCATGCTATTTTCTGATTTTGTACAAATAAATTAGTTATTTGCAATTTCCTTCAATTTTTGACGTTTGCTGTAACTTGGCGCTCGGTACAGCGCTTGTATTGATATTCTATTATTTCTATTAGTACAGGAAGTGTGATAAGCCAAAATTAGCGTAGTCAAATTCTGGTTGTGTTAATCTGTTGCCGCTATAGTGAAGCTCAGTACAGGCGTGTAGTGTCAATCAACATAGAGAGCGGGCAACAAGATATATGGTTAAAATACTGCAGTTACTCAAACCGAAAATGCTCTTAGTAGCTGCCACTACGCTATGATACCCAGGGAGTTCCTGAGCTATCACAAGCGTAAAAAAATATTCGATATTTCATCGTTTTTGTTATTAATTTCAATTTAATTTAATATAAAAATGTGTGTAAAGTACACAAAATATTTCATAACTAATTAAAATATAAATTCTTTCAAATTAGGCAAACTACTTGGCTGAAAATACATTTGTCTCTTTCTTCAATATAATTCTGACCTACATCATGATACTCTGAAAAAATCCACGCTCATGCACACGAATTTTACAGGTATCAACACTTCCTGTTGTCTCTATATTCTAAGGAGTCTTCCCTTGAGCAATGAAGGTTGGTTCCGTATTCGTTGTTAACACCTTTTCAAATAAATGTGCTTTCGGTATTCTTGAAATCCGTGAGTTATTTTCATTCGTTATTTATCGTATACGTTGGCCCCATAGACAAGGGAATGAAAAAGGACATTCAGAAATTGTAAATATCCGACCTGGCCGTTGAATTGAACGCATGCTGTAGCTATGGTAGAGATTTTTGGAACGGCGCTTTTACCAGCACACTACGACTGAGCCCGAAAAGAAAAAAAATTATTGAACATTTTATTTGAATTAATTATATTACATATATCTATTTTTGTTAGTAACCTATCGCCTGCATCTTCCTTTCTTTGGCATGGGCATGTCTTCATCTGAGCTCGAAGTTTCTATCAACACTTCCATTCTTTTCTTAACTTCTACGTTTTTACCTTTCATCCTAGAGCTTACTCGACCTCTAACCGCATTTCGACCTCTGCCTCGTTGTTTGCAATACTCATCCTCTGAACTACTTTCTGAAGAAGATTTTCTGCTTTTTCCAGGGACCTTTTTTTTACGAGGCTGCGGCAGTACTTTATTAATTTTGGGTGCAGCTGCTGTCTCATGACTATCACTCTGTGACTCATTTTCTCCCCGAACTTCAAGACACTCTGCTAGCCTATTCTCAAATTCGGTAATGGCAGCTTTTAAAAGCTCATTTTTAGCTTGTTTTGACGTATTCGAAATTATTGTCTTAAAAGACTGATATACCTCTTCAACTTGAACTTTATCCTTAAAATTTTGAATATTGTCTGTCAATTTTTTTATAGTTTTTTCTGTGTAATTCAACAAGCTTAGACAAAAAGCAATATCACGCCATTGCCTCTCTTCATGTGTCACCCGGAAGCGTAAGCATAACTTTTCAACAAGACTTTCAACCTGGCGATCTTTTTGTATTAGACCCAAAATATGTCGCATTATAATATGATATTTTTCTTCCTCGATATTTAAGTTGACGTCACTAAGCTTAGATATAATATCGGGTAGGACATTGTATAAAATATTTGATTTACATGCGATTTCTTTGAAGAATTGCTGAGTCATATTTTTAATTTCATCGTTCGGATCAACTATGCACATCGCCAAATCAGATATTTGTCCCTTCACTCGAATCATTTCATGCAGAATTAGATGACTGAGCATTTTCACTGCTGTTAGTCGAAGTTCATCGTTTGGTTCGTGAAGTGTTGAATAGAAATGTCCTGTCCATGGTTCTAAAACATTTGGGAAACGAAACGTTAGATCAGAGAGGCCCACTACTATGTTGCATTTAATTTTAATATTTTTTGTCATGTGCAGAATATTCATTAGAAATGACATATGAGCTTCACAAAATTTTGATGATACCGACATCAGTCTGATTAATGTTAAGCAAGCAGCTTGTTGCAAAATTTCGTCATGGTATTTTGTTGGGTACTTGCAGATTTCTATAACCAAAGGGAACAATTTTGTTAAAATTCCTTCAGATGAGTAAAGTAATTCGTTTTCACAAATATGATTTATCAATTCAGCAATACTGTCTTCTGCTGTGGCACCCACCAACTCTTCATCTGGCTGAAAATATTAAAAACAAATAATTTTCTCCATGCAGTATTTAAAAGAGGGATGTGGAAGACTAGACGAATAATTTCCTACAATGTTGGATTGCAATTTCATTATCATAAGGATGATACTTGAAATGCTAGCTACCATATAGAAATTTTTCGTTTCGTGTACCATCATAATAACTCATGTCTTACCTCTTGTTGAGGCTCAGCAGCTGTTCCAGAGAGTCTTTTAAGTGATTCACTTGCCGACATATCGAGATTCATTGTTTTCCTCTTATTATTACCCTTTTTCTTCTTCAGATTATTTTTCTCTTCCTTTAAATCTTCCCGATATTTCATGTTATTATACACGTCAATGTCCAAGAAAATCATTTCTTTCGTTGTTATAATTCCCACAAGATGTATAAATCTTGACAAAAGACAAACAGGTACCTGAAGACTCACCCCGGTTCCATCACCCTGACCTTGAGATTGACCTTTTTCACTTGGCTGCATTTCCTGAGACTCCTGAGATTGTGCAAGGCTTGTGTTTTCGAAAACTGATTTTTTCAACTTTACATGAACATTGACCAAGAGTTTTTCACACAAAACATCGGGCGCTTGGCAGATTTGATAGAAAAATTCAACAGTTTTCATAGAGATTTCATCAAAATCTTGGATTTGTGGATGAAAGAAAAACTTTTCATAGCATGTATAAACTTTCTGTACAATTGGGTGATTGTCTTCATATCTTTTGTAAAATTTTGATTTAAATTGTGGATGAACAGAATTAAGAAGAAAACTCATGCATCCAACATAAATTCGTGGATCTTTCATGGCCCTTTCTTCGAAACCAAGAGTTTCAATAATGTTAATATTAGCTGTTGTTATAGAAGATTTTGCTCTGCAAAAAAAAAAATATTATTTATGGCTTTGATAAAATAAAATGAAATGTAAACATACGATGATGCCATAATTAACAATTGAAGAGCCTGCCGAGATTCATTTTCAGTGGTGCTGTCGAGTTTCATTGTAAAGCGTTCAAAAAGAACTTGTATAATTTGCGGATCTATGTCCCCATTTTCCACCCATTCTTTAACCAAAACTTCCATGGCCGAATAATGTCCGTAAGTGAGATCTTCGAAAAATGCGCTCAAGTTTTGTACAACTTTTATAGAATGAGCTCTAAAATAAAGTTGAAATTAATAATTTTAAAAATTTACAGAATGAAACAAACATTTTTCAGATGGAACTAAACTAATCTTTTTATAGATTAAATAACTCTTTTTCGATAAGCCGTTTCCAGATTGAATAAAACTTTTTCTAGCCTTTATGTTATCAATCATAATTAATCATACCATCTACTACAAAAAAAAAAAAAAAAAAAAAAAAAAAATTATTGATAAATAAAGAAAGTATGTTCTCACTTAATTTCACTATAAAGAAAGCACATAATCTTGTTTAATTTTAGATTGCAATGGTATCAAATGGAATGATTACCTGCACGTGCCGCTGTTAAGAAAAAACTTAAATTACGATATTGCACTCAACAATCTTACTATTTAAGAAACATCCCAATAGTCAGTTCAGTAAAACAATATCTTCTTAGACTAGAAAAGAATCGAAAACAGTGATTAAATGCAATGCCGACTTTTTTTTTCCGCATAAAATTTAGTTTAGGAAGGTTTCAATCTAACCACAAATTTTTGGAAAACGATAATAACTTTGCAGACGGCAAAGAGCGATTTTGAAAACAGCTTATATGCGAACAGCAGATTCAACTGCTTTATCAAATCTGAACATAATAATACTTATTGATATTTATAAAGCTACTAAATGAAAGTCAAAAACAAGCATTACAAATTTTTCATGCAGGTACCATAAGCAAAAAAGTAATTGCTGCCAATAATTACTGGATTTAATACAATATGGCTTACTAGACAATTCACTTCCGCTTTAGCATTATTAAACAAATTAATCGAACATTGTTTGGTTAACACCTTTATTAATTTTCATATAATTAAAACAGTAGAATTGTATAAAAAAAATGAATTTAATCAGGGCCATTCGTTTTAACTGGTCGTCAATATTTGATAGGATTATAACTACCCGATTAGGTACCAGTAGGTAATGAAATGTCATACGAATACGTCACTGCATAATGTTCTCAATTTCAACTTAGTAGATATCATTCTATGAATGCAAAAACCTGCTCCAAAAACACAATGCTTAAGCATGTCATTGTAAAATAGAGCATGAGTACAGTCACCCAAAGTAATCACGATATCTTTAGTTCTCGTCAATTTATTTATTATATTAAGGGACTTCATTATCCAAGGAAGCTTAACATACTGTACCAAACTATTGATATTGAAAGCTTCCACCACCAAAATACAAATTAAGTGCATGATCCCGAAAACAACATCAACGAAGAGTGAAGTATAAGAAAACATTCCCTCATATCAGCTACTACAGGCGAAAGCTTAAATCTAAAGAGACCGAGAGCAATGACAAAAAATTTAAAATAGAAAGGGCGTAAAGAACATAATCAACTCCACTAGTGATCGCAGATATGACAGCGAGTAACATTGAAATACCAGAATACTGTATCGAAAAACTAAACAAAATCCCATCTTAAAAATTTGCTATAAAAAGACAAAATTGAAGGTTCTGAACCAGCACTGAAGATTGGTAAAACATTTAATTATTTGGATTATGCTGGCGACAAATTTTGTCAAATTTCACGCTCTTTTGCCCTTCTAAGCCCTACGAACCAGTATAAAAAAATCAAATAGTTGAAATCATTCTGAAAAGACGGTGAAACTATTCTGAAAAAGTTCTATTTATCCGGAAAAAAATTAACTTAATCTAAAAATGATACATAATAGAATATATATGTATAATTAATAAGGTAAATAACTCTTACCTTCCTTGTTGATCAGTAGTAAACAAAACTCTCTTGTAAGCATTTAAAACCGCATCTCTCTTCTCCTTATCCCCAGACCATACTAAATACAGCATTCGGCGCATACCGCATTCTGTTCCTTTAATACCAAATAAGTACGCCGTTGTAAAGAAATCTACAGCTTCAAAAACATCCGTATTTATCTTTGACATTAACATTTCTTGTAATTTAGGGACGGCTTTTGTAATAATCTTAGAAAATTCAATAGAATCAGCTAAGAAATTTACAGTGTTTTCCTGGGTTACAAATTCTTCATTCTACAAAAAGTAAGTAAAATCATCAAGATTTATTAATAATTAAAATTAGTAATTTAAATTACAAGTTCCTTGCAACCATTACTTAAAAGCAGATAAGATTTCAAGAGTGCCATGTAGTAAAGACATTGCTCCTCAAATTTTAGAGTTATCCTGGAATATTTCAAAATAGACAAAATCACTTTGATAAAAATGCTTGATATATGACAGGTGCCTGTACCTCAGTTCAGAGTTTCCAGCAGCAAAATCTGCTTGTTTTACCAAGGTTACCGCTTCCTTATATTTCTTTTCCGTCAAGTAACTGGAAATCCTTTGCACGAGATCTTCATAATTTTCTTCGCTATTCATGTGCTCCTGAGTACCTATAAAAGAGTCTGTTACAACAACTGTTCTTACATAAGACCGTAGCGTAAATACATACTTTGATGCAACATCTCTTCTACTATCGGGAAAAGTTCCGGTACCACTGTCTCCCAATGTTTCTCTAATTCAGATGCCTTTTGACTTTGCTCAACCATGTCTTTACGTAGTTTCTCTAATTTTTCAGTTTCCTCCTCATAACGTTTAATTAACTCAGCTAAAGTAAGTTTCGCCGCAAATGGATTTCTTTCGAGAAAAGACTTTATTAAAACAGTGGCACTTTTTCTTACGCTTGAAGTTCTATCGTCCAAACGTTCAACAGCCCCCCTTAAAACCCTGTGCTGAAACGCTAAGGGAACAGCATTTTCTTCTTTCATGTGATTCCATATTTGAAGTACTTTAGATCGCACATGAGCTGATATATCGTTTATATGAGCCAAAAGATCCTCAAGAAATTCATTTCTAATTTCTTTAAGGTCTTCTGATAGATCTTCAGATGTTAACTCACAAGTAATAACATCTCCCATAATTTGGAGAATACAATTTCTAAGAACATAAGATTCTAGGCTTAGAAATTCCTCTGCCAGAGTTGATAAATGGGGAATCATTATTTTTGGAGCAACCGTCCCAAGTTCTGTTAAAAAAGTACTGAAATTTTTGGATATTTGCGAATCAGCAGCATCCACACTAAGCGTATCCACAATATCCGTAATAAGCACAGAGAAAATTGTATTAATTCCAAAATCTTCATACAACAAAAATAATCCATTCGCCGTAGGTGCCAAAGCATTTTCACTTATCCTCAAGATTTGTAATATGCGGACAGGAAAAGTTAGTGCATGATTGTATCTTTTAATTGCAGTACCCAATATTTGAAAGATAGTATCCCCGATATTGCGGTCCTTTAAAGTGTAAATTTCCAAAGTGCGGTAAGCTATATCGCAAATCATGCTGAAAAAGTTTATGAAAATTTTTATTTGCGTAAAGCAAGAAAATTATATTATATAGATAGGCCAGGCACATTATGCCCATAATATACATATTATTTAATTACTAGAGCTAGCATTGGAAAACTACAAGAGTGAAAATAAATTGAAGGTTTCGGAAATTACTGAAATTAAAAAGAAGGAAATGATAATGTTTCAAAATGTAAGTGGACCAGAGACCATGTTAGATAAATCTGTACGAGATATAAATTTTGTTATCAAAAGGATCCTATGTCAACAAGATAGAGGCAAGGTTGACAATTATATTAAAAGCAAAACTTAAGCCGCAACTCAGGGTTTTAAAAATATGCGGTGAAAAAAATGTAAAATATAACTATTTAGTGGAAAATTTGTAATATTATAAGTAATATGGAATCTATGACAAAGATTTTAAATTATTAAAAAAAAAACGCTGCGTTAATCGAAGCTGAACAATCACATTTTCTGAGTGAGTAGTCCGGTGAACGTTGACAATCGCAATTGATTGCAATTTGAGAAAGTTGTAATAAAAGATTTAAATGGAAATCCAATCCAAAGCTCTTTACAAAGTTGACATAACAAAATTGGAAATGTTTCTTGTTTTCAAGAATATAGGGGATCCGGGACATAATGACGAACGATTTTTCTCTAGATTTATCTTAAATCCCTGAATCGATTTCTTAAAGTTTTAAATATCCTTATGAAGTGCGCTGTTGACCTAAGTGGAGTAATTACCAATTCGTCACTATGTGCCACATACGGGGCATAATGACGAAGGGCTCGGGCGTAATATGTAATGTCGGGTGTGGTTGTGTGCGGATAGCTCGGGAGTAGTCCAGGGTTAGGTTCCGCGACGTTTATATTATTTACAACAAACTTTGGATATTTTTATATCTGTTTTATTCACTGTCTCTTATTACTAACAATTCTAGATTTCAGCATTAGTTTCTATTTGGTTAAATTTATATATTTTTATATATATTTTGTAATTTCATGTGGTTTCTTTATTAGATCTACTTTATTATTCACTAGTATAATTCACTTTAATATTACTTTCACTTTATATATGAAGTTTATTTAATAAATTCTTGAGAGGCTATTTAACCCTTGTGTGCACACGAGAAAAATCTTCGCAATGGGCACACCCATGGTACCTGGGTACCTGATACATTTTCTTTGGAAAAGTTATTATTATTGCGTTCACATAATTTTTTTTTCATATCTATTGATTTTAAACTTGTTTCTTGCTAATAATAAACAGGTATATGTGTTTATAATCCAAAAAGGCAAATATATTGTTAATTGTTTCTGTCTTTTATGGAGGACAGATAAAGGATGAGTAGGATTCTATGACCTGTAAGAAAGGATATGCACCGCGTGGTTGACAATATTCTCTGAGTCACTGTATTTCGTGTCTTTTTCATTCTGAGGAATGGGCTACGAACAGCCGCAAAACCGCAGTCGTCATATTCAGATAATAAAATGCCGTGAATGTGTTTTTGTTGTGTTAGTCTGGCGTAATACGTGAAAAAGTTTAAATTTTACCTGGAAATTTCCTTCTACAGTACATCATAATTGTGGAAATTCCTATTTACTCTTTTACCTCTTCCATATAAAACTGATTTTCATACCTACTGCATGAAGAACACTCATTTGAAAGAGCCCTTTAGAACATCTAGCTAACCTCTTATTTACTATGCCTCCCACCTCAAGCAGGGAATATACTATATATAGTGTAATACTGGACTACGCACAACATAATATTTTCAGAGTTCGACGTATAAGAATCTAGGAAATTTAATTGTGAATAAATCTTTGAATTGTTGTTTTAATTTTCGGTAAGTATTTTTGTTTTTAACTTATGGAGTTATCTTAGCGCACAAAATAAAATTCTAATTATTTTTCACAATGCAAAATGGATATTTCAAAGGCTACATTCAATGCAATGTCGTACGAAGAACAGCAAGAGTACATTAGAAATGCCTTGAAAGATGCTAAAGAAGACGAAGTTGGAGAAACTTCAACGGCTTTTCGTGAACTTGATAGTGATGAGACAAGTAATGAAGACTGGCTTCCTCCCTCGACCATGATCCGAGATCGCAATCCTGAAGAATCAGATATTGACGATGTATACTCAAATGATGTACGAATTGAATGCAGTGAGGAAACCGATGAAGATGATGAAATATATACTGAACCCGGAGAGGAAGCTGCAGATGACGTTGCCAATTTTTTGTATGGTAAAGATAAAACTAGATGGAAGTGCAGTCCTCCCCAAAATGTCAGAATTCCGAGGCATAATATCCTCCGTCATAGACATGGTCCAGCCCGATCAAATCAAACATTATCAATACGTGATACTTTCAAGTGTTTTCTTGACAGTAACATGTGTGATATAATTATTCGGGAAACAAATCGCAAAGCCAGATCTGTCCATGCTGCTCAAAATGTTGGAAATCCTGAAAATCAAAAATCTTGGAAAGAATTGACGGTAGAAGAATTTGACGCGTACTTGGGAGTATTAATTACGGCTGGAGTTCATCATTCGAACAGTGAACACACAAGGGAGCTGTGGAAGTCCGATGCGTATCCAATCTACAGAGCAGCCATGGGTATAAATCGGTTCAAAGCTATTTCCAGATTTATTCGCTTCGACAATCCGTACTCGAGGCCAGAACGAATAAAGGACGATAAAGCAGCCGCAATTTCGGATTTATTTATAATGTTGAACGCCAATTTGGCTTCTCAATACGTACCCACTGACTGCATAACAATTGATGAACAGTTGTTTCCATTCCGGGGTCGCACTAAGTTTACACAATATATGCCGTCCAAACCTTCAAAATATGGCATAAAAATTTGGTGGGCTTGTGATGCCAAAAACTCATTTCCATTGCAAGGCCAAATCTATACAGGAAAGACGGGTGCGACACGTGAAATGAATCAAGGAGAACGTGTGGTGAGAGATTTGTGTTTGCGGTACAAGGGTACTGGTCGAAACATTGTTACTGACAATTTCTTCACATCTCTCCCACTCGCACGTTTTCTAATGGCATGGGATTTATCTTTAGTGGGTACACTGAAGAAAAACAAAAGTTATATTCCACCGCAGATGCTGCCATCTAAAACACGTGAAGTACATTCCACCATTTTTGGATTTAATGACAACATAACTATATGTTCCTACGTTCCAAAAAAAACAAAGCGGTCGTTATGTTGTCCACGCTGCACCGCACTGATGAAGTATCAGGTGTACTCAAAAAACCTGAAGTCATAGCATACTACAATAGGACGAAAGGTGGAGTGGATACAATGGACAAGATGCTGGCCGCTTATTCTACTAAACGAAGAACCCTGCGGTGGCCATTAGCTTTCTTCTACAATATGCTGGATGTTGCAGCGCTGGCTGCATACATTGTCTTTATGGAAAATAATCCAGGATGTAACAAACCAACTGATTCCCGCCGATCTTTTTTGAAAGATTTGGGGAAGCAACTGGCATTGCCGGCTATCAACATGCGCTCAGAGACACCAAATGTGTATCGAAATTTCAGCACGAGAAATGGGATCGAGAGTGTTCTGGGTCATCCTATAAACATCCCAATTTCGACAACAACAGGAGCGGTAATTCCTGCACGGGATGCTTCAGGCCGTCTGGCAGTAGTTGGCAACTGCCATGTATGCATGTCGTCACTAAAAAAGAGGTATCGCAAATCGCGAAAGTCTTGCATAATATGCAACCGTCCAATTTGCAACGTCCATGCAGTAACATTGAGTAAATGTAGCGGATGCAACTGAAAAGTAATTTTTGCCAAATATTTTAGTAAAATTATCAATAGACTAATAGATATTTTATAATTACAGATCTATCACCACCAAGTCAATCGAGTCCCAAATTAATCTTAGATTCATAATTATGTGCGATATATCAATAAATACAATATTTACAAAATAATTTCATTTTGTTTTTAGTAAATCTTGCCCTAGTTATGTACAATTTTCGCTCAACACGTGCTATTTGATACCAAATATTTATAAAGGTACCCGGGTACCATGGGTGTGCCTTTGAGGAGAAAATTTATTACTAGCAATTTTCGTCCACCTGACTTTACATTTTTAGTAGGAAAACGGGTTAATTGTCTTAGAATTACATGATTTAGGATTAACTAGAAGATCAACTTAGAAAAATTATTTTTTCATAATGAATTCGCAGAAGAAAGTTCAAATAGTTACCCGGGTACCTGGGTGTGCCCACAAGGGTTAATAATAATTTCAACAATTTAACCGCAAGTGGTATATCCTGGTGAGTATGCGACGAGGTCGGGCGCCTTAATATAAATACAAGTGCGGATATTCTTACCTAGGCCAGTACACAAAACGTACGCATGTCATAAGTAGAAACAGAACAGATTAGCTTCGTGGTAGTAGTGCAAATATTCTAGCCTAGACCAATACGAAAGTCGTACGCACGTCTTTAGGCAGAAATAGCACGGGGACGGACAGGCGGTAAACTGGTGTGCGGAAATTTTGACCCAGACCAATACGAAAGCCGTACGCACGTCTTCAAGCCGAAACAGCACGGGGACGGACAGGCGGTAAACTTGTGTGCGAATATTCTGACCTAGGCCAATACGAAAATCGTACGCACGTCTTAGGCAGAAACAGCACGGGGACGGACAGGTGCGGATATTCTGACCTAGACCTGGACTGGTTGCTTCTAAGTTCGCTATACTGAACTGGACTGGACTTCGATATCTGCTGGTCTCCGGTAGTAGCTAGCACTGGAGTTCTGCTCTGCTCGATCTCACGATCAAGACTTCGATATTATCTGGTTTCTGGTAGTAGCTGGCACTGGAGCTCTGCTCTGCTCGAGCTCACGATCAAGACTGATTTCTATCAATCAATCAACCAATCAATCAGAGTTCTTCACACGCGATTTACGAAACAAAACGAATTATGGCGAAATTATAAACCGAACCGATATCCCGGGATATTTGAAAATATTTACGTACAAGCTTTAATTTTGGCCTAGGTTTCACTTTTGTCCTTATTCACTTTACACTTTAATTGTTCGAATAATTATTAACTTTAGGTTACGCGATGTCGAAAAATTATTAACAGCTTGATGCGCGACGGCAAGCTGTGTTCTTGTCTATTGTTTAAAAATTTTGGGATGTGTGGATTTAGAGGAATAGGGAAGTTGGATGGGAGTGGGAAGTTGTGGAATGTTACGAGATTTCTCTACCTTGCTGTGGGTTGAAGACTGGCGTTTCTTCCAACATGATGAGAATATTCAGAATGGTCCAGCGTTGATAAATCCCACGAAGATCGAGATGCCAGGATGGTGTCCTATCCACGATGGTGGTTTCCTTTACTAGTGAAGAAAGTAAATCTTTCGCCCAGGTAATAAATATTTCTCGTTTCCGAGTTGATAAGGTGAAGAGGTGATAAGTAATGGAAGCTTTCAACTTGAAGTTGCGTCGAAAGCTGGCTAATGAGGAGGTTGGGATGTTGAGAGATCTTCTCAAGTTGTTTGACCGCGAGAGAAAGGAGATAGCCCTCGATTGGAGTGATGTTTGCATTGTCATACAGAAAGGTGTTGTGAAAGTAGTGTCCGTCAGGTTTCCTGTACAGGCCCTTAGGATCTTTCTTTCGAGGGCGTTGATTTGCTTCATATAGGATGGCGAAATAGTGTGCCAGATGGGGAAGCAATAGCAGATAATTGGGCGGATGAGCTGTTTATATATAAGCAGCTTTGAATCTTTCGGGAGACCGTTTCTCCTTCTGGTAATAGGGTTGAGTAGGGAGTAAGCGTAGTTGACTTTCCTCATGGTCAGCTTGGTGTGATTGTTGAATTTCAACAGATTATTGAAAGAGACACCAAGATATTTGGTGTTCTTTGAAGGCTGAAGCTTTTCGTTATTGACTTCGATTTCGATGTTGTTGGCTCGTGTGGTGAGATTGGGTCTTCCGCTTGTGGAGCAAAATTGGCTGACATGGAGTGGGCGTACGTAAGGGAGTCATCAACATAAAGTAGTGTGGTCGTTGGCAGGCTGATCATAGGTGAAAAGATTGAAGAGAATTGGTCGAGGACTGAACCTGGGGGGGGGGGGGGGGGGGACGAGCACTGACTGATGTTGCCTGAGATCCGGAATGACAGAAAGCTATGTATAACCCGGATGAGATAAGGCGGGAACTCGAGGTTTATAATTTTGAATATTAGCCCGTTTGTCCAGACTGAGTCAAACGCTTTCTCTACATCAAGGAAGCAGCCTACAGCCGTCTTAGTTCGCTCTCAACAGCGGCCCTGAGTGTCGCTTTTTCGGCTTCAAACCCGGGATTAATACCACTACTTTCACTCATAATTTTGTTTACACAAGCTGGTACACAGGAAGGTGTCCTTTATCACCGCACTTGTTGATATTTGATTTGTTTTTACCTGATTATGTCACACTCACTATACTTTTCACTATTTTGAATGCATGTGTCTGTATATCTTTTCACTAATTTTTGAATGTATGTGTCTGTATTACTATATGATTCACACTTTTTACACCACTTAAGCAGTCGCGCACAAAATAAATATGGAATACTGTCGGTAAAACTGTGTCTGTGAAAACGAATACCAGAATACTTAGTATATTGCTATCACTTTGAATCTCACTGACTGACTGACTATGACTGATTTCTACCGTGGCGGGCCCCTTTATATATGCGCAGTCAGCAGTGGTGCAGTGTACAATAGACCTGGCGGCGTTAGCTTCGTCACTGGCTTCTTCGATCAGCATCTGTGTGGTACGGATGCGCAGTGACATTGAGTGTATGATATGCCCTAGCCGCGTGATCGGTTTTGATGTCGCTGATGTAGGTTTTGGCTTGTTTTATTTCTCTGCTTGTGAGAAATAAATCATGTAGATGATGGGATTTTGGATAGGTTTTTGCAGGAGTATCGAAGAAACAGCTAGGTTCTTGATTTAAAATTCGCTCGTTTATGGAATTACATTTTTATTATATATTTTGGAAATTCGGAACTTCTTGGAACTGCCACTTACCTAATTGTCAAAATTGGGACTGGTTTCAAATTTATCACTTAGGTCTTTTCAAAATTCTTGTGTCCGTTTTTAGTCTCTTTTGAGAATTTTGTTTTAATTTGTTTTATATTTTTGTGTCATCTTGTTTTCGTTTCGTGTTTATTGTTTGTATTAATTGTTTTAACTGTCCTTATTGACTTTTATAGCTTTTAGTTTAGCTAGCGTCTTTTTTCTTACACTTTGTAGAGCTTTTTGCAATTAATTTTAAGACATTTTGAAAAGAGCCTAAGATCTAAAAATAAGTCTATTTAAATAAAAAAAAATATTATCTAAGCTACAACTCCGAGTATACAGAGGAGGATTATAGAGTAACAAAGTAAATAATAAAATCAATATAGAAGTGATAAATAAAGAAAGCATCAAATGATCATGTAGACAATTCCTTATGATACCCTCTAGACGAATGCCCGTATGTAATTTCGTATGGTCAACTCTATGCAAGTTTAATTGTTGAAGTGGTTTTTCGCATATTATTTCTAAAACAGCTCGTCAGACAGTAAAAATGATTACGACCAATTTCATATGATTTCATATTTTGAAAAACTTTTCAGTACAATAAAATGTTTGGGCTGATCGTTTTCACAGTATACGTAAAAAGCCAAAAATTTTATATGGCAACACAAAGAGGAGTTGTCCGACTTAGCCCATTTTTGAAATTATATTTACTATTTCTATGAAAGAACCGTGTACAAAATTTCAGCTCTCCATGTTTACGCGTTTTCAGGCAGTGTCCAAATATATAGTGAAAAACGAAATTTTTGCGTGGCCCAAATCCCATCTGTAAATTTCAGCTCTCTAAGTACACGCGTTCTCAAGTTATCCTGATGACGGACGGACACGCAAAAATCAAAATAACTTTTAATATTAAGGGTACCGGAAAATAATGTGTTTTTTTTTTTTTAAATAAAAGATGTGAATACTTATAAGAATTTAATTTACAAATATTAATATAATTTCCGCGGTTTGATATAATCTTCCTTCATCAATCTGCCAAATTTAATATGTACCTCGCACAAAAAATTTGCTGAGTTTTGATTCAAAATTTTCAATAATTCCTTTTTCACATCGTCATTTGTTCGAAAATCTTGTTTGTTCAAATAATGCTGAATAGATCTAAAAAGATGGTAATCAGATGGTGCAATATCTGGACTATACGCACGGTAACGCATTCTTTTCCATCTGAGGTTGTCTAATTTGTCACGGGCTATTTTTGCCGCATGCGGACGAGCGTTGTCGTATTGTAGGAACAATTATTTTCGATGCATGAAGTATAATTTTTCCAGTTATGAGGTGTTGCAAAACGGGTGTTTCCGATTGCATTCTTAAAAGATACTCGCATGAGTCTATTCGATCGCCTAGATGCTTCCCGCGTATTTCGTGCGATATCCATCTACCCTCTCTCCACACCTTCCCGATTTTTTTAAGGTTCTTTTGAACACTCGACCATGAGTATCTCAGATTATTCGCAATTTTTTCAATCGATCAGCAGTATTCAAAGCCCAACTAATCCCCAAAACTGGTCAAGGAAAAAAACAACATTTTTCCGTACCCCTAATATTATGCGCTGGTGTCGAACCCATTTTGCTCTACCAGCATTATTTCTTTGCATTACATGATTACATGATTTCATGCAGGGTATAATAATTAAAAGGAAAAGTATGATTACAGGGTAGCAACATGGAAAATACAAATGAAGAGTGAGATTGCAGAGTAACATTTTAGTAAATAAATAAAAAAATAAATTTTTAGAAATATAAAATTCAATGGTGTGAGTGTGAATTGTGTGAAAAACATAGCTAGTAAATTTAACAATTACTTCATTGAGAGTATGGAAGCAATAAATCAATCCATTACAAGTGTGCCATTTGTGAAAGTAATAGGAAACGTACAATCGATCTTTAAATTCAGACTTATAGAGCAATTGGATATTAGAAAAGCTTTAAGATCCATAAGCAAAAAAAACTTTAATTTTGTTGGTGCCAAGATGCTTGTGGACTTGAAGTATGTGGCCCGGCACTTGTTCACTTGATAAATACGTCAGTGATATCAGGTCGCTTTCCGGATAAATGGGAGGAGTCAGTAGTTACACCAATAGCGAAGGTTACTGGAGTAGGAAACTGTGAAGACTTCCGCCCAATTAATGTTCTACCAACGTATGAAAAAATATTGGAAGCACTCGTTTAGATGCAGCTTGATGAATAGTTCAACAATCTTTTCATTGAGAGCCAGTCAGGCTTTAGGAGTCAACACTCATGTGAAAGTGCGCTTAGTGTTCTTTGCTGAGGATGCCCTGTTGTTTCTATCGAATAATGACATTTGTGCGTGCGAAGAAAAAGTTCAAGGAGATCTGGTTATATTGAGTAAATGGTTTCAGTATAATAAATTAAAGCTTAATATAAATAAATCTAAATGTATGGTGTTTAAACGCCAATTAGTGTTAACTTACTAATAAGTTTACTGTTTATGTTTTGGACAAGTGGAAGAAATTAAATATCTTGGTGTAATTTTGGATTTTCGACTTAAATTTAATCTTAATGTGAATTATGTTACGAAAAATATATCGAAAAAAAATTTTTTTTTTTAAAGAATAAGGAATAGATTAGATACATTACAAGCAATAAATGTTTACAAAGTAATTATAAAGCCCCATTTTGAATATTGTTCAACTGTGTTGTATATGTGTGATGAAAGTGCGTTCACGAGGCTTCAAAGGTTGCAAAACAAAGCTATGAGGGCTATACTTAAGTGCAGTAGGTACACAAGAATATCAGATATGTAAAGTGCATTGTGTTGGTTAAGTGTCAAACAGCGTGTAGCTATGAATGTGTTCTTGTTTGTTGACAAAATTAGAAGGGGATGTATGCCTAACTATTTAACATGCCTAATTAATTAAAGTGAAAACCCAAGTATACAGTAATTAGATTGCAAATAATAACCTAAAACACTTAATCTTTAAATAACTACGCTCAATATATAATATAGGAAACATGAATTGTGCGACACATGAAATTCTAATTAAAAAATTTTGCTGACCACGGACTTAACCTCACAAATACGCAACACTTTTGAAGGGCGAAAGTAATTTATTAACAGAATGGATTAATGTGAGAAATATTGAGTAAAATAATCAAAACTATAAAACGCTCACCAAGCGCACTAAAGATCCCTATTACCGAACTGAGGCCCCTTACCAATGGTGGGGTTATAATTAAAACTAATTCTGCAGAAAATAATATGTCTCTCCATAGGGAAGCAAGCGAAGTACTCGGTAATCAATACAGCGTTATGCTCAGCAAGAGAAGAGTACCCTGCCTATTCATCACTAATTTAGATAAGAATTATACGTCGGAAGAACTGCTTACTGAACTGCGAGAACTTAATTACTCTTTCAAGGAGCAACTTAAAGTGACTCATAGCAAGCTTAGCAAACGTAACAACAAATGGACTATCTTTTTTGAGGTTTGTGCATCTACATACAAACGTATGGTTGGGCAATTTGTCAATATTGACTGGAACTCACACTATGTCCGTGAGGACTTCAACATTATGAGGTGTTTCAAATGCCAAAGGTATGGACACATGTCGACAAATTGTGAGAATCAAGAAACTTGCAAGAACTGCGGAGAAAATCATGAAACTCCAAGCTGCACGAGAAACAGAGTCTCATATATAAACTGTCAAATAAAATCAGAGAGAAGTAAGGAAAGCACAACTGAAGAATATATGCACACTGCTGACAGTAAAAAATGCCCTGAATATCTAAGGCGCGCAGAGATAATTAGAAAGAAGACTGATTATACTACCGTAACCTTATAAATAGGCCCAACATGATTAACTTGCTATATCTGAATATCAGGATTGTAAGAAATAAGCTAAATGAACTCGAATTACTGGTCACAAAAAATCCTTTGATTGATGTTATAATTCTCAAAGAAACTTGGTTATACTCTAATGAGGTTAAATATTATAATTTGAATGGCTATGAAGGGATTTTTAACTGCAGAATGGAGAGTCGTGGGGGAGGAACTGCGATATATGTTAAACAGGGAATAAAATGTAAAAGTATCAAATTGGATGCCAAATATAATATGATATTGATTGAAATAACAGTTAACAGTAAAAAACATTTCAAAATTATGACAATGTATAAATCACCGAATGAACCACAAGAAGAATTTATGGAATACTTAGAGAACTTGATAAACCATCACAAAAAATTCCTGTTCCTGGTAGACATAAACATTGATTTGTTGGCGCAAAATAATACAATAACCCAATACCCTGAATTGCTGTCCAGTTATAACTTTAAAATCCTCAATCAAATAGACACTGAACACCCGACTAGGACTACAGAAACAACAGCTACCATAATTGATCATGTTTTTACGGATATTTATGAGACGGTTCGGATGGACATTCATATTGAGGTTACATCAATATCGGACCACAATTTGATTAACGTCGCGCTTACTGAAAAAACTCTACAAAAAAGGAGGATGACCACTAGAATTATTTCAATATTGGATGAAGAGAAATATAGAAGAAAAATAAGGGAGCTAATTACAAAATCTGAAATAATGACAGTTGAGAAGTTTATTGAGCAAAAAATATAGCACAACTTACAAAAAGGTTAGATCCAGAAAGAATGGATGGATTACTGCCAGAATTATCATAGAAATGAGGAAAAGAGAAAGACTCTACAAAAAAATGAAAAAAAAAGCACCGGAAATACTGAGACAAAGAAAGAGTACATACGTGCAAAAAACAATGTCAATATATTAGTAAAGAGAATGAAACAACAATATATAGACAAACAGCTCCTAAAAGCAAAATCCGATTCTAGGAAAACATGGAAAATAATTAATGAGGCAATTATAAAAAAGGAGCAAGTGAGCAAGGAAACTATTGAAGAAATAAGATACTCTGGAAAAATTTAAACTAATCCAAAAACAATTGCTGACACTTTCAATCTATATTTCACCAATATTGGTAATGTACTAAGGGAAAAATTGCCGACAAGAGAACCAATTGCAAATAGAAATAAAGAATTGTCAATCTTCCTCGAACCTACAATTCCGGCTGCAATAGATAGTATAATAAAAACACTTAGGAAAGAGTCTGCTCCTGGACTGGATGGAATCACGACAAAAGAACTAGCTATTGCTGCGGACCTGATAAGTCCCATCCTGTCTGACCTCATAAACCAAACTTTATCAATAGGCAAATATCCAGACATCTTGAAGGAGACAGAAATCTTGCCTATATTTAAAAGTGGAGATAAAAAGGAAATCAGTAACTATAGACCAATAGCAATTCTCAGCTCCGTGGGTAAGATATTTGAGAAAATTATTGAAAAGAGGCTAAGAAGATTTATAATCAAAACTGGAGGGTATGACCTGAAACAATTTGGATTTCAAGAAAGTTGTGGTACGGAATCAGCCACAACAGAGACATTAACGTTATAAATGAATATTTCGATCGGGGACTGTACGTAGGAGCGCTGTTTGTCGAACTTCAAAAAGCATTTGACACTGTGGATCATGAGCTTCTGCTGAAATTACTCGAAGAACTGGGGATAAGAGGCATAGCCAATAAACTATTGGAAAGCTACCTAAAGGACAGAAAAGTATTTACGAAGGTACAAGGTGCCTATAGTGACGCGCAAATTCTTTGTACAGGCGTACCCCAAGGCTCTATCCTTGGCCCAAACCTTTACTTGTTGTACATCAACAACATCCAGAACGTAGGTATTAAGGAAACTTATCATATCTTTGCTGACGACACTAATATAATCTATGGAGCGAAGACGGAGGATGAACTACAAAGAATCATGAATGAGGACCTTATGAGATTTAAGCACTGGACGGATGGTAACAGGTTGTCTATAAATGAAGATAAAACAAAATATATACTATTTCGGCAGCAAAATAAAAAAGACATAAACCCGGAAATAAAGAATTGGATCATTGAGACTACAGAGAGTAAAAGAAATTAAATACCTTGGGCTTATCCTAGATGAGCAGCTAAAATGGAGAGCTCACGTAAATATGAAAATCAACAAGATTATTCCGTTGCTGGGAGCAGTTAAAAGAATAAATTGTACCCTTAGTAAGGAAACAGCCAATCTAATATACAATACACATGTACTATCTCACAGCAAGTATAATATACTCACATGGTCTCAATGTACAAATAGCGTTATGAACAGGGTACAAACAACTAAGACTCTTTACAATATGCCTTGGCTAACACCCACAAAGGATGTCCTAACTAGAACTAATAAACCCAACCTAAAGCAAATAGTATTTGTGGAGAAAGCAATATTCAGAAATAAGAACAGAAACAGCCAGAACAGAGAGGATACGTTCAGGACTTCATGACTTCCTCAGGAGATCAAAAACCTGCAGAGCCTAAATAACTTCACCAGTAAGGTAAAAAGTTTTGTAATAAATAATGACCATTTTAGCAGCTAGCTTGTAGTGGTAGGGGACTATGACTCCTATAGATGACTTCTTTTCATTTTTTTTCCTTGTCTAGTTAGAACTTGAGATGTTCTGGTTTTTTTCTTATCTAAAGACATGTAATGAGTTGAAATGTAGTATGTGGTGTTTGACAATGTTAGAAAATTTTTGAAATGTATGTTATGTAGTACAGAGTTAGCAACCCTTCAACCTCATTCTCATACCAGCAAAGCTGACTGAAAGGAGTTGAACGACATATACTTTAAAGAAAAAAGATAAGTAAATTAATTAAGTGTGAGTAATCTTGTGGATATGAGTAAAAATAAATAAAACAAAATGTTAGAGATATACAGCCATACTTGTTAAGTAATGCAAATGACTTTCGATTGCCATTATTTGGGAATACTTTAACCCAAAATAGTTTAGTGTATATAGGTTTTCAGTTATTTAACATGTTACCATCAAATGCTAAAACAGAAACAAATATTAAAATTGTAAAAAAAAACACATTATAGAATTTGTTAAAAATAGTTTCTAGAATAATAATGTCATGATATTGTACAAAAATAGTAAGATAACTAAATAAATCAAATCAATCAATCAATCATTACGGTGACAACTAGGATAACTAGGTTCCAATGGTCCTCAGACACATTTGAATAGATATTCAACATAAGAATATGTAACTGTATTAATAAAAGAACATACAATACAACATCTTAATATGTAATATTAAGATTAATAATAAATAGTAACAGAACTAGAAAGCAATATACATTACAGCTTTAAATAATTACAATAAACAATAATGTGTGAGAAATAAAAGAAAAACACAAAGTAGATCAGTTGAATAGGATCAAGCTGTGCCTAATGATCT
This sequence comes from Dioctria rufipes, assembly GCA_963924295.1. Lineage (NCBI taxonomy): Eukaryota > Metazoa > Arthropoda > Insecta > Diptera > Asilidae > Dioctria > Dioctria rufipes. Next base: position 233,082,554 of record OZ002741.1, on the reverse strand, counting down.
TAGGTACATTGTTCCACATGGTGGCTTCTTTTAAGAAAATATTTCTACTACCGAATCGAGTACAAACCCATAAATTACTCATATCTAAGGTTGTCCATTCTACTCCATGATAAGCGCCTTTCAACATTACAAGTCCATTCCCTCCAATTATACATACACTGTTAATATACTTGTCACAGTCCAACATTTGGCCTACCAAAAGGCCACTTTAGAGCAAGCTGGATCTCGTCTGGCGTAGTGACCGGAATGAGGCAGACGAAGAAATTCTACTCCTCTTTCTTCTTCAGACGCACAAAATTATTAGCAGATAATCGCTCAGGCAGTGTACTAATGCAGTGAAGGGACATCGCCTCTACAGTTACTTTTTTTAAGAAGATAGGAAAATCCGACAGTGAACTGTGTGGACTGTTCGAACAGGAAGATGAAACCTCGAAGTATATCAAATCAAATCAAATCAGCATTTATTTATATACCCCTGCAAAAAGCAACGTTGACTATCGCACTAGATAGATTAAAAATAGATTACTAACAGCAGAATAAACAATAAAATCATTATAAGCAAGAGCAGCACATATGAAAATGGGTGGACTGTAACAGTCCTTACAGATAATATTAGAAGTCAGATGGACCGTAGGTAGTCCGTACACATAAACAAATTGAGATTAATAGAGTAGAAATTTAGGTTAGGATTAAGATTATTGAAGTAGTGGTATGTATAAAGTATATATATAGTTATATGGGAGTGTCCCGCACTTGCAGCATTAAGGTAGCAAATCACTGCAGACGCATTTATCTCTTCAAACAAGGTATGCAAACTAACCCCCCCCCCCTAAGGACAATAATCGAACTTGTTAAAACGCTAGATTCGGGGAGACTAGAATAGATCAACTCTGGGCGCGGTGCCCGCATGATCATAGTGGCCTAGTTGACCCTATTCTTAGCCTAATGAACAGAGAAGAAGCATTTCAAGCTTAAATTATCGAGAGAGAAGAACACTATATCCACATAAAAGAATTGAGGTAGAATAAAGATGAAAAATAATTAGGAATAAGCGAGTGGTTTCAAGATGAGGATACACTAGAGTGAACGCAGTACATAGTAAACACGGGAACGGGAGCAGATAAATACAATACAATGTAAAAATGCTTTATTAAAAGACCCTACTTTTAAGTAGACTATGACTAAGTAGCTATTTTTTTGCCCAATTAAACAATTTTTATATCAAATGAACTTTTTGAAAACAAAGATATGTAAGTACTTACTTCACAAAATTTTCCTCTGCAACCGGTGGATTCCATAGTTTTTCTAGGGGAAGCTGTAAGATATTATACAGTTGCACCAGAAATTTAAATCTTTTCCTTTCCCAATCAAGTCCCTCAAATCCTTCAATTTGTACTTTTTTAATTTTTTTCATTTGACCACCATCTATTTGCATCTGATTAAAAATTTGATCTATTGCTTTAACTGTTCCAGTTATAAGAAATAAAGTCATTTTAGTTAAATTTAAGTATGAATTGCGATCAGCACCAGGAACATCACTACTACTAAGAAATATAGCTAGTTTTTCTCCCAGTTTATCCGTAGTAAGAAGTAACAAGTCAAATGCCTTCACAGCATTTAGGACAGATATATTTCTTGCATTTTCAATCACCGAAAAATATGTATCAAAGTGATCAAAAATATAAAAGGAATTATCAGACAAGGCTTCCCGCTTGCATACTGAAACGGTAAATACATTAAAATTGGAGCGATTAAAACAAACAACGCTTACTTTTCAATTGTTCAGGTATTTCTTTTGGATCATAAACCTGCTTAACATAATAATTATCACCCTCCGAATGAAGAAGGTCTGAATTAGAACAAGGAATTACAAATTGAAAGTCCATTTTTATCCTAACGGTCCAAATATACACAAATATACGCTGTTGTCACTGGTGGTCGTTATAATTTTAAGCACAAACAGCGCGTGAAAAAACAAAGTCAAAATTGACATATGCCATTCGGTCGGTTTCCAAAAATGGCCTAAATTATCTTTTAGCTAAATAAATTATTAGACACATTTCTGGTGGTTTACAGCAAGGTGAATTACAATTACGACTAATCAGTCAACTACGACTTTTCCCAAATGGTAAATGCATGTGGCAAGATACAATTGCAACTTCGACTTCGGCTGCGACTGCGATGCCACTGCGACACGACTGAAACTAAACTTTGCTCAAAGTGCAAAGTTTGTGTTGGCTGCGGCCAACTTCAGTTCAATCACAGAAGTCCTAAGCTACACATGAAGTTGTAGCTGATATTAGCCAAATTATAATTTGCAGCTGAACTTCCAGTAACACCAACATGATAATGAAGTAAAAGCCATATGTTGCATGAAATATATGGCTTGCTTGATATCAGCTACAACTTCATGTGTAGCTTAGGTAAATTATTTTTGCAATTAGCGAAGAATTGAGGGACCAACAAACGATATTATTAATAAAAACGAGTCCAACAAACGATTACGCATTGATTGAGCTGGTTATTAATAAAATTAAATTAAAAATAAGAATTTACCGGCTAACTTGTACATTTAATAACAAATATCGTATCGACGATACTGAGGATATCGATATTTTAAGAGCCAATATATGGCCCAACCCAGGCGAGAACTTTATTAATTATCTTTTTTGTTAATAGAAGCAAAGATTTATATTAATTAATTATGTGAATTATTTCAAAATAAAGTAGAAAAAGAACATATTTTAATGCACAATACCTTTATTTACTTTTTGCAAATTGACATTTTGTTTAGAATAAGGGGCGCCCACTGGCACGACTTTAAATTTCACTGTTTAAAACAATGGGCTTAAGTATAAAACGTACTTATATGCCCCGTTTTATATCTAATAAAACACAACAAAACGAAAAACAGCACTTCTCATCTCACTGTGACATTTGACGCCCCAATAATTATTCCAATTTGGTGTTGCCAAGCGATAATTCGTTTTTGGCGATTCGGACGTACTACGTTAAAAATAAGCTAATTTCGGCTATAAAATTGCTGCTTTCGTTAAGTTTTGGTCCAAAACACATATATGTATTCACTTTAAGGCCAATCCACACGAGAAGTTTTTAAGGAAAGAGGGATTTTCCTGCCCTTATGCTTAGACATACCAACAAAATAATGTTGCTACCGCAGTTCCTTATATAATCACCTTAACTGTGTGCGTGTTTAAGTTACAGTTTTTGAAAAAGACTATAACTGCATAACAAATTCACCGCACGTAATGACAATTATATTTTTATATTATCACCTTAAATCGCAGGTAAACAACTGTACAGCCGACTGATTAGAAATTTCGCAATTTTAAAATAGCCGAATCAATTTCCTTTTCTGTAGTATTGGTATGCTGGCCGTCCTCCCGATCGAAACTTGGCATTTCGAAATTTTTCCTACCTCCGAATTAAGCTCGGTATTGTGTTCGTTTAGCGGATAAATATTTAGCAGCAATCGAACAGGGACCTTTTTTATGGCTAAAATTCTTCATTGTTTTGAACTATAGGTGGCTGCTTCTGACAATCAGCTGTCGTGCATTTGTGATATTATTTCGTGTTCTTTTAGATTGCTATTGCAATTACCCAATCTCGAAATAGTAAGGAACATTATATTTATACTTACTATTTTAATTTCTTTTCAAAAGAATTGTCCAAATGAAGACGGATTTTTTTTATTATTTTACTCTATTTTAAATTTTAATTGTAAAAAAAAAAAAATTGAACTTTAATCACAATGTCACTAGGTAAGAATCTTGAATAAGTCTCTTTAATAACAACAATTAATACTATGTACAGGCAATTAATGTCTAGTAAGCTCTATCATTTCATTTTATTCTTGTCTCATTTCATGTATATATGTATTAAAAATATCCATAAGATAGTATCTACATAAAATTACCTGTAAGGACTTTTTACGGTCCAACCAATCTGACAAGTCTATCTCATTTTCTTTTTATTTCTTTTTATTTTTCTTTCTAATATCGGGACGGCCCATGGCCTGACCAGCAACACTGATTTATTTCATTTTGCTGTTACACTAAGCTGTTGTATTAAGCTACTAATGTCGTAATGCGCAACGTTGTACGTTGCTTCAAACAGGAGCTTATAAGTAAATTCTTTTTGATTTGATTTTTTTAAAAAGCCCGTGTGCAAAATTTCAGCTCTCTAAGTACATGCGCTCCCGGGCGGGCATTGGGGCGGACAGACATGCAAAAATCAAAATAACTTTTAATATTATGCACGGTGTCCAATCCATTTTGCTCTACCATTATTATTTCTATGCGTTACAAACGGGATGACAAACTTAATAGACCCTATAGATTTCATCTAGGGTATAAAAATCAGCGGGCCCAAGTTACTCCTTTGAGGTACACTGGATGAAGTCTTCTAGACTCTAGAGATGGAATGTCGAAATAAGATTTGTTGTTCTTTTATCTAAATAAGGCTCTATCCATTTAAGAAATGTTAGAGGAAACCCGTTGTCAGGTATTTGCATGTCTAATTTTAATTAAGATTCATACACATACACATTTTATACTGGATACATTCGTCATACAAGTACGAAGGCTCCTTCCTCATGGTTTCTGGACTGGTTACCGTACATGGCCAATTCTCAAACCTTACGAAAGATTGGAAATCAATGACTCCTCCTGTTCTCCAAGCATCTATCTACCTGATTTATGTCAACACCCCAACTCTTTGAATGGAACTTTGATTCACTCTAGCAAGTTATAGGAATAATGCACTACCATGATGGAATTCAGGAAACCCGTCTTCTTCCTTCGAACAGCATTATGACTATATTGAGCAGCTATTGATAACACCGATAAAAAAATGAGAAAACTATTAAAAACTGTAAAATAGATTTTTTTTATAACAATAAAAAGCCCAAAGCCTACACTTTGGAATCTTGGAAAGCTCCAAGGATTATCTATCTAATATCATAGGGTATATCATTCAAGAATTATAGGAATCTCGGTTCGACATCATAACTAAGCACTTGCATGCTATTTTCTGATTTTGTACAAATAAATTAGTTATTTGCAATTTCCTTCAATTTTTGACGTTTGCTGTAACTTGGCGCTCGGTACAGCGCTTGTATTGATATTCTATTATTTCTATTAGTACAGGAAGTGTGATAAGCCAAAATTAGCGTAGTCAAATTCTGGTTGTGTTAATCTGTTGCCGCTATAGTGAAGCTCAGTACAGGCGTGTAGTGTCAATCAACATAGAGAGCGGGCAACAAGATATATGGTTAAAATACTGCAGTTACTCAAACCGAAAATGCTCTTAGTAGCTGCCACTACGCTATGATACCCAGGGAGTTCCTGAGCTATCACAAGCGTAAAAAAATATTCGATATTTCATCGTTTTTGTTATTAATTTCAATTTAATTTAATATAAAAATGTGTGTAAAGTACACAAAATATTTCATAACTAATTAAAATATAAATTCTTTCAAATTAGGCAAACTACTTGGCTGAAAATACATTTGTCTCTTTCTTCAATATAATTCTGACCTACATCATGATACTCTGAAAAAATCCACGCTCATGCACACGAATTTTACAGGTATCAACACTTCCTGTTGTCTCTATATTCTAAGGAGTCTAGTGCCCTTCCCTTGAGCAATGAAGGTTGGTTCCGTATTCGTTGTTAACACCTTTTCAAATAAATGTGCTTTCGGTATTCTTGAAATCCGTGAGTTATTTTCATTCGTTATTTATCGTATACGTTGGCCCCATAGACAAGGGAATGAAAAAGGACATTCAGAAATTGTAAATATCCGACCTGGCCGTTGAATTGAACGCATGCTGTAGCTATGGTAGAGATTTTTGGAACGGCGCTTTTACCAGCACACTACGACTGAGCCCGAAAAGAAAAAAAATTATTGAACATTTTATTTGAATTAATTATATTACATATATCTATTTTTGTTAGTAACCTATCGCCTGCATCTTCCTTTCTTTGGCATGGGCATGTCTTCATCTGAGCTCGAAGTTTCTATCAACACTTCCATTCTTTTCTTAACTTCTACGTTTTTACCTTTCATCCTAGAGCTTACTCGACCTCTAACCGCATTTCGACCTCTGCCTCGTTGTTTGCAATACTCATCCTCTGAACTACTTTCTGAAGAAGATTTTCTGCTTTTTCCAGGGACCTTTTTTTTACGAGGCTGCGGCAGTACTTTATTAATTTTGGGTGCAGCTGCTGTCTCATGACTATCACTCTGTGACTCATTTTCTCCCCGAACTTCAAGACACTCTGCTAGCCTATTCTCAAATTCGGTAATGGCAGCTTTTAAAAGCTCATTTTTAGCTTGTTTTGACGTATTCGAAATTATTGTCTTAAAAGACTGATATACCTCTTCAACTTGAACTTTATCCTTAAAATTTTGAATATTGTCTGTCAATTTTTTTATAGTTTTTTCTGTGTAATTCAACAAGCTTAGACAAAAAGCAATATCACGCCATTGCCTCTCTTCATGTGTCACCCGGAAGCGTAAGCATAACTTTTCAACAAGACTTTCAACCTGGCGATCTTTTTGTATTAGACCCAAAATATGTCGCATTATAATATGATATTTTTCTTCCTCGATATTTAAGTTGACGTCACTAAGCTTAGATATAATATCGGGTAGGACATTGTATAAAATATTTGATTTACATGCGATTTCTTTGAAGAATTGCTGAGTCATATTTTTAATTTCATCGTTCGGATCAACTATGCACATCGCCAAATCAGATATTTGTCCCTTCACTCGAATCATTTCATGCAGAATTAGATGACTGAGCATTTTCACTGCTGTTAGTCGAAGTTCATCGTTTGGTTCGTGAAGTGTTGAATAGAAATGTCCTGTCCATGGTTCTAAAACATTTGGGAAACGAAACGTTAGATCAGAGAGGCCCACTACTATGTTGCATTTAATTTTAATATTTTTTGTCATGTGCAGAATATTCATTAGAAATGACATATGAGCTTCACAAAATTTTGATGATACCGACATCAGTCTGATTAATGTTAAGCAAGCAGCTTGTTGCAAAATTTCGTCATGGTATTTTGTTGGGTACTTGCAGATTTCTATAACCAAAGGGAACAATTTTGTTAAAATTCCTTCAGATGAGTAAAGTAATTCGTTTTCACAAATATGATTTATCAATTCAGCAATACTGTCTTCTGCTGTGGCACCCACCAACTCTTCATCTGGCTGAAAATATTAAAAACAAATAATTTTCTCCATGCAGTATTTAAAAGAGGGATGTGGAAGACTAGACGAATAATTTCCTACAATGTTGGATTGCAATTTCATTATCATAAGGATGATACTTGAAATGCTAGCTACCATATAGAAATTTTTCGTTTCGTGTACCATCATAATAACTCATGTCTTACCTCTTGTTGAGGCTCAGCAGCTGTTCCAGAGAGTCTTTTAAGTGATTCACTTGCCGACATATCGAGATTCATTGTTTTCCTCTTATTATTACCCTTTTTCTTCTTCAGATTATTTTTCTCTTCCTTTAAATCTTCCCGATATTTCATGTTATTATACACGTCAATGTCCAAGAAAATCATTTCTTTCGTTGTTATAATTCCCACAAGATGTATAAATCTTGACAAAAGACAAACAGGTACCTGAAGACTCACCCCGGTTCCATCACCCTGACCTTGAGATTGACCTTTTTCACTTGGCTGCATTTCCTGAGACTCCTGAGATTGTGCAAGGCTTGTGTTTTCGAAAACTGATTTTTTCAACTTTACATGAACATTGACCAAGAGTTTTTCACACAAAACATCGGGCGCTTGGCAGATTTGATAGAAAAATTCAACAGTTTTCATAGAGATTTCATCAAAATCTTGGATTTGTGGATGAAAGAAAAACTTTTCATAGCATGTATAAACTTTCTGTACAATTGGGTGATTGTCTTCATATCTTTTGTAAAATTTTGATTTAAATTGTGGATGAACAGAATTAAGAAGAAAACTCATGCATCCAACATAAATTCGTGGATCTTTCATGGCCCTTTCTTCGAAACCAAGAGTTTCAATAATGTTAATATTAGCTGTTGTTATAGAAGATTTTGCTCTGCAAAAAAAAAAATATTATTTATGGCTTTGATAAAATAAAATGAAATGTAAACATACGATGATGCCATAATTAACAATTGAAGAGCCTGCCGAGATTCATTTTCAGTGGTGCTGTCGAGTTTCATTGTAAAGCGTTCAAAAAGAACTTGTATAATTTGCGGATCTATGTCCCCATTTTCCACCCATTCTTTAACCAAAACTTCCATGGCCGAATAATGTCCGTAAGTGAGATCTTCGAAAAATGCGCTCAAGTTTTGTACAACTTTTATAGAATGAGCTCTAAAATAAAGTTGAAATTAATAATTTTAAAAATTTACAGAATGAAACAAACATTTTTCAGATGGAACTAAACTAATCTTTTTATAGATTAAATAACTCTTTTTCGATAAGCCGTTTCCAGATTGAATAAAACTTTTTCTAGCCTTTATGTTATCAATCATAATTAATCATACCATCTACTACAAAAAAAAAAAAAAAAAAAAAAAAAAAAATTATTGATAAATAAAGAAAGTATGTTCTCACTTAATTTCACTATAAAGAAAGCACATAATCTTGTTTAATTTTAGATTGCAATGGTATCAAATGGAATGATTACCTGCACGTGCCGCTGTTAAGAAAAAACTTAAATTACGATATTGCACTCAACAATCTTACTATTTAAGAAACATCCCAATAGTCAGTTCAGTAAAACAATATCTTCTTAGACTAGAAAAGAATCGAAAACAGTGATTAAATGCAATGCCGACTTTTTTTTTCCGCATAAAATTTAGTTTAGGAAGGTTTCAATCTAACCACAAATTTTTGGAAAACGATAATAACTTTGCAGACGGCAAAGAGCGATTTTGAAAACAGCTTATATGCGAACAGCAGATTCAACTGCTTTATCAAATCTGAACATAATAATACTTATTGATATTTATAAAGCTACTAAATGAAAGTCAAAAACAAGCATTACAAATTTTTCATGCAGGTACCATAAGCAAAAAAGTAATTGCTGCCAATAATTACTGGATTTAATACAATATGGCTTACTAGACAATTCACTTCCGCTTTAGCATTATTAAACAAATTAATCGAACATTGTTTGGTTAACACCTTTATTAATTTTCATATAATTAAAACAGTAGAATTGTATAAAAAAAATGAATTTAATCAGGGCCATTCGTTTTAACTGGTCGTCAATATTTGATAGGATTATAACTACCCGATTAGGTACCAGTAGGTAATGAAATGTCATACGAATACGTCACTGCATAATGTTCTCAATTTCAACTTAGTAGATATCATTCTATGAATGCAAAAACCTGCTCCAAAAACACAATGCTTAAGCATGTCATTGTAAAATAGAGCATGAGTACAGTCACCCAAAGTAATCACGATATCTTTAGTTCTCGTCAATTTATTTATTATATTAAGGGACTTCATTATCCAAGGAAGCTTAACATACTGTACCAAACTATTGATATTGAAAGCTTCCACCACCAAAATACAAATTAAGTGCATGATCCCGAAAACAACATCAACGAAGAGTGAAGTATAAGAAAACATTCCCTCATATCAGCTACTACAGGCGAAAGCTTAAATCTAAAGAGACCGAGAGCAATGACAAAAAATTTAAAATAGAAAGGGCGTAAAGAACATAATCAACTCCACTAGTGATCGCAGATATGACAGCGAGTAACATTGAAATACCAGAATACTGTATCGAAAAACTAAACAAAATCCCATCTTAAAAATTTGCTATAAAAAGACAAAATTGAAGGTTCTGAACCAGCACTGAAGATTGGTAAAACATTTAATTATTTGGATTATGCTGGCGACAAATTTTGTCAAATTTCACGCTCTTTTGCCCTTCTAAGCCCTACGAACCAGTATAAAAAAATCAAATAGTTGAAATCATTCTGAAAAGACGGTGAAACTATTCTGAAAAAGTTCTATTTATCCGGAAAAAAATTAACTTAATCTAAAAATGATACATAATAGAATATATATGTATAATTAATAAGGTAAATAACTCTTACCTTCCTTGTTGATCAGTAGTAAACAAAACTCTCTTGTAAGCATTTAAAACCGCATCTCTCTTCTCCTTATCCCCAGACCATACTAAATACAGCATTCGGCGCATACCGCATTCTGTTCCTTTAATACCAAATAAGTACGCCGTTGTAAAGAAATCTACAGCTTCAAAAACATCCGTATTTATCTTTGACATTAACATTTCTTGTAATTTAGGGACGGCTTTTGTAATAATCTTAGAAAATTCAATAGAATCAGCTAAGAAATTTACAGTGTTTTCCTGGGTTACAAATTCTTCATTCTACAAAAAGTAAGTAAAATCATCAAGATTTATTAATAATTAAAATTAGTAATTTAAATTACAAGTTCCTTGCAACCATTACTTAAAAGCAGATAAGATTTCAAGAGTGCCATGTAGTAAAGACATTGCTCCTCAAATTTTAGAGTTATCCTGGAATATTTCAAAATAGACAAAATCACTTTGATAAAAATGCTTGATATATGACAGGTGCCTGTACCTCAGTTCAGAGTTTCCAGCAGCAAAATCTGCTTGTTTTACCAAGGTTACCGCTTCCTTATATTTCTTTTCCGTCAAGTAACTGGAAATCCTTTGCACGAGATCTTCATAATTTTCTTCGCTATTCATGTGCTCCTGAGTACCTATAAAAGAGTCTGTTACAACAACTGTTCTTACATAAGACCGTAGCGTAAATACATACTTTGATGCAACATCTCTTCTACTATCGGGAAAAGTTCCGGTACCACTGTCTCCCAATGTTTCTCTAATTCAGATGCCTTTTGACTTTGCTCAACCATGTCTTTACGTAGTTTCTCTAATTTTTCAGTTTCCTCCTCATAACGTTTAATTAACTCAGCTAAAGTAAGTTTCGCCGCAAATGGATTTCTTTCGAGAAAAGACTTTATTAAAACAGTGGCACTTTTTCTTACGCTTGAAGTTCTATCGTCCAAACGTTCAACAGCCCCCCTTAAAACCCTGTGCTGAAACGCTAAGGGAACAGCATTTTCTTCTTTCATGTGATTCCATATTTGAAGTACTTTAGATCGCACATGAGCTGATATATCGTTTATATGAGCCAAAAGATCCTCAAGAAATTCATTTCTAATTTCTTTAAGGTCTTCTGATAGATCTTCAGATGTTAACTCACAAGTAATAACATCTCCCATAATTTGGAGAATACAATTTCTAAGAACATAAGATTCTAGGCTTAGAAATTCCTCTGCCAGAGTTGATAAATGGGGAATCATTATTTTTGGAGCAACCGTCCCAAGTTCTGTTAAAAAAGTACTGAAATTTTTGGATATTTGCGAATCAGCAGCATCCACACTAAGCGTATCCACAATATCCGTAATAAGCACAGAGAAAATTGTATTAATTCCAAAATCTTCATACAACAAAAATAATCCATTCGCCGTAGGTGCCAAAGCATTTTCACTTATCCTCAAGATTTGTAATATGCGGACAGGAAAAGTTAGTGCATGATTGTATCTTTTAATTGCAGTACCCAATATTTGAAAGATAGTATCCCCGATATTGCGGTCCTTTAAAGTGTAAATTTCCAAAGTGCGGTAAGCTATATCGCAAATCATGCTGAAAAAGTTTATGAAAATTTTTATTTGCGTAAAGCAAGAAAATTATATTATATAGATAGGCCAGGCACATTATGCCCATAATATACATATTATTTAATTACTAGAGCTAGCATTGGAAAACTACAAGAGTGAAAATAAATTGAAGGTTTCGGAAATTACTGAAATTAAAAAGAAGGAAATGATAATGTTTCAAAATGTAAGTGGACCAGAGACCATGTTAGATAAATCTGTACGAGATATAAATTTTGTTATCAAAAGGATCCTATGTCAACAAGATAGAGGCAAGGTTGACAATTATATTAAAAGCAAAACTTAAGCCGCAACTCAGGGTTTTAAAAATATGCGGTGAAAAAAATGTAAAAGATAACTATTTAGTGGAAAATTTGTAATATTATAAGTAATATGGAATCTATGACAAAGATTTTAAATTATTAAAAAAAAAACGCTGCGTTAATCGAAGCTGAACAATCACATTTTCTGAGTGAGTAGTCCGGTGAACGTTGACAATCGCGATTGATTGCAATTTGAGAAAGTTGTAATAAAAGATTTAAATGGAAATCCAATCCAAAGCTCTTTACAAAGTTGACATAACAAAATTGGAAATGTTTCTTGTTTTCAAGAATATAGGGGATCCGGGACATAATGACGAACGATTTTTCTCTAGATTTATCTTAAATCCCTGAATCGATTTCTTAAAGTTTTAAATATCCTTATGAAGTGCGCTGTTGACCTAAGTGGAGTAATTACCAATTCGTCACTATGTGCCACATACGGGGCATAATGACGAAGGGCTCGGGCGTAATATGTAATGTCGGGTGTGGTTGTGTGCGGATAGCTCGGGAGTAGTCCAGGGTTAGGTTCCGCGACGTTTATATTATTTACAACAAACTTTGGATATTTTTATATCTGTTTTATTCACTGTCTCTTATTACTAACAATTCTAGATTTCAGCATTAGTTTCTATTTGGTTAAATTTATATATTTTTATATATATTTTGTAATTTCATGTGGTTTCTTTATTAGATCTACTTTATTATTCACTAGTATAATTCACTTTAATATTACTTTCACTTTATATATGAAGTTTATTTAATAAATTCTTGAGAGGCTATTTAACCCTTGTGTGCACACGAGAAAAATCTTCGCAATGGGCACACCCATGGTACCTGGGTACCTGATACATTTTCTTTGGAAAAGTTATTATTATTGCGTTCACATAATTTTTTTTTCATATCTATTGATTTTAAACTTGTTTCTTGCTAATAATAAACAGGTATATGTGTTTATAATCCAAAAAGGCAAATATATTGTTAATTGTTTCTGTCTTTTATGGAGGACAGATAAAGGATGAGTAGGATTCTATGACCTGTAAGAAAGGATATGCACCGCGTGGTTGACAATATTCTCTGAGTCACTGTATTTCGTGTCTTTTTCATTCTGAGGAATGGGCTACGAACAGCCGCAAAACCGCAGTCGTCATATTCAGATAATAAAATGCCGTGAATGTGTTTTTGTTGTGTTAGTCTGGCGTAATACGTGAAAAAGTTTAAATTTTACCTGGAAATTTCCTTCTACAGTACATCATAATTGTGGAAATTCCTATTTACTCTTTTACCTCTTCCATATAAAACTGATTTTCATACCTACTGCATGAAGAACACTCATTTGAAAGAGCCCTTTAGAACATCTAGCTAACCTCTTATTTACTATGCCTCCCACCTCAAGCAGGGAATATACTATATATAGTGTAATACTGGACTACGCACAACATAATATTTTCAGAGTTCGACGTATAAGAATCTAGGAAATTTAATTGTGAATAAATCTTTGAATTGTTGTTTTAATTTTCGGTAAGTATTTTTGTTTTTAACTTATGGAGTTATCTTAGCGCACAAAATAAAATTCTAATTATTTTTCACAATGCAAAATGGATATTTCAAAGGCTACATTCAATGCAATGTCGTACGAAGAACAGCAAGAGTACATTAGAAATGCCTTGAAAGATGCTAAAGAAGACGAAGTTGGAGAAACTTCAACGGCTTTTCGTGAACTTGATAGTGATGAGACAAGTAATGAAGACTGGCTTCCTCCCTCGACCATGATCCGAGATCGCAATCCTGAAGAATCAGATATTGACGATGTATACTCAAATGATGTACGAATTGAATGCAGTGAGGAAACCGATGAAGATGATGAAATATATACTGAACCCGGAGAGGAAGCTGCAGATGACGTTGCCAATTTTTTGTATGGTAAAGATAAAACTAGATGGAAGTGCAGTCCTCCCCAAAATGTCAGAATTCCGAGGCATAATATCCTCCGTCATAGACATGGTCCAGCCCGATCAAATCAAACATTATCAATACGTGATACTTTCAAGTGTTTTCTTGACAGTAACATGTGTGATATAATTATTCGGGAAACAAATCGCAAAGCCAGATCTGTCCATGCTGCTCAAAATGTTGGAAATCCTGAAAATCAAAAATCTTGGAAAGAATTGACGGTAGAAGAATTTGACGCGTACTTGGGAGTATTAATTACGGCTGGAGTTCATCATTCGAACAGTGAACACACAAGGGAGCTGTGGAAGTCCGATGCGTATCCAATCTACAGAGCAGCCATGGGTATAAATCGGTTCAAAGCTATTTCCAGATTTATTCGCTTCGACAATCCGTACTCGAGGCCAGAACGAATAAAGGACGATAAAGCAGCCGCAATTTCGGATTTATTTATAATGTTGAACGCCAATTTGGCTTCTCAATACGTACCCACTGACTGCATAACAATTGATGAACAGTTGTTTCCATTCCGGGGTCGCACTAAGTTTACACAATATATGCCGTCCAAACCTTCAAAATATGGCATAAAAATTTGGTGGGCTTGTGATGCCAAAAACTCATTTCCATTGCAAGGCCAAATCTATACAGGAAAGACGGGTGCGACACGTGAAATGAATCAAGGAGAACGTGTGGTGAGAGATTTGTGTTTGCGGTACAAGGGTACTGGTCGAAACATTGTTACTGACAATTTCTTCACATCTCTCCCACTCGCACGTTTTCTAATGGCATGGGATTTATCTTTAGTGGGTACACTGAAGAAAAACAAAAGTTATATTCCACCGCAGATGCTGCCATCTAAAACACGTGAAGTACATTCCACCATTTTTGGATTTAATGACAACATAACTATATGTTCCTACGTTCCAAAAAAAACAAAGCGGTCGTTATGTTGTCCACGCTGCACCGCACTGATGAAGTATCAGGTGTACTCAAAAAACCTGAAGTCATAGCATACTACAATAGGACGAAAGGTGGAGTGGATACAATGGACAAGATGCTGGCCGCTTATTCTACTAAACGAAGAACCCTGCGGTGGCCATTAGCTTTCTTCTACAATATGCTGGATGTTGCAGCGCTGGCTGCATACATTGTCTTTATGGAAAATAATCCAGGATGTAACAAACCAACTGATTCCCGCCGATCTTTTTTGAAAGATTTGGGGAAGCAACTGGCATTGCCGGCTATCAACATGCGCTCAGAGACACCAAATGTGTATCGAAATTTCAGCACGAGAAATGGGATCGAGAGTGTTCTGGGTCATCCTATAAACATCCCAATTTCGACAACAACAGGAGCGGTAATTCCTGCACGGGATGCTTCAGGCCGTCTGGCAGTAGTTGGCAACTGCCATGTATGCATGTCGTCACTAAAAAAGAGGTATCGCAAATCGCGAAAGTCTTGCATAATATGCAACCGTCCAATTTGCAACGTCCATGCAGTAACATTGAGTAAATGTAGCGGATGCAACTGAAAAGTAATTTTTGCCAAATATTTTAGTAAAATTATCAATAGACTAATAGATATTTTATAATTACAGATCTATCACCACCAAGTCAATCGAGTCCCAAATTAATCTTAGATTCATAATTATGTGCGATATATCAATAAATACAATATTTACAAAATAATTTCATTTTGTTTTTAGTAAATCTTGCCCTAGTTATGTACAATTTTCGCTCAACACGTGCTATTTGATACCAAATATTTATAAAGGTACCCGGGTACCATGGGTGTGCCTTTGAGGAGAAAATTTATTACTAGCAATTTTCGTCCACCTGACTTTACATTTTTAGTAGGAAAACGGGTTAATTGTCTTAGAATTACATGATTTAGGATTAACTAGAAGATCAACTTAGAAAAATTATTTTTTCATAATGAATTCGCAGAAGAAAGTTCAAATAGTTACCCGGGTACCTGGGTGTGCCCACAAGGGTTAATAATAATTTCAACAATTTAACCGCAAGTGGTATATCCTGGTGAGTATGCGACGAGGTCGGGCGCCTTAATATAAATACAAGTGCGGATATTCTTACCTAGGCCAGTACACAAAACGTACGCATGTCATAAGTAGAAACAGAACAGATTAGCTTCGTGGTAGTAGTGCAAATATTCTAGCCTAGACCAATACGAAAGTCGTACGCACGTCTTTAGGCAGAAATAGCACGGGGACGGACAGGCGGTAAACTGGTGTGCGGAAATTTTGACCCAGACCAATACGAAAGCCGTACGCACGTCTTCAAGCCGAAACAGCACGGGGACGGACAGGCGGTAAACTTGTGTGCGAATATTCTGACCTAGGCCAATACGAAAATCGTACGCACGTCTTAGGCAGAAACAGCACGGGGACGGACAGGTGCGGATATTCTGACCTAGACCTGGACTGGTTGCTTCTAAGTTCGCTATACTGAACTGGACTGGACTTCGATATCTGCTGGTCTCCGGTAGTAGCTAGCACTGGAGTTCTGCTCTGCTCGATCTCACGATCAAGACTTCGATATTATCTGGTTTCTGGTAGTAGCTGGCACTGGAGCTCTGCTCTGCTCGAGCTCACGATCAAGACTGATTTCTATCAATCAATCAACCAATCAATCAGAGTTCTTCACACGCGATTTACGAAACAAAACGAATTATGGCGAAATTATAAACCGAACCGATATCCCGG
This sequence comes from Dioctria rufipes, assembly GCA_963924295.1. Taxonomy (NCBI): domain Eukaryota; kingdom Metazoa; phylum Arthropoda; class Insecta; order Diptera; family Asilidae; genus Dioctria; species Dioctria rufipes. Next base: position 233,065,802 of record OZ002741.1, on the reverse strand, counting down.
GATATTTGAAAATATTTACGTACAAGCTTTAATTTTGGCCTAGGTTTCACTTTTGTCCTTATTCACTTTACACTTTAATTGTTCGAATAATTATTAACTTTAGGTTACGCGATGTCGAAAAATTATTAACAGCTTGATGCGCGACGGCAAGCTGTGTTCTTGTCTATTGTTTAAAAATTTTGGGATGTGTGGATTTAGAGGAATAGGGAAGTTGGATGGGAGTGGGAAGTTGTGGAATGTTACGAGATTTCTCTACCTTGCTGTGGGTTGAAGACTGGCGTTTCTTCCAACATGATGAGAATATTCAGAATGGTCCAGCGTTGATAAATCCCACGAAGATCGAGATGCCAGGATGGTGTCCTATCCACGATGGTGGTTTCCTTTACTAGTGAAGAAAGTAAATCTTTCGCCCAGGTAATAAATATTTCTCGTTTCCGAGTTGATAAGGTGAAGAGGTGATAAGTAATGGAAGCTTTCAACTTGAAGTTGCGTCGAAAGCTGGCTAATGAGGAGGTTGGGATGTTGAGAGATCTTCTCAAGTTGTTTGACCGCGAGAGAAAGGAGATAGCCCTCGATTGGAGTGATGTTTGCATTGTCATACAGAAAGGTGTTGTGAAAGTAGTGTCCGTCAGGTTTCCTGTACAGGCCCTTAGGATCTTTCTTTCGAGGGCGTTGATTTGCTTCATATAGGATGGCGAAATAGTGTGCCAGATGGGGAAGCAATAGCAGATAATTGGGCGGATGAGCTGTTTATATATAAGCAGCTTTGAATCTTTCGGGAGACCGTTTCTCCTTCTGGTAATAGGGTTGAGTAGGGAGTAAGCGTAGTTGACTTTCCTCATGGTCAGCTTGGTGTGATTGTTGAATTTCAACAGATTATTGAAAGAGACACCAAGATATTTGGTGTTCTTTGAAGGCTGAAGCTTTTCGTTATTGACTTCGATTTCGATGTTGTTGGCTCGTGTGGTGAGATTGGGTCTTCCGCTTGTGGAGCAAAATTGGCTGACATGGAGTGGGCGTACGTAAGGGAGTCATCAACATAAAGTAGTGTGGTCGTTGGCAGGCTGATCATAGGTGAAAAGATTGAAGAGAATTGGTCGAGGACTGAACCTGGGGGGGGGGGGGGGGGGGACGAGCACTGACTGATGTTGCCTGAGATCCGGAATGACAGAAAGCTATGTATAACCCGGATGAGATAAGGCGGGAACTCGAGGTTTATAATTTTGAATATTAGCCCGTTTGTCCAGACTGAGTCAAACGCTTTCTCTACATCAAGGAAGCAGCCTACAGCCGTCTTAGTTCGCTCTCAACAGCGGCCCTGAGTGTCGCTTTTTCGGCTTCAAACCCGGGATTAATACCACTACTTTCACTCATAATTTTGTTTACACAAGCTGGTACACAGGAAGGTGTCCTTTATCACCGCACTTGTTGATATTTGATTTGTTTTTACCTGATTATGTCACACTCACTATACTTTTCACTATTTTGAATGCATGTGTCTGTATATCTTTTCACTAATTTTTGAATGTATGTGTCTGTATTACTATATGATTCACACTTTTTACACCACTTAAGCAGTCGCGCACAAAATAAATATGGAATACTGTCGGTAAAACTGTGTCTGTGAAAACGAATACCAGAATACTTAGTATATTGCTATCACTTTGAATCTCACTGACTGACTGACTATGACTGATTTCTACCGTGGCGGGCCCCTTTATATATGCGCAGTCAGCAGTGGTGCAGTGTACAATAGACCTGGCGGCGTTAGCTTCGTCACTGGCTTCTTCGATCAGCATCTGTGTGGTACGGATGCGCAGTGACATTGAGTGTATGATATGCCCTAGCCGCGTGATCGGTTTTGATGTCGCTGATGTAGGTTTTGGCTTGTTTTATTTCTCTGCTTGTGAGAAATAAATCATGTAGATGATGGGATTTTGGATAGGTTTTTGCAGGAGTATCGAAGAAACAGCTAGGTTCTTGATTTAAAATTCGCTCGTTTATGGAATTACATTTTTATTATATATTTTGGAAATTCGGAACTTCTTGGAACTGCCACTTACCTAATTGTCAAAATTGGGACTGGTTTCAAATTTATCACTTAGGTCTTTTCAAAATTCTTGTGTCCGTTTTTAGTCTCTTTTGAGAATTTTGTTTTAATTTGTTTTATATTTTTGTGTCATCTTGTTTTCGTTTCGTGTTTATTGTTTGTATTAATTGTTTTAACTGTCCTTATTGACTTTTATAGCTTTTAGTTTAGCTAGCGTCTTTTTTCTTACACTTTGTAGAGCTTTTTGCAATTAATTTTAAGACATTTTGAAAAGAGCCTAAGATCTAAAAATAAGTCTATTTAAATAAAAAAAAATATTATCTAAGCTACAACTCCGAGTATACAGAGGAGGATTATAGAGTAACAAAGTAAATAATAAAATCAATATAGAAGTGATAAATAAAGAAAGCATCAAATGATCATGTAGACAATTCCTTATGATACCCTCTAGACGAATGCCCGTATGTAATTTCGTATGGTCAACTCTATGCAAGTTTAATTGTTGAAGTGGTTTTTCGCATATTATTTCTAAAACAGCTCGTCAGACAGTAAAAATGATTACGACCAATTTCATATGATTTCATATTTTGAAAAACTTTTCAGTACAATAAAATGTTTGGGCTGATCGTTTTCACAGTATACGTAAAAAGCCAAAAATTTTATATGGCAACACAAAGAGGAGTTGTCCGACTTAGCCCATTTTTGAAATTATATTTACTATTTCTATGAAAGAACCGTGTACAAAATTTCAGCTCTCCATGTTTACGCGTTTTCAGGCAGTGTCCAAATATATAGTGAAAAACGAAATTTTTGCGTGGCCCAAATCCCATCTGTAAATTTCAGCTCTCTAAGTACACGCGTTCTCAAGTTATCCTGATGACGGACGGACACGCAAAAATCAAAATAACTTTTAATATTAAGGGTACCGGAAAATAATGTGTTTTTTTTTTTTTAAATAAAAGATGTGAATACTTATAAGAATTTAATTTACAAATATTAATATAATTTCCGCGGTTTGATATAATCTTCCTTCATCAATCTGCCAAATTTAATATGTACCTCGCACAAAAAATTTGCTGAGTTTTGATTCAAAATTTTCAATAATTCCTTTTTCACATCGTCATTTGTTCGAAAATCTTGTTTGTTCAAATAATGCTGAATAGATCTAAAAAGATGGTAATCAGATGGTGCAATATCTGGACTATACGCACGGTAACGCATTCTTTTCCATCTGAGGTTGTCTAATTTGTCACGGGCTATTTTTGCCGCATGCGGACGAGCGTTGTCGTATTGTAGGAACAATTATTTTCGATGCATGAAGTATAATTTTTCCAGTTATGAGGTGTTGCAAAACGGGTGTTTCCGATTGCATTCTTAAAAGATACTCGCATGAGTCTATTCGATCGCCTAGATGCTTCCCGCGTATTTCGTGCGATATCCATCTACCCTCTCTCCACACCTTCCCGATTTTTTTAAGGTTCTTTTGAACACTCGACCATGAGTATCTCAGATTATTCGCAATTTTTTCAATCGATCAGCAGTATTCAAAGCCCAACTAATCCCCAAAACTGGTCAAGGAAAAAAACAACATTTTTCCGTACCCCTAATATTATGCGCTGGTGTCGAACCCATTTTGCTCTACCAGCATTATTTCTTTGCATTACATGATTACATGATTTCATGCAGGGTATAATAATTAAAAGGAAAAGTATGATTACAGGGTAGCAACATGGAAAATACAAATGAAGAGTGAGATTGCAGAGTAACATTTTAGTAAATAAATAAAAAAATAAATTTTTAGAAATATAAAATTCAATGGTGTGAGTGTGAATTGTGTGAAAAACATAGCTAGTAAATTTAACAATTACTTCATTGAGAGTATGGAAGCAATAAATCAATCCATTACAAGTGTGCCATTTGTGAAAGTAATAGGAAACGTACAATCGATCTTTAAATTCAGACTTATAGAGCAATTGGATATTAGAAAAGCTTTAAGATCCATAAGCAAAAAAAACTTTAATTTTGTTGGTGCCAAGATGCTTGTGGACTTGAAGTATGTGGCCCGGCACTTGTTCACTTGATAAATACGTCAGTGATATCAGGTCGCTTTCCGGATAAATGGGAGGAGTCAGTAGTTACACCAATAGCGAAGGTTACTGGAGTAGGAAACTGTGAAGACTTCCGCCCAATTAATGTTCTACCAACGTATGAAAAAATATTGGAAGCACTCGTTTAGATGCAGCTTGATGAATAGTTCAACAATCTTTTCATTGAGAGCCAGTCAGGCTTTAGGAGTCAACACTCATGTGAAAGTGCGCTTAGTGTTCTTTGCTGAGGATGCCCTGTTGTTTCTATCGAATAATGACATTTGTGCGTGCGAAGAAAAAGTTCAAGGAGATCTGGTTATATTGAGTAAATGGTTTCAGTATAATAAATTAAAGCTTAATATAAATAAATCTAAATGTATGGTGTTTAAACGCCAATTAGTGTTAACTTACTAATAAGTTTACTGTTTATGTTTTGGACAAGTGGAAGAAATTAAATATCTTGGTGTAATTTTGGATTTTCGACTTAAATTTAATCTTAATGTGAATTATGTTACGAAAAATATATCGAAAAAAAATTTTTTTTTTTAAAGAATAAGGAATAGATTAGATACATTACAAGCAATAAATGTTTACAAAGTAATTATAAAGCCCCATTTTGAATATTGTTCAACTGTGTTGTATATGTGTGATGAAAGTGCGTTCACGAGGCTTCAAAGGTTGCAAAACAAAGCTATGAGGGCTATACTTAAGTGCAGTAGGTACACAAGAATATCAGATATGTAAAGTGCATTGTGTTGGTTAAGTGTCAAACAGCGTGTAGCTATGAATGTGTTCTTGTTTGTTGACAAAATTAGAAGGGGATGTATGCCTAACTATTTAACATGCCTAATTAATTAAAGTGAAAACCCAAGTATACAGTAATTAGATTGCAAATAATAACCTAAAACACTTAATCTTTAAATAACTACGCTCAATATATAATATAGGAAACATGAATTGTGCGACACATGAAATTCTAATTAAAAAATTTTGCTGACCACGGACTTAACCTCACAAATACGCAACACTTTTGAAGGGCGAAAGTAATTTATTAACAGAATGGATTAATGTGAGAAATATTGAGTAAAATAATCAAAACTATAAAACGCTCACCAAGCGCACTAAAGATCCCTATTACCGAACTGAGGCCCCTTACCAATGGTGGGGTTATAATTAAAACTAATTCTGCAGAAAATAATATGTCTCTCCATAGGGAAGCAAGCGAAGTACTCGGTAATCAATACAGCGTTATGCTCAGCAAGAGAAGAGTACCCTGCCTATTCATCACTAATTTAGATAAGAATTATACGTCGGAAGAACTGCTTACTGAACTGCGAGAACTTAATTACTCTTTCAAGGAGCAACTTAAAGTGACTCATAGCAAGCTTAGCAAACGTAACAACAAATGGACTATCTTTTTTGAGGTTTGTGCATCTACATACAAACGTATGGTTGGGCAATTTGTCAATATTGACTGGAACTCACACTATGTCCGTGAGGACTTCAACATTATGAGGTGTTTCAAATGCCAAAGGTATGGACACATGTCGACAAATTGTGAGAATCAAGAAACTTGCAAGAACTGCGGAGAAAATCATGAAACTCCAAGCTGCACGAGAAACAGAGTCTCATATATAAACTGTCAAATAAAATCAGAGAGAAGTAAGGAAAGCACAACTGAAGAATATATGCACACTGCTGACAGTAAAAAATGCCCTGAATATCTAAGGCGCGCAGAGATAATTAGAAAGAAGACTGATTATACTACCGTAACCTTATAAATAGGCCCAACATGATTAACTTGCTATATCTGAATATCAGGATTGTAAGAAATAAGCTAAATGAACTCGAATTACTGGTCACAAAAAATCCTTTGATTGATGTTATAATTCTCAAAGAAACTTGGTTATACTCTAATGAGGTTAAATATTATAATTTGAATGGCTATGAAGGGATTTTTAACTGCAGAATGGAGAGTCGTGGGGGAGGAACTGCGATATATGTTAAACAGGGAATAAAATGTAAAAGTATCAAATTGGATGCCAAATATAATATGATATTGATTGAAATAACAGTTAACAGTAAAAAACATTTCAAAATTATGACAATGTATAAATCACCGAATGAACCACAAGAAGAATTTATGGAATACTTAGAGAACTTGATAAACCATCACAAAAAATTCCTGTTCCTGGTAGACATAAACATTGATTTGTTGGCGCAAAATAATACAATAACCCAATACCCTGAATTGCTGTCCAGTTATAACTTTAAAATCCTCAATCAAATAGACACTGAACACCCGACTAGGACTACAGAAACAACAGCTACCATAATTGATCATGTTTTTACGGATATTTATGAGACGGTTCGGATGGACATTCATATTGAGGTTACATCAATATCGGACCACAATTTGATTAACGTCGCGCTTACTGAAAAAACTCTACAAAAAAGGAGGATGACCACTAGAATTATTTCAATATTGGATGAAGAGAAATATAGAAGAAAAATAAGGGAGCTAATTACAAAATCTGAAATAATGACAGTTGAGAAGTTTATTGAGCAAAAAATATAGCACAACTTACAAAAAGGTTAGATCCAGAAAGAATGGATGGATTACTGCCAGAATTATCATAGAAATGAGGAAAAGAGAAAGACTCTACAAAAAAATGAAAAAAAAAGCACCGGAAATACTGAGACAAAGAAAGAGTACATACGTGCAAAAAACAATGTCAATATATTAGTAAAGAGAATGAAACAACAATATATAGACAAACAGCTCCTAAAAGCAAAATCCGATTCTAGGAAAACATGGAAAATAATTAATGAGGCAATTATAAAAAAGGAGCAAGTGAGCAAGGAAACTATTGAAGAAATAAGATACTCTGGAAAAATTTAAACTAATCCAAAAACAATTGCTGACACTTTCAATCTATATTTCACCAATATTGGTAATGTACTAAGGGAAAAATTGCCGACAAGAGAACCAATTGCAAATAGAAATAAAGAATTGTCAATCTTCCTCGAACCTACAATTCCGGCTGCAATAGATAGTATAATAAAAACACTTAGGAAAGAGTCTGCTCCTGGACTGGATGGAATCACGACAAAAGAACTAGCTATTGCTGCGGACCTGATAAGTCCCATCCTGTCTGACCTCATAAACCAAACTTTATCAATAGGCAAATATCCAGACATCTTGAAGGAGACAGAAATCTTGCCTATATTTAAAAGTGGAGATAAAAAGGAAATCAGTAACTATAGACCAATAGCAATTCTCAGCTCCGTGGGTAAGATATTTGAGAAAATTATTGAAAAGAGGCTAAGAAGATTTATAATCAAAACTGGAGGGTATGACCTGAAACAATTTGGATTTCAAGAAAGTTGTGGTACGGAATCAGCCACAACAGAGACATTAACGTTATAAATGAATATTTCGATCGGGGACTGTACGTAGGAGCGCTGTTTGTCGAACTTCAAAAAGCATTTGACACTGTGGATCATGAGCTTCTGCTGAAATTACTCGAAGAACTGGGGATAAGAGGCATAGCCAATAAACTATTGGAAAGCTACCTAAAGGACAGAAAAGTATTTACGAAGGTACAAGGTGCCTATAGTGACGCGCAAATTCTTTGTACAGGCGTACCCCAAGGCTCTATCCTTGGCCCAAACCTTTACTTGTTGTACATCAACAACATCCAGAACGTAGGTATTAAGGAAACTTATCATATCTTTGCTGACGACACTAATATAATCTATGGAGCGAAGACGGAGGATGAACTACAAAGAATCATGAATGAGGACCTTATGAGATTTAAGCACTGGACGGATGGTAACAGGTTGTCTATAAATGAAGATAAAACAAAATATATACTATTTCGGCAGCAAAATAAAAAAGACATAAACCCGGAAATAAAGAATTGGATCATTGAGACTACAGAGAGTAAAAGAAATTAAATACCTTGGGCTTATCCTAGATGAGCAGCTAAAATGGAGAGCTCACGTAAATATGAAAATCAACAAGATTATTCCGTTGCTGGGAGCAGTTAAAAGAATAAATTTTACCCTTAGTAAGGAAACAGCCAATCTAATATACAATACACATGTACTATCTCACAGCAAGTATAATATACTCACATGGTCTCAATGTACAAATAGCGTTATGAACAGGGTACAAACAACTAAGACTCTTTACAATATGCCTTGGCTAACACCCACAAAGGATGTCCTAACTAGAACTAATAAACCCAACCTAAAGCAAATAGTATTTGTGGAGAAAGCAATATTCAGAAATAAGAACAGAAACAGCCAGAACAGAGAGGATACGTTCAGGACTTCATGACTTCCTCAGGAGATCAAAAACCTGCAGAGCCTAAATAACTTCACCAGTAAGGTAAAAAGTTTTGTAATAAATAATGACCATTTTAGCAGCTAGCTTGTAGTGGTAGGGGACTATGACTCCTATAGATGACTTCTTTTCATTTTTTTTCCTTGTCTAGTTAGAACTTGAGATGTTCTGGTTTTTTTCTTATCTAAAGACATGTAATGAGTTGAAATGTAGTATGTGGTGTTTGACAATGTTAGAAAATTTTTGAAATGTATGTTATGTAGTACAGAGTTAGCAACCCTTCAACCTCATTCTCATACCAGCAAAGCTGACTGAAAGGAGTTGAACGACATATACTTTAAAGAAAAAAGATAAGTAAATTAATTAAGTGTGAGTAATCTTGTGGATATGAGTAAAAATAAATAAAACAAAATGTTAGAGATATACAGCCATACTTGTTAAGTAATGCAAATGACTTTCGATTGCCATTATTTGGGAATACTTTAACCCAAAATAGTTTAGTGTATATAGGTTTTCAGTTATTTAACATGTTACCATCAAATGCTAAAACAGAAACAAATATTAAAATTGTAAAAAAAAACACATTATAGAATTTGTTAAAAATAGTTTCTAGAATAATAATGTCATGATATTGTACAAAAATAGTAAGATAACTAAATAAATCAAATCAATCAATCAATCATTACGGTGACAACTAGGATAACTAGGTTCCAATGGTCCTCAGACACATTTGAATAGATATTCAACATAAGAATATGTAACTGTATTAATAAAAGAACATACAATACAACATCTTAATATGTAATATTAAGATTAATAATAAATAGTAACAGAACTAGAAAGCAATATACATTACAGCTTTAAATAATTACAATAAACAATAATGTGTGAGAAATAAAAGAAAAACACAAAGTAGATCAGTTGAATAGGATCAAGCTGTGCCTAATGATCTTAGGTACATTGTTCCACATGGTGGCTTCTTTTAAGAAAATATTTCTACTACCGAATCGAGTACAAACCCATAAATTACTCATATCTAAGGTTGTCCATTCTACTCCATGATAAGCGCCTTTCAACATTACAAGTCCATTCCCTCCAATTATACATACACTGTTAATATACTTGTCACAGTCCAACATTTGGCCTACCAAAAGGCCACTTTAGAGCAAGCTGGATCTCGTCTGGCGTAGTGACCGGAATGAGGCAGACGAAGAAATTCTACTCCTCTTTCTTCTTCAGACGCACAAAATTATTAGCAGATAATCGCTCAGGCAGTGTACTAATGCAGTGAAGGGACATCGCCTCTACAGTTACTTTTTTTAAGAAGATAGGAAAATCCGACAGTGAACTGTGTGGACTGTTCGAACAGGAAGATGAAACCTCGAAGTATATCAAATCAAATCAAATCAGCATTTATTTATATACCCCTGCAAAAAGCAACGTTGACTATCGCACTAGATAGATTAAAAATAGATTACTAACAGCAGAATAAACAATAAAATCATTATAAGCAAGAGCAGCACATATGAAAATGGGTGGACTGTAACAGTCCTTACAGATAATATTAGAAGTCAGATGGACCGTAGGTAGTCCGTACACATAAACAAATTGAGATTAATAGAGTAGAAATTTAGGTTAGGATTAAGATTATTGAAGTAGTGGTATGTATAAAGTATATATATAGTTATATGGGAGTGTCCCGCACTTGCAGCATTAAGGTAGCAAATCACTGCAGACGCATTTATCTCTTCAAACAAGGTATGCAAACTAACCCCCCCCCCCCCCCCCCTAAGGACAATAATCGAACTTGTTAAAACGCTAGATTCGGGGAGACTAGAATAGATCAACTCTGGGCGCGGTGCCCGCATGATCATAGTGGCCTAGTTGACCCTATTCTTAGCCTAATGAACAGAGAAGAAGCATTTCAAGCTTAAATTATCGAGAGAGAAGAACACTATATCCACATAAAAGAATTGAGGTAGAATAAAGATGAAAAATAATTAGGAATAAGCGAGTGGTTTCAAGATGAGGATACACTAGAGTGAACGCAGTACATAGTAAACACGGGAACGGGAGCAGATAAATACAATACAATGTAAAAATGCTTTATTAAAAGACCCTACTTTTAAGTAGACTATGACTAAGTAGCTATTTTTTTGCCCAATTAAACAATTTTTATATCAAATGAACTTTTTGAAAACAAAGATATGTAAGTACTTACTTCACAAAATTTTCCTCTGCAACCGGTGGATTCCATAGTTTTTCTAGGGGAAGCTGTAAGATATTATACAGTTGCACCAGAAATTTAAATCTTTTCCTTTCCCAATCAAATCCCTCAAATCCTTCAATTTGTACTTTTTTAATTTTTTTCATTTGACCACCATCTATTTGCATCTGATTAAAAATTTGATCTATTGCTTTAACTGTTCCAGTTATAAGAAATAAAGTCATTTTAGTTAAATTTAAGTATGAATTGCGATCAGCACCAGGAACATCACTACTACTAAGAAATATAGCTAGTTTTTCTCCCAGTTTATCCGTAGTAAGAAGTAACAAGTCAAATGCCTTCACAGCATTTAGGACAGATATATTTCTTGCATTTTCAATCACCGAAAAATATGTATCAAAGTGATCAAAAATATAAAAGGAATTATCAGACAAGGCTTCCCGCTTGCATACTGAAACGGTAAATACATTAAAATTGGAGCGATTAAAACAAACAACGCTTACTTTTCAATTGTTCAGGTATTTCTTTTGGATCATAAACCTGCTTAACATAATAATTATCACCCTCCGAATGAAGAAGGTCTGAATTAGAACAAGGAATTACAAATTGAAAGTCCATTTTTATCCTAACGGTCCAAATATACACAAATATACGCTGTTGTCACTGGTGGTCGTTATAATTTTAAGCACAAACAGCGCGTGAAAAAACAAAGTCAAAATTGACATATGCCATTCGGTCGGTTTCCAAAAATGGCCTAAATTATCTTTTAGCTAAATAAATTATTAGACACATTTCTGGTGGTTTACAGCAAGGTGAATTACAATTACGACTAATCAGTCAACTACGACTTTTCCCAAATGGTAAATGCATGTGGCAAGATACAATTGCAACTTCGACTTCGGCTGCGACTGCGATGCCACTGCGACACGACTGAAACTAAACTTTGCTCAAAGTGCAAAGTTTGTGTTGGCTGCGGCCAACTTCAGTTCAATCACAGAAGTCCTAAGCTACACATGAAGTTGTAGCTGATATTAGCTAAATTATAATTTGCAGCTGAACTTCCAGTAACACCAACATGATAATGAAGTAAAAGCCATATGTTGCATGAAATATATGGCTTGCTTGATATCAGCTACAACTTCATGTGTAGCTTAGGTAAATTATTTTTGCAATTAGCGAAGAATTGAGGGACCAACAAACGATATTATTAATAAAAACGAGTCCAACAAACGATTACGCATTGATTGAGCTGGTTATTAATAAAATTAAATTAAAAATAAGAATTTACCGGCTAACTTGTACATTTAATAACAAATATCGTATCGACGATACTGAGGATATCGATATTTTAAGAGCCAATATATGGCCCAACCCAGGCGAGAACTTTATTAATTATCTTTTTTGTTAATAGAAGCAAAGATTTATATTAATTAATTATGTGAATTATTTCAAAATAAAGTAGAAAAAGAACATATTTTAATGCACAATACCTTTATTTACTTTTTGCAAATTGACATTTTGTTTAGAATAAGGGGCGCCCACTGGCACGACTTTAAATTTCACTGTTTAAAACAATGGGCTTAAGTATAAAACGTACTTATATGCCCCGTTTTATATCTAATAAAACACAACAAAACGAAAAACAGCACTTCTCATCTCACTGTGACATTTGACGCCCCAATAATTATTCCAATTTGGTGTTGCCAAGCGATAATTCGTTTTTGGCGATTCGGACGTACTACGTTAAAAATAAGCTAATTTCGGCTATAAAATTGCTGCTTTCGTTAAGTTTTGGTCCAAAACACATATATGTATTCACTTTAAGGCCAATCCACACGAGAAGTTTTTAAGGAAAGAGGGATTTTCCTGCCCTTATGCTTAGACATACCAACAAAATAATGTTGCTACCGCAGTTCCTTATATAATCACCTTAACTGTGTGCGTGTTTAAGTTACAGTTTTTGAAAAAGACTATAACTGCATAACAAATTCACCGCACGTAATGACAATTATATTTTTATATTATCACCTTAAATCGCAGGTAAACAACTGTACAGCCGACTGATTAGAAATTTCGCAATTTTAAAATAGCCGAATCAATTTCCTTTTCTGTAGTATTGGTATGCTGGCCGTCCTCCCGATCGAAACTTGGCATTTCGAAATTTTTCCTACCTCCGAATTAAGCTCGGTATTGTGTTCGTTTAGCGGATAAATATTTAGCAGCAATCGAACAGGGACCTTTTTTATGGCTAAAATTCTTCATTGTTTTGAACTATAGGTGGCTGCTTCTGACAATCAGCTGTCGTGCATTTGTGATATTATTTCGTGTTCTTTTAGATTGCTATTGCAATTACCCAATCTCGAAATAGTAAGGAACATTATATTTATACTTACTATTTTAATTTCTTTTCAAAAGAATTGTCCAAATGAAGACGGATTTTTTTTATTATTTTACTCTATTTTAAATTTTAATTGTAAAAAAAAAAAAATTGAACTTTAATCACAATGTCACTAGGTAAGAATCTTGAATAAGTCTCTTTAATAACAACAATTAATACTATGTACAGGCAATTAATGTCTAGTAAGCTCTATCATTTCATTTTATTCTTGTCTCATTTCATGTATATATGTATTAAAAATATCCATAAGATAGTATCTACATAAAATTACCTGTAAGGACTTTTTACGGTCCAACCAATCTGACAAGTCTATCTCATTTTCTTTTTATTTCTTTTTATTTTTCTTTCTAATATCGGGACGGCCCATGGCCTGACCAGCAACACTGATTTATTTCATTTTGCTGTTACACTAAGCTGTTGTATTAAGCTACTAATGTCGTAATGCGCAACGTTGTACGTTGCTTCAAACAGGAGCTTATAAATAAATTCTTTTTGATTTGATTTTTTTTAAAAAGCCCGTGTGCAAAATTTCAGCTCTCTAAGTACATGCGCTCCCGGGCGGGCATTGGGGCGGACAGACATGCAAAAATCAAAATAACTTTTAATATTATGCACGGTGTCCAATCCATTTTGCTCTACCATTATTATTTCTATGCGTTACAAACGGGATGACAAACTTAATAGACCCTATAGATTTCATCTAGGGTATAAAAATCAGCGGGCCCAAGTTACTCCTTTGAGGTACACTGGATGAAGTCTTCTAGACTCTAGAGATGGAATGTCGAAATAAGATTTGTTGTTCTTTTATCTAAATAAGGCTCTATCCATTTAAGAAATGTTAGAGGAAACCCGTTGTCAGGTATTTGCATGTCTAATTTTAATTAAGATTCATACACATACACATTTTATACTGGATACATTCGTCATACAAGTACGAAGGCTCCTTCCTCATGGTTTCTGGACTGGTTACCGTACATGGCCAATTCTCAAACCTTACGAAAGATTGGAAATCAATGACTCCTCCTGTTCTCCAAGCATCTATCTACCTGATTTATGTCAACACCCCAACTCTTTGAATGGAACTTTGATTCACTCTAGCAAGTTATAGGAATAATGCACTACCATGATGGAATTCAGGAAACCCGTCTTCTTCCTTCGAACAGCATTATGACTATATTGAGCAGCTATTGATAACACCGATAAAAAAATGAGAAAACTATTAAAAACTGTAAAATAGATTTTTTTTATAACAATAAAAAGCCCAAAGCCTACACTTTGGAATCTTGGAAAGCTCCAAGGATTATCTATCTAATATCATAGGGTATATCATTCAAGAATTATAGGAATCTCGGTTCGACATCATAACTAAGCACTTGCATGCTATTTTCTGATTTTGTACAAATAAATTAGTTATTTGCAATTTCCTTCAATTTTTGACGTTTGCTGTAACTTGGCGCTCGGTACAGCGCTTGTATTGATATTCTATTATTTCTATTAGTACAGGAAGTGTGATAAGCCAAAATTAGCGTAGTCAAATTCTGGTTGTGTTAATCTGTTGCCGCTATAGTGAAGCTCAGTACAGGCGTGTAGTGTCAATCAACATAGAGAGCGGGCAACAAGATATATGGTTAAAATACTGCAGTTACTCAAACCGAAAATGCTCTTAGTAGCTGCCACTACGCTATGATACCCAGGGAGTTCCTGAGCTATCACAAGCGTAAAAAAATATTCGATATTTCATCGTTTTTGTTATTAATTTCAATTTAATTTAATATAAAAATGTGTGTAAAGTACACAAAATATTTCATAACTAATTAAAATATAAATTCTTTCAAATTAGGCAAACTACTTGGCTGAAAATACATTTGTCTCTTTCTTCAATATAATTCTGACCTACATCATGATACTCTGAAAAAATCCACGCTCATGCACACGAATTTTACAGGTATCAACACTTCCTGTTGTCTCTATATTCTAAGGAGTCTAGTGCCCTTCCCTTGAGCAATGAAGGTTGGTTCCGTATTCGTTGTTAACACCTTTTCAAATAAATGTGCTTTCGGTATTCTTGAAATCCGTGAGTTATTTTCATTCGTTATTTATCGTATACGTTGGCCCCATAGACAAGGGAATGAAAAAGGACATTCAGAAATTGTAAATATCCGACCTGGCCGTTGAATTGAACGCATGCTGTAGCTATGGTAGAGATTTTTGGAACGGCGCTTTTACCAGCACACTACGACTGAGCCCGAAAAGAAAAAAAATTATTGAACATTTTATTTGAATTAATTATATTACATATATCTATTTTTGTTAGTAACCTATCGCCTGCATCTTCCTTTCTTTGGCATGGGCATGTCTTCATCTGAGCTCGAAGTTTCTATCAACACTTCCATTCTTTTCTTAACTTCTACGTTTTTACCTTTCATCCTAGAGCTTACTCGACCTCTAACCGCATTTCGACCTCTGCCTCGTTGTTTGCAATACTCATCCTCTGAACTACTTTCTGAAGAAGATTTTCTGCTTTTTCCAGGGACCTTTTTTTTACGAGGCTGCGGCAGTACTTTATTAATTTTGGGTGCAGCTGCTGTCTCATGACTATCACTCTGTGACTCATTTTCTCCCCGAACTTCAAGACACTCTGCTAGCCTATTCTCAAATTCGGTAATGGCAGCTTTTAAAAGCTCATTTTTAGCTTGTTTTGACGTATTCGAAATTATTGTCTTAAAAGACTGATATACCTCTTCAACTTGAACTTTATCCTTAAAATTTTGAATATTGTCTGTCAATTTTTTTATAGTTTTTTCTGTGTAATTCAACAAGCTTAGACAAAAAGCAATATCACGCCATTGCCTCTCTTCATGTGTCACCCGGAAGCGTAAGCATAACTTTTCAACAAGACTTTCAACCTGGCGATCTTTTTGTATTAGACCCAAAATATGTCGCATTATAATATGATATTTTTCTTCCTCGATATTTAAGTTGACGTCACTAAGCTTAGATATAATATCGGGTAGGACATTGTATAAAATATTTGATTTACATGCGATTTCTTTGAAGAATTGCTGAGTCATATTTTTAATTTCATCGTTCGGATCAACTATGCACATCGCCAAATCAGATATTTGTCCCTTCACTCGAATCATTTCATGCAGAATTAGATGACTGAGCATTTTCACTGCTGTTAGTCGAAGTTCATCGTTTGGTTCGTGAAGTGTTGAATAGAAATGTCCTGTCCATGGTTCTAAAACATTTGGGAAACGAAACGTTAGATCAGAGAGGCCCACTACTATGTTGCATTTAATTTTAATATTTTTTGTCATGTGCAGAATATTCATTAGAAATGACATATGAGCTTCACAAAATTTTGATGATACCGACATCAGTCTGATTAATGTTAAGCAAGCAGCTTGTTGCAAAATTTCGTCATGGTATTTTGTTGGGTACTTGCAGATTTCTATAACCAAAGGGAACAATTTTGTTAAAATTCCTTCAGATGAGTAAAGTAATTCGTTTTCACAAATATGATTTATCAATTCAGCAATACTGTCTTCTGCTGTGGCACCCACCAACTCTTCATCTGGCTGAAAATATTAAAAACAAATAATTTTCTCCATGCAGTATTTAAAAGAGGGATGTGGAAGACTAGACGAATAATTTCCTACAATGTTGGATTGCAATTTCATTATCATAAGGATGATACTTGAAATGCTAGCTACCATATAGAAATTTTTCGTTTCGTGTACCATCATAATAACTCATGTCTTACCTCTTGTTGAGGCTCAGCAGCTGTTCCAGAGAGTCTTTTAAGTGATTCACTTGCCGACATATCGAGATTCATTGTTTTCCTCTTATTATTACCCTTTTTCTTCTTCAGATTATTTTTCTCTTCCTTTAAATCTTCCCGATATTTCATGTTATTATACACGTCAATGTCCAAGAAAATCATTTCTTTCGTTGTTATAATTCCCACAAGATGTATAAATCTTGACAAAAGACAAACAGGTACCTGAAGACTCACCCCGGTTCCATCACCCTGACCTTGAGATTGACCTTTTTCACTTGGCTGCATTTCCTGAGACTCCTGAGATTGTGCAAGGCTTGTGTTTTCGAAAACTGATTTTTTCAACTTTACATGAACATTGACCAAGAGTTTTTCACACAAAACATCGGGCGCTTGGCAGATTTGATAGAAAAATTCAACAGTTTTCATAGAGATTTCATCAAAATCTTGGATTTGTGGATGAAAGAAAAACTTTTCATAGCATGTATAAACTTTCTGTACAATTGGGTGATTGTCTTCATATCTTTTGTAAAATTTTGATTTAAATTGTGGATGAACAGAATTAAGAAGAAAACTCATGCATCCAACATAAATTCGTGGATCTTTCATGGCCCTTTCTTCGAAACCAAGAGTTTCAATAATGTTAATATTAGCTGTTGTTATAGAAGATTTTGCTCTGCAAAAAAAAAAATATTATTTATGGCTTTGATAAAATAAAATGAAATGTAAACATACGATGATGCCATAATTAACAATTGAAGAGCCTGCCGAGATTCATTTTCAGTGGTGCTGTCGAGTTTCATTGTAAAGCGTTCAAAAAGAACTTGTATAATTTGCGGATCTATGTCCCCATTTTCCACCCATTCTTTAACCAAAACTTCCATGGCCGAATAATGTCCGTAAGTGAGATCTTCGAAAAATGCGCTCAAGTTTTGTACAACTTTTATAGAATGAGCTCTAAAATAAAGTTGAAATTAATAATTTTAAAAATTTACAGAATGAAACAAACATTTTTCAGATGGAACTAAACTAATCTTTTTATAGATTAAATAACTCTTTTTCGATAAGCCGTTTCCAGATTGAATAAAACTTTTTCTAGCCTTTATGTTATCAATCATAATTAATCATACCATCTACTACAAAAAAAAAAAAAAAAAAAAAAAAAAAAATTATTGATAAATAAAGAAAGTATGTTCTCACTTAATTTCACTATAAAGAAAGCACATAATCTTGTTTAATTTTAGATTGCAATGGTATCAAATGGAATGATTACCTGCACGTGCCGCTGTTAAGAAAAAACTTAAATTACGATATTGCACTCAACAATCTTACTATTTAAGAAACATCCCAATAGTCAGTTCAGTAAAACAATATCTTCTTAGACTAGAAAAGAATCGAAAACAGTGATTAAATGCAATGCCGACTTTTTTTTTCCGCATAAAATTTAGTTTAGGAAGGTTTCAATCTAACCACAAATTTTTGGAAAACGATAATAACTTTGCAGACGGCAAAGAGCGATTTTGAAAACAGCTTATATGCGAACAGCAGATTCAACTGCTTTATCAAATCTGAACATAATAATACTTATTGATATTTATAAAGCTACTAAATGAAAGTCAAAAACAAGCATTACAAATTTTTCATGCAGGTACCATAAGCAAAAAAGTAATTGCTGCCAATAATTACTGGATTTAATACAATATGGCTTACTAGACAATTCACTTCCGCTTTAGCATTATTAAACAAATTAATCGAACATTGTTTGGTTAACACCTTTATTAATTTTCATATAATTAAAACAGTAGAATTGTATAAAAAAAATGAATTTAATCAGGGCCATTCGTTTTAACTGGTCGTCAATATTTGATAGGATTATAACTACCCGATTAGGTACCAGTAGGTAATGAAATGTCATACGAATACGTCACTGCATAATGTTCTCAATTTCAACTTAGTAGATATCATTCTATGAATGCAAAAACCTGCTCCAAAAACACAATGCTTAAGCATGTCATTGTAAAATAGAGCATGAGTACAGTCACCCAAAGTAATCACGATATCTTTAGTTCTCGTCAATTTATTTATTATATTAAGGGACTTCATTATCCAAGGAAGCTTAACATACTGTACCAAACTATTGATATTGAAAGCTTCCACCACCAAAATACAAATTAAGTGCATGATCCCGAAAACAACATCAACGAAGAGTGAAGTATAAGAAAACATTCCCTCATATCAGCTACTACAGGCGAAAGCTTAAATCTAAAGAGACCGAGAGCAATGACAAAAAATTTAAAATAGAAAGGGCGTAAAGAACATAATCAACTCCACTAGTGATCGCAGATATGACAGCGAGTAACATTGAAATACCAGAATACTGTATCGAAAAACTAAACAAAATCCCATCTTAAAAATTTGCTATAAAAAGACAAAATTGAAGGTTCTGAACCAGCACTGAAGATTGGTAAAACATTTAATTATTTGGATTATGCTGGCGACAAATTTTGTCAAATTTCACGCTCTTTTGCCCTTCTAAGCCCTACGAACCAGTATAAAAAAATCAAATAGTTGAAATCATTCTGAAAAGACGGTGAAACTATTCTGAAAAAGTTCTATTTATCCGGAAAAAAATTAACTTAATCTAAAAATGATACATAATAGAATATATATGTATAATTAATAAGGTAAATAACTCTTACCTTCCTTGTTGATCAGTAGTAAACAAAACTCTCTTGTAAGCATTTAAAACCGCATCTCTCTTCTCCTTATCCCCAGACCATACTAAATACAGCATTCGGCGCATACCGCATTCTGTTCCTTTAATACCAAATAAGTACGCCGTTGTAAAGAAATCTACAGCTTCAAAAACATCCGTATTTATCTTTGACATTAACATTTCTTGTAATTTAGGGACGGCTTTTGTAATAATCTTAGAAAATTCAATAGAATCAGCTAAGAAATTTACAGTGTTTTCCTGGGTTACAAATTCTTCATTCTACAAAAAGTAAGTAAAATCATCAAGATTTATTAATAATTAAAATTAGTAATTTAAATTACAAGTTCCTTGCAACCATTACTTAAAAGCAGATAAGATTTCAAGAGTGCCATGTAGTAAAGACATTGCTCCTCAAATTTTAGAGTTATCCTGGAATATTTCAAAATAGACAAAATCACTTTGATAAAAATGCTTGATATATGACAGGTGCCTGTACCTCAGTTCAGAGTTTCCAGCAGCAAAATCTGCTTGTTTTACCAAGGTTACCGCTTCCTTATATTTCTTTTCCGTCAAGTAACTGGAAATCCTTTGCACGAGATCTTCATAATTTTCTTCGCTATTCATGTGCTCCTGAGTACCTATAAAAGAGTCTGTTACAACAACTGTTCTTACATAAGACCGTAGCGTAAATACATACTTTGATGCAACATCTCTTCTACTATCGGGAAAAGTTCCGGTACCACTGTCTCCCAATGTTTCTCTAATTCAGATGCCTTTTGACTTTGCTCAACCATGTCTTTACGTAGTTTCTCTAATTTTTCAGTTTCCTCCTCATAACGTTTAATTAACTCAGCTAAAGTAAGTTTCGCCGCAAATGGATTTCTTTCGAGAAAAGACTTTATTAAAACAGTGGCACTTTTTCTTACGCTTGAAGTTCTATCGTCCAAACGTTCAACAGCCCCCCTTAAAACCCTGTGCTGAAACGCTAAGGGAACAGCATTTTCTTCTTTCATGTGATTCCATATTTGAAGTACTTTAGATCGCACATGAGCTGATATATCGTTTATATGAGCCAAAAGATCCTCAAGAAATTCATTTCTAATTTCTTTAAGGTCTTCTGATAGATCTTCAGATGTTAACTCACAAGTAATAACATCTCCCATAATTTGGAGAATACAATTTCTAAGAACATAAGATTCTAGGCTTAGAAATTCCTCTGCCAGAGTTGATAAATGGGGAATCATTATTTTTGGAGCAACCGTCCCAAGTTCTGTTAAAAAAGTACTGAAATTTTTGGATATTTGCGAATCAGCAGCATCCACACTAAGCGTATCCACAATATCCGTAATAAGCACAGAGAAAATTGTATTAATTCCAAAATCTTCATACAACAAAAATAATCCATTCGCCGTAGGTGCCAAAGCATTTTCACTTATCCTCAAGATTTGTAATATGCGGACAGGAAAAGTTAGTGCATGATTGTATCTTTTAATTGCAGTACCCAATATTTGAAAGATAGTATCCCCGATATTGCGGTCCTTTAAAGTGTAAATTTCCAAAGTGCGGTAAGCTATATCGCAAATCATGCTGAAAAAGTTTATGAAAATTTTTATTTGCGTAAAGCAAGAAAATTATATTATATAGATAGGCCAGGCACATTATGCCCATAATATACATATTATTTAATTACTAGAGCTAGCATTGGAAAACTACAAGAGTGAAAATAAATTGAAGGTTTCGGAAATTACTGAAATTAAAAAGAAGGAAATGATAATGTTTCAAAATGTAAGTGGACCAGAGACCATGTTAGATAAATCTGTACGAGATATAAATTTTGTTATCAAAAGGATCCTATGTCAACAAGATAGAGGCAAGGTTGACAATTATATTAAAAGCAAAACTTAAGCCGCAACTCAGGGTTTTAAAAATATGCGGTGAAAAAAATGTAAAAGATAACTATTTAGTGGAAAATTTGTAATATTATAAGTAATATGGAATCTATGACAAAGATTTTAAATTATTAAAAAAAAAACGCTGCGTTAATCGAAGCTGAACAATCACATTTTCTGAGTGAGTAGTCCGGTGAACGTTGACAATCGCAATTGATTGCAATTTGAGAAAGTTGTAATAAAAGATTTAAATGGAAATCCAATCCAAAGCTCTTTACAAAGTTGACATAACAAAATTGGAAATGTTTCTTGTTTTCAAGAATATAGGGGATCCGGGACATAATGACGAACGATTTTTCTCTAGATTTATCTTAAATCCCTGAATCGATTTCTTAAAGTTTTAAATATCCTTATGAAGTGCGCTGTTGACCTAAGTGGAGTAATTACCAATTCGTCACTATGTGCCACATACGGGGCATAATGACGAAGGGCTCGGGCGTAATATGTAATGTCGGGTGTGGTTGTGTGCGGATAGCTCGGGAGTAGTCCAGGGTTAGGTTCCGCGACGTTTATATTATTTACAACAAACTTTGGATATTTTTATATCTGTTTTATTCACTGTCTCTTATTACTAACAATTCTAGATTTCAGCATTAGTTTCTATTTGGTTAAATTTATATATTTTTATATATATTTTGTAATTTCATGTGGTTTCTTTATTAGATCTACTTTATTATTCACTAGTATAATTCACTTTAATATTACTTTCACTTTATATATGAAGTTTATTTAATAAATTCTTGAGAGGCTATTTAATAATAATTTCAACAATTTAACCGCAAGTGGTATATCCTGGTGAGTATGCGACGAGGTCGGGCGCCTTAATATAAATACAAGTGCGGATATTCTTACCTAGGCCAGTACACAAAACGTACGCATGTCATAAGTAGAAACAGAACAGATTAGCTTCGTGGTAGTAGTGCAAATATTCTAGCCTAGACCAATACGAAAGTCGTACGCACGTCTTTAGGCAGAAATAGCACGGGGACGGACAGGCGGTAAACTGGTGTGCGGAAATTTTGACCCAGACCAATACGAAAGCCGTACGCACGTCTTCAAGCCGAAACAGCACGGGGACGGACAGGCGGTAAACTTGTGTGCGAATATTCTGACCTAGGCCAATACGAAAATCGTACGCACGTCTTAGGCAGAAACAGCACGGGGACGGACAGGTGCGGATATTCTGACCTAGACCTGGACTGGTTGCTTCTAAGTTCGCTATACTGAACTGGACTGGACTTCGATATCTGCTGGTCTCCGGTAGTAGCTAGCACTGGAGTTCTGCTCTGCTCGATCTCACGATCAAGACTTCGATATTATCTGGTTTCTGGTAGTAGCTGGCACTGGAGCTCTGCTCTGCTCGAGCTCACGATCAAGACTGATTTCTATCAATCAATCAACCAATCAATCAGAGTTCTTCACACGCGATTTACGAAACAAAACGAATTATGGCGAAATTATAAACCGAACCGATATCCCGGGATATTTGAAAATATTTACGTACAAGCTTTAATTTTGGCCTAGGTTTCACTTTTGTCCTTATTCACTTTACACTTTAATTGTTCGAATAATTATTAACTTTAGGTTACGCGATGTCGAAAAATTATTAACAGCTTGATGCGCGACGGCAAGCTGTGTTCTTGTCTATTGTTTAAAAATTTTGGGATGTGTGGATTTAGAGGAATAGGGAAGTTGGATGGGAGTGGGAAGTTGTGGAATGTTACGAGATTTCTCTACCTTGCTGTGGGTTGAAGACTGGCGTTTCTTCCAACATGATGAGAATATTCAGAATGGTCCAGCGTTGATAAATCCCACGAAGATCGAGATGCCAGGATGGTGTCCTATCCACGATGGTGGTTTCCTTTACTAGTGAAGAAAGTAAATCTTTCGCCCAGGTAATAAATATTTCTCGTTTCCGAGTTGATAAGGTGAAGAGGTGATAAGTAATGGAAGCTTTCAACTTGAAGTTGCGTCGAAAGCTGGCTAATGAGGAGGTTGGGATGTTGAGAGATCTTCTCAAGTTGTTTGACCGCGAGAGAAAGGAGATAGCCCTCGATTGGAGTGATGTTTGCATTGTCATACAGAAAGGTGTTGTGAAAGTAGTGTCCGTCAGGTTTCCTGTACAGGCCCTTAGGATCTTTCTTTCGAGGGCGTTGATTTGCTTCATATAGGATGGCGAAATAGTGTGCCAGATGGGGAAGCAATAGCAGATAATTGGGCGGATGAGCTGTTTATATATAAGCAGCTTTGAATCTTTCGGGAGACCGTTTCTCCTTCTGGTAATAGGGTTGAGTAGGGAGTAAGCGTAGTTGACTTTCCTCATGGTCAGCTTGGTGTGATTGTTGAATTTCAACAGATTATTGAAAGAGACACCAAGATATTTGGTGTTCTTTGAAGGCTGAAGCTTTTCGTTATTGACTTCGATTTCGATGTTGTTGGCTCGTGTGGTGAGATTGGGTCTTCCGCTTGTGGAGCAAAATTGGCTGACATGGAGTGGGCGTACGTAAGGGAGTCATCAACATAAAGTAGTGTGGTCGTTGGCAGGCTGATCATAGGTGAAAAGATTGAAGAGAATTGGTCGAGGACTGAACCTGGGGGGGGGGGGGGGGACGAGCACTGACTGATGTTGCCTGAGATCCGGAATGACAGAAAGCTATGTATAACCCGGATGAGATAAGGCGGGAACTCGAGGTTTATAATTTTGAATATTAGCCCGTTTGTCCAGACTGAGTCAAACGCTTTCTCTACATCAAGGAAGCAGCCTACAGCCGTCTTAGTTCGCTCTCAACAGCGGCCCTGAGTGTCGCTTTTTCGGCTTCAAACCCGGGATTAATACCACTACTTTCACTCATAATTTTGTTTACACAAGCTGGTACACAGGAAGGTGTCCTTTATCACCGCACTTGTTGATATTTGATTTGTTTTTACCTGATTATGTCACACTCACTATACTTTTCACTATTTTGAATGCATGTGTCTGTATATCTTTTCACTAATTTTTGAATGTATGTGTCTGTATTACTATATGATTCACACTTTTTACACCACTTAAGCAGTCGCGCACAAAATAAATATGGAATACTGTCGGTAAAACTGTGTCTGTGAAAACGAATACCAGAATACTTAGTATATTGCTATCACTTTGAATCTCACTGACTGACTGACTATGACTGATTTCTACCGTGGCGGGCCCCTTTATATATGCGCAGTCAGCAGTGGTGCAGTGTACAATAGACCTGGCGGCGTTAGCTTCGTCTATTCTCCCACTGCTGGTCGACTGGCTTCTTCGATCAGCATCTGTGTGGTACGGATGCGCAGTGACATTGAGTGTATGATATGCCCTAGCCGCGTGATCGGTTTTGATGTCGCTGATGTAGGTTTTGGCTTGTTTTATTTCTCTGCTTGTGAGAAATAAATCATGTAGATGATGGGATTTTGGATAGGTTTTTGCAGGAGTATCGAAGAAACAGCTAGGTTCTTGATTTAAAATTCGCTCGTTTATGGAATTACATTTTTATTATATATTTTGGAAATTCGGAACTTCTTGGAACTGCCACTTACCTAATTGTCAAAATTGGGACTGGTTTCAAATTTATCACTTAGGTCTTTTCAAAATTCTTGTGTCCGTTTTTAGTCTCTTTTGAGAATTTTGTTTTAATTTGTTTTATATTTTTGTGTCATCTTGTTTTCGTTTCGTGTTTATTGTTTGTATTAATTGTTTTAACTGTCCTTATTGACTTTTATAGCTTTTAGTTTAGCTAGCGTCTTTTTTCTTACACTTTGTAGAGCTTTTTGCAATTAATTTTAAGACATTTTGAAAAGAGCCTAAGATCTAAAAATAAGTCTATTTAAATAAAAAAAAATATTATCTAAGCTACAACTCCGAGTATACAGAGGAGGATTATAGAGTAACAAAGTAAATAATAAAATCAATATAGAAGTGATAAATAAAGAAAGCATCAAATGATCATGTAGACAATTCCTTATGATACCCTCTAGACGAATGCCCGTATGTAATTTCGTATGGTCAACTCTATGCAAGTTTAATTGTTGAAGTGGTTTTTCGCATATTATTTCTAAAACAGCTCGTCAGACAGTAAAAATGATTACGACCAATTTCATATGATTTCATATTTTGAAAAACTTTTCAGTACAATAAAATGTTTGGGCTGATCGTTTTCACAGTATACGTAAAAAGCCAAAAATTTTATATGGCAACACAAAGAGGAGTTGTCCGACTTAGCCCATTTTTGAAATTATATTTACTATTTCTATGAAAGAACCGTGTACAAAATTTCAGCTCTCCATGTTTACGCGTTTTCAGGCAGTGTCCAAATATATAGTGAAAAACGAAATTTTTGCGTGGCCCAAATCCCATCTGTAAATTTCAGCTCTCTAAGTACACGCGTTCTCAAGTTATCCTGATGACGGACGGACACGCAAAAATCAAAATAACTTTTAATATTAAGGGTACCGGAAAAGAATGTGTTTTTTTTTTTTTTAATAAAAGATGTGAATACTTATAAGAATTTAATTTACAAATATTAATATAATTTCCGCGGTTTGATATAATCTTCCTTCATCAATCTGCCAAATTTAATATGTACCTCGCACAAAAAATTTGCTGAGTTTTGATTCAAAATTTTCAATAATTCCTTTTTCACATCGTCATTTGTTCGAAAATCTTGTTTGTTCAAATAATGCTGAATAGATCTAAAAAGATGGTAATCAGATGGTGCAATATCTGGACTATACGCACGGTAACGCATTCTTTTCCATCTGAGGTTGTCTAATTTGTCACGGGCTATTTTTGCCGCATGCGGACGAGCGTTGTCGTATTGTAGGAACAATTATTTTCGATGCATGAAGTATAATTTTTCCAGTTATGAGGTGTTGCAAAACGGGTGTTTCCGATTGCATTCTTAAAAGATACTCGCATGAGTCTATTCGATCGCCTAGATGCTTCCCGCGTATTTCGTGCGATATCCATCTACCCTCTCTCCACACCTTCCCGATTTTTTTAAGGTTCTTTTGAACACTCGACCATGAGTATCTCAGATTATTCGCAATTTTTTCAATCGATCAGCAGTATTCAAAGCCCAACTAATCCCCAAAACTGGTCAAGGAAAAAAACAACATTTTTCCGTACCCCTAATATTATGCGCTGGTGTCGAACCCATTTTGCTCTACCAGCATTATTTCTTTGCATTACATGATTACATGATTTCATGCAGGGTATAATAATTAAAAGGAAAAGTATGATTACAGGGTAGCAACATGGAAAATACAAATGAAGAGTGAGATTGCAGAGTAACATTTTAGTAAATAAATAAAAAAATAAATTTTTAGAAATATAAAATTCAATGGTGTGAGTGTGAATTGTGTGAAAAACATAGCTAGTAAATTTAATAATTACTTCATTGAGAGTATGGAAGCAATAAATCAATCCATTACAAGTGTGCCATTTGTGAAAGTAATAGGAAACGTACAATCGATCTTTAAATTCAGACTTATAGAGCAATTGGATATTAGAAAAGCTTTAAGATCCATAAGCAAAAAAAACTTTAATTTTGTTGGTGCCAAGATGCTTGTGGACTTGAAGTATGTGGCCCGGCACTTGTTCACTTGATAAATACGTCAGTGATATCAGGTCGCTTTCCGGATAAATGGGAGGAGTCAGTAGTTACACCAATAGCGAAGGTTACTGGAGTAGGAAACTGTGAAGACTTCCGCCCAATTAATGTTCTACCAACGTATGAAAAAATATTGGAAGCACTCGTTTAGATGCAGCTTGATGAATAGTTCAACAATCTTTTCATTGAGAGCCAGTCAGGCTTTAGGAGTCAACACTCATGTGAAAGTGCGCTTAGTGTTCTTTGCTGAGGATGCCCTGTTGTTTCTATCGAATAATGACATTTGTGCGTGCGAAGAAAAAGTTCAAGGAGATCTGGTTATATTGAGTAAATGGTTTCAGTATAATAAATTAAAGCTTAATATAAATAAATCTAAATGTATGGTGTTTAAACGCCAATTAGTGTTAACTTACGAATAAGTTTACTGTTTATGTTTTGGACAAGTGGAAGAAATTAAATATCTTGGTGTAATTTTGGATTTTCGACTTAAATTTAATCTTAATGTGAATTATGTTACGAAAAATATATCGAAAAAAAATTTTTTTTTTTAAAGAATAAGGAATAGATTAGATACATTACAAGCAATAAATGTTTACAAAGTAATTATAAAGCCCCATTTTGAATATTGTTCAACTGTGTTGTATATGTGTGATGAAAGTGCGTTCACGAGGCTTCAAAGGTTGCAAAACAAAGCTATGAGGGCTATACTTAAGTGCAGTAGGTACACAAGAATATCAGATATGTAAAGTGCATTGTGTTGGTTAAGTGTCAAACAGCGTGTAGCTATGAATGTGTTCTTGTTTGTTGACAAAATTAGAAGGGGATGTATGCCTAACTATTTAACATGCCTAATTAATTAAAGTGAAAACCCAAGTATACAGTAATTAGATTGCAAATAATAACCTAAAACACTTAATCTTTAAATAACTACGCTCAATATATAATATAGGAAACATGAATTGTGCGACACATGAAATTCTAATTAAAAAATTTTGCTGACCACGGACTTAACCTCACAAATACGCAACACTTTTGAAGGGCGAAAGTAATTTATTAACAGAATGGATTAATGTGAGAAATATTGAGTAAAATAATCAAAACTATAAAACGCTCACCAAGCGCACTAAAGATCCCTATTACCGAACTGAGGCCCCTTACCAATGGTGGGGTTATAATTAAAACTAATTCTGCAGAAAATAATATGTCTCTCCATAGGGAAGCAAGCGAAGTACTCGGTAATCAATACAGCGTTATGCTCAGCAAGAGAAGAGTACCCTGCCTATTCATCACTAATTTAGATAAGAATTATACGTCGGAAGAACTGCTTACTGAACTGCGAGAACTTAATTACTCTTTCAAGGAGCAACTTAAAGTGACTCATAGCAAGCTTAGCAAACGTAACAACAAATGGACTATCTTTTTTGAGGTTTGTGCATCTACATACAAACGTATGGTTGGGCAATTTGTCAATATTGACTGGAACTCACACTATGTCCGTGAGGACTTCAACATTATGAGGTGTTTCAAATGCCAAAGGTATGGACACATGTCGACAAATTGTGAGAATCAAGAAACTTGCAAGAACTGCGGAGAAAATCATGAAACTCCAAGCTGCACGAGAAACAGAGTCTCATATATAAACTGTCAAATAAAATCAGAGAGAAGTAAGGAAAGCACAACTGAAGAATATATGCACACTGCTGACAGTAAAAAATGCCCTGAATATCTAAGGCGCGCAGAGATAATTAGAAAGAAGACTGATTATACTACCGTAACCTTATAAATAGGCCCAACATGATTAACTTGCTATATCTGAATATCAGGATTGTAAGAAATAAGCTAAATGAACTCGAATTACTGGTCACAAAAAATCCTTTGATTGATGTTATAATTCTCAAAGAAACTTGGTTATACTCTAATGAGGTTAAATATTATAATTTGAATGGCTATGAAGGGATTTTTAACTGCAGAATGGAGAGTCGTGGGGGAGGAACTGCGATATATGTTAAACAGGGAATAAAATGTAAAAGTATCAAATTGGATGCCAAATATAATATGATATTGATTGAAATAACAGTTAACAGTAAAAAACATTTCAAAATTATGACAATGTATAAATCACCGAATGAACCACAAGAAGAATTTATGGAATACTTAGAGAACTTGATAAACCATCACAAAAAATTCCTGTTCCTGGTAGACATAAACATTGATTTGTTGGCGCAAAATAATACAATAACCCAATACCCTGAATTGCTGTCCAGTTATAACTTTAAAATCCTCAATCAAATAGACACTGAACACCCGACTAGGACTACAGAAACAACAGCTACCATAATTGATCATGTTTTTACGGATATTTATGAGACGGTTCGGATGGACATTCATATTGAGGTTACATCAATATCGGACCACAATTTGATTAACGTCGCGCTTACTGAAAAAACTCTACAAAAAAGGAGGATGACCACTAGAATTATTTCAATATTGGATGAAGAGAAATATAGAAGAAAAATAAGGGAGCTAATTACAAAATCTGAAATAATGACAGTTGAGAAGTTTATTGAGCAAAAAATATAGCACAACTTACAAAAAGGTTAGATCCAGAAAGAATGGATGGATTACTGCCAGAATTATCATAGAAATGAGGAAAAGAGAAAGACTCTACAAAAAAATTAAAAAAAAAGCACCGGAAATACTGAGACAAAGAAAGAGTACATACGTGCAAAAAACAATGTCAATATATTAGTAAAGAGAATGAAACAACAATATATAGACAAACAGCTCCTAAAAGCAAAATCCGATTCTAGGAAAACATGGAAAATAATTAATGAGGCAATTATAAAAAAGGAGCAAGTGAGCAAGGAAACTATTGAAGAAATAAGATACTCTGGAAAAATTTAAACTAATCCAAAAACAATTGCTGACACTTTCAATCTATATTTCACCAATATTGGTAATGTACTAAGGGAAAAATTGCCGACAAGAGAACCAATTGCAAATAGAAATAAAGAATTGTCAATCTTCCTCGAACCTACAATTCCGGCTGCAATAGATAGTATAATAAAAACACTTAGGAAAGAGTCTGCTCCTGGACTGGATGGAATCACGACAAAAGAACTAGCTATTGCTGCGGACCTGATAAGTCCCATCCTGTCTGACCTCATAAACCAAACTTTATCAATAGGCAAATATCCAGACATCTTGAAGGAGACAGAAATCTTGCCTATATTTAAAAGTGGAGATAAAAAGGAAATCAGTAACTATAGACCAATAGCAATTCTCAGCTCCGTGGGTAAGATATTTGAGAAAATTATTGAAAAGAGGCTAAGAAGATTTATAATCAAAACTGGAGGGTATGACCTGAAACAATTTGGATTTCAAGAAAGTTGTGGTACGGAATCAGCCACAACAGAGACATTAACGTTATAAATGAATATTTCGATCGGGGACTGTACGTAGGAGCGCTGTTTGTCGAACTTCAAAAAGCATTTGACACTGTGGATCATGAGCTTCTGCTGAAATTACTCGAAGAACTGGGGATAAGAGGCATAGCCAATAAACTATTGGAAAGCTACCTAAAGGACAGAAAAGTATTTACGAAGGTACAAGGTGCCTATAGTGACGCGCAAATTCTTTGTACAGGCGTACCCCAAGGCTCTATCCTTGGCCCAAACCTTTACTTGTTGTACATCAACAACATCCAGAACGTAGGTATTAAGGAAACTTATCATATCTTTGCTGACGACACTAATATAATCTATGGAGCGAAGACGGAGGATGAACTACAAAGAATCATGAATGAGGACCTTATGAGATTTAAGCACTGGACGGATGGTAACAGGTTGTCTATAAATGAAGATAAAACAAAATATATACTATTTCGGCAGCAAAATAAAAAAGACATAAACCCGGAAATAAAGAATTGGATCATTGAGACTACAGAGAGTAAAAGAAATTAAATACCTTGGGCTTATCCTAGATGAGCAGCTAAAATGGAGAGCTCACGTAAATATGAAAATCAACAAGATTATTCCGTTGCTGGGAGCAGTTAAAAGAATAAATTGTACCCTTAGTAAGGAAACAGCCAATCTAATATACAATACACATGTACTATCTCACAGCAAGTATAATATACTCACATGGTCTCAATGTACAAATAGCGTTATGAACAGGGTACAAACAACTAAGACTCTTTACAATATGCCTTGGCTAACACCCACAAAGGATGTCCTAACTAGAACTAATAAACCCAACCTAAAGCAAATAGTATTTGTGGAGAAAGCAATATTCAGAAATAAGAACAGAAACAGCCAGAACAGAGAGGATACGTTCAGGACTTCATGACTTCCTCAGGAGATCAAAAACCTGCAGAGCCTAAATAACTTCACCAGTAAGGTAAAAAGTTTTGTAATAAATAATGACCATTTTAGCAGCTAGCTTGTAGTGGTAGGGGACTATGACTCCTATAGATGACTTCTTTTCATTTTTTTTCCTTGTCTAGTTAGAACTTGAGATGTTCTGGTTTTTTTCTTATCTAAAGACATGTAATGAGTTGAAATGTAGTATGTGGTGTTTGACAATGTTAGAAAATTTTTGAAATGTATGTTATGTAGTACAGAGTTAGCAACCCTTCAACCTCATTCTCATACCAGCAAAGCTG
The DNA here is from genome assembly GCA_963924295.1 of Dioctria rufipes. NCBI lineage: Eukaryota > Metazoa > Arthropoda > Insecta > Diptera > Asilidae > Dioctria > Dioctria rufipes. The sequence continues at coordinate 233,033,947 of OZ002741.1, read as the reverse complement.
ACTGAAAGGAGTTGAACGACATATACTTTAAAGAAAAAAGATAAGTAAATTAATTAAGTGTGAGTAATCTTGTGGATATGAGTAAAAATAAATAAAACAAAATGTTAGAGATATACAGCCATACTTGTTAAGTAATGCAAATGACTTTCGATTGCCATTATTTGGGAATACTTTAACCCAAAATAGTTTAGTGTATATAGGTTTTCAGTTATTTAACATGTTACCATCAAATGCTAAAACAGAAACAAATATTAAAATTGTAAAAAAAAACACATTATAGAATTTGTTAAAAATAGTTTCTAGAATAATAATGTCATGATATTGTACAAAAATAGTAAGATAACTAAATAAATCAAATCAATCAATCAATCATTACGGTGACAACTAGGATAACTAGGTTCCAATGGTCCTCAGACACATTTGAATAGATATTCAACATAAGAATATGTAACTGTATTAATAAAAGAACATACAATACAACATCTTAATATGTAATATTAAGATTAATAATAAATAGTAACAGAACTAGAAAGCAATATACATTACAGCTTTAAATAATTACAATAAACAATAATGTGTGAGAAATAAAAGAAAAACACAAAGTAGATCAGTTGAATAGGATCAAGCTGTGCCTAATGATCTTAGGTACATTGTTCCACATGGTGGCTTCTTTTAAGAAAATATTTCTACTACCGAATCGAGTACAAACCCATAAATTACTCATATCTAAGGTTGTCCATTCTACTCCATGATAAGCGCCTTTCAACATTACAAGTCCATTCCCTCCAATTATACATACACTGTTAATATACTTGTCACAGTCCAACATTTGGCCTACCAAAAGGCCACTTTAGAGCAAGCTGGATCTCGTCTGGCGTAGTGACCGGAATGAGGCAGACGAAGAAATTCTACTCCTCTTTCTTCTTCAGACGCACAAAATTATTAGCAGATAATCGCTCAGGCAGTGTACTAATGCAGTGAAGGGACATCGCCTCTACAGTTACTTTTTTTAAGAAGATAGGAAAATCCGACAGTGAACTGTGTGGACTGTTCGAACAGGAAGATGAAACCTCGAAGTATATCAAATCAAATCAAATCAGCATTTATTTATATACCCCTGCAAAAAGCAACGTTGACTATCGCACTAGATAGATTAAAAATAGATTACTAACAGCAGAATAAACAATAAAATCATTATAAGCAAGAGCAGCACATATGAAAATGGGTGGACTGTAACAGTCCTTACAGATAATATTAGAAGTCAGATGGACCGTAGGTAGTCCGTACACATAAACAAATTGAGATTAATAGAGTAGAAATTTAGGTTAGGATTAAGATTATTGAAGTAGTGGTATGTATAAAGTATATATATAGTTATATGGGAGTGTCCCGCACTTGCAGCATTAAGGTAGCAAATCACTGCAGACGCATTTATCTCTTCAAACAAGGTATGCAAACTAACCCCCCCCCCCCCCCCTAAGGACAATAATCGAACTTGTTAAAACGCTAGATTCGGGGAGACTAGAATAGATCAACTCTGGGCGCGGTGCCCGCATGATCATAGTGGCCTAGTTGACCCTATTCTTAGCCTAATGAACAGAGAAGAAGCATTTCAAGCTTAAATTATCGAGAGAGAAGAACACTATATCCACATAAAAGAATTGAGGTAGAATAAAGATGAAAAATAATTAGGAATAAGCGAGTGGTTTCAAGATGAGGATACACTAGAGTGAACGCAGTACATAGTAAACACGGGAACGGGAGCAGATAAATACAATACAATGTAAAAATGCTTTATTAAAAGACCCTACTTTTAAGTAGACTATGACTAAGTAGCTATTTTTTTGCCCAATTAAACAATTTTTATATCAAATGAACTTTTTGAAAACAAAGATATGTAAGTACTTACTTCACAAAATTTTCCTCTGCAACCGGTGGATTCCATAGTTTTTCTAGGGGAAGCTGTAAGATATTATACAGTTGCACCAGAAATTTAAATCTTTTCCTTTCCCAATCAAATCCCTCAAATCCTTCAATTTGTACTTTTTTAATTTTTTTCATTTGACCACCATCTATTTGCATCTGATTAAAAATTTGATCTATTGCTTTAACTGTTCCAGTTATAAGAAATAAAGTCATTTTAGTTAAATTTAAGTATGAATTGCGATCAGCACCAGGAACATCACTACTACTAAGAAATATAGCTAGTTTTTCTCCCAGTTTATCCGTAGTAAGAAGTAACAAGTCAAATGCCTTCACAGCATTTAGGACAGATATATTTCTTGCATTTTCAATCACCGAAAAATATGTATCAAAGTGATCAAAAATATAAAAGGAATTATCAGACAAGGCTTCCCGCTTGCATACTGAAACGGTAAATACATTAAAATTGGAGCGATTAAAACAAACAACGCTTACTTTTCAATTGTTCAGGTATTTCTTTTGGATCATAAACCTGCTTAACATAATAATTATCACCCTCCGAATGAAGAAGGTCTGAATTAGAACAAGGAATTACAAATTGAAAGTCCATTTTTATCCTAACGGTCCAAATATACACAAATATACGCTGTTGTCACTGGTGGTCGTTATAATTTTAAGCACAAACAGCGCGTGAAAAAACAAAGTCAAAATTGACATATGCCATTCGGTCGGTTTCCAAAAATGGCCTAAATTATCTTTTAGCTAAATAAATTATTAGACACATTTCTGGTGGTTTACAGCAAGGTGAATTACAATTACGACTAATCAGTCAACTACGACTTTTCCCAAATGGTAAATGCATGTGGCAAGATACAATTGCAACTTCGACTTCGGCTGCGACTGCGATGCCACTGCGACACGACTGAAACTAAACTTTGCTCAAAGTGCAAAGTTTGTGTTGGCTGCGGCCAACTTCAGTTCAATCACAGAAGTCCTAAGCTACACATGAAGTTGTAGCTGATATTAGCCAAATTATAATTTGCAGCTGAACTTCCAGTAACACCAACATGATAATGAAGTAAAAGCCATATGTTGCATGAAATATATGGCTTGCTTGATATCAGCTACAACTTCATGTGTAGCTTAGGTAAATTATTTTTGCAATTAGCGAAGAATTGAGGGACCAACAAACGATATTATTAATAAAAACGAGTCCAACAAACGATTACGCATTGATTGAGCTGGTTATTAATAAAATTAAATTAAAAATAAGAATTTACCGGCTAACTTGTACATTTAATAACAAATATCGTATCGACGATACTGAGGATATCGATATTTTAAGAGCCAATATATGGCCCAACCCAGGCGAGAACTTTATTAATTATCTTTTTTGTTAATAGAAGCAAAGATTTATATTAATTAATTATGTGAATTATTTCAAAATAAAGTAGAAAAAGAACATATTTTAATGCACAATACCTTTATTTACTTTTTGCAAATTGACATTTTGTTTAGAATAAGGGGCGCCCACTGGCACGACTTTAAATTTCACTGTTTAAAACAATGGGCTTAAGTATAAAACGTACTTATATGCCCCGTTTTATATCTAATAAAACACAACAAAACGAAAAACAGCACTTCTCATCTCACTGTGACATTTGACGCCCCAATAATTATTCCAATTTGGTGTTGCCAAGCGATAATTCGTTTTTGGCGATTCGGACGTACTACGTTAAAAATAAGCTAATTTCGGCTATAAAATTGCTGCTTTCGTTAAGTTTTGGTCCAAAACACATATATGTATTCACTTTAAGGCCAATCCACACGAGAAGTTTTTAAGGAAAGAGGGATTTTCCTGCCCTTATGCTTAGACATACCAACAAAATAATGTTGCTACCGCAGTTCCTTATATAATCACCTTAACTGTGTGCGTGTTTAAGTTACAGTTTTTGAAAAAGACTATAACTGCATAACAAATTCACCGCACGTAATGACAATTATATTTTTATATTATCACCTTAAATCGCAGGTAAACAACTGTACAGCCGACTGATTAGAAATTTCGCAATTTTAAAATAGCCGAATCAATTTCCTTTTCTGTAGTATTGGTATGCTGGCCGTCCTCCCGATCGAAACTTGGCATTTCGAAATTTTTCCTACCTCCGAATTAAGCTCGGTATTGTGTTCGTTTAGCGGATAAATATTTAGCAGCAATCGAACAGGGACCTTTTTTATGGCTAAAATTCTTCATTGTTTTGAACTATAGGTGGCTGCTTCTGACAATCAGCTGTCGTGCATTTGTGATATTATTTCGTGTTCTTTTAGATTGCTATTGCAATTACCCAATCTCGAAATAGTAAGGAACATTATATTTATACTTACTATTTTAATTTCTTTTCAAAAGAATTGTCCAAATGAAGACGGATTTTTTTTATTATTTTACTCTATTTTAAATTTTAATTGTAAAAAAAAAAAAATTGAACTTTAATCACAATGTCACTAGGTAAGAATCTTGAATAAGTCTCTTTAATAACAACAATTAATACTATGTACAGGCAATTAATGTCTAGTAAGCTCTATCATTTCATTTTATTCTTGTCTCATTTCATGTATATATGTATTAAAAATATCCATAAGATAGTATCTACATAAAATTACCTGTAAGGACTTTTTACGGTCCAACCAATCTGACAAGTCTATCTCATTTTCTTTTTATTTCTTTTTATTTTTCTTTCTAATATCGGGACGGCCCATGGCCTGACCAGCAACACTGATTTATTTCATTTTGCTGTTACACTAAGCTGTTGTATTAAGCTACTAATGTCGTAATGCGCAACGTTGTACGTTGCTTCAAACAGGAGCTTATAAGTAAATTCTTTTTGATTTGATTTTTTTAAAAAGCCCGTGTGCAAAATTTCAGCTCTCTAAGTACATGCGCTCCCGGGCGGGCATTGGGGCGGACAGACATGCAAAAATCAAAATAACTTTTAATATTATGCACGGTGTCCAATCCATTTTGCTCTACCATTATTATTTCTATGCGTTACAAACGGGATGACAAACTTAATAGACCCTATAGATTTCATCTAGGGTATAAAAATCAGCGGGCCCAAGTTACTCCTTTGAGGTACACTGGATGAAGTCTTCTAGACTCTAGAGATGGAATGTCGAAATAAGATTTGTTGTTCTTTTATCTAAATAAGGCTCTATCCATTTAAGAAATGTTAGAGGAAACCCGTTGTCAGGTATTTGCATGTCTAATTTTAATTAAGATTCATACACATACACATTTTATACTGGATACATTCGTCATACAAGTACGAAGGCTCCTTCCTCATGGTTTCTGGACTGGTTACCGTACATGGCCAATTCTCAAACCTTACGAAAGATTGGAAATCAATGACTCCTCCTGTTCTCCAAGCATCTATCTACCTGATTTATGTCAACACCCCAACTCTTTGAATGGAACTTTGATTCACTCTAGCAAGTTATAGGAATAATGCACTACCATGATGGAATTCAGGAAACCCGTCTTCTTCCTTCGAACAGCATTATGACTATATTGAGCAGCTATTGATAACACCGATAAAAAAATGAGAAAACTATTAAAAACTGTAAAATAGATTTTTTTTATAACAATAAAAAGCCCAAAGCCTACACTTTGGAATCTTGGAAAGCTCCAAGGATTATCTATCTAATATCATAGGGTATATCATTCAAGAATTATAGGAATCTCGGTTCGACATCATAACTAAGCACTTGCATGCTATTTTCTGATTTTGTACAAATAAATTAGTTATTTGCAATTTCCTTCAATTTTTGACGTTTGCTGTAACTTGGCGCTCGGTACAGCGCTTGTATTGATATTCTATTATTTCTATTAGTACAGGAAGTGTGATAAGCCAAAATTAGCGTAGTCAAATTCTGGTTGTGTTAATCTGTTGCCGCTATAGTGAAGCTCAGTACAGGCGTGTAGTGTCAATCAACATAGAGAGCGGGCAACAAGATATATGGTTAAAATACTGCAGTTACTCAAACCGAAAATGCTCTTAGTAGCTGCCACTACGCTATGATACCCAGGGAGTTCCTGAGCTATCACAAGCGTAAAAAAATATTCGATATTTCATCGTTTTTGTTATTAATTTCAATTTAATTTAATATAAAAATGTGTGTAAAGTACACAAAATATTTCATAACTAATTAAAATATAAATTCTTTCAAATTAGGCAAACTACTTGGCTGAAAATACATTTGTCTCTTTCTTCAATATAATTCTGACCTACATCATGATACTCTGAAAAAATCCACGCTCATGCACACGAATTTTACAGGTATCAACACTTCCTGTTGTCTCTATATTCTAAGGAGTCTAGTGCCCTTCCCTTGAGCAATGAAGGTTGGTTCCGTATTCGTTGTTAACACCTTTTCAAATAAATGTGCTTTCGGTATTCTTGAAATCCGTGAGTTATTTTCATTCGTTATTTATCGTATACGTTGGCCCCATAGACAAGGGAATGAAAAAGGACATTCAGAAATTGTAAATATCCGACCTGGCCGTTGAATTGAACGCATGCTGTAGCTATGGTAGAGATTTTTGGAACGGCGCTTTTACCAGCACACTACGACTGAGCCCGAAAAGAAAAAAAATTATTGAACATTTTATTTGAATTAATTATATTACATATATCTATTTTTGTTAGTAACCTATCGCCTGCATCTTCCTTTCTTTGGCATGGGCATGTCTTCATCTGAGCTCGAAGTTTCTATCAACACTTCCATTCTTTTCTTAACTTCTACGTTTTTACCTTTCATCCTAGAGCTTACTCGACCTCTAACCGCATTTCGACCTCTGCCTCGTTGTTTGCAATACTCATCCTCTGAACTACTTTCTGAAGAAGATTTTCTGCTTTTTCCAGGGACCTTTTTTTTACGAGGCTGCGGCAGTACTTTATTAATTTTGGGTGCAGCTGCTGTCTCATGACTATCACTCTGTGACTCATTTTCTCCCCGAACTTCAAGACACTCTGCTAGCCTATTCTCAAATTCGGTAATGGCAGCTTTTAAAAGCTCATTTTTAGCTTGTTTTGACGTATTCGAAATTATTGTCTTAAAAGACTGATATACCTCTTCAACTTGAACTTTATCCTTAAAATTTTGAATATTGTCTGTCAATTTTTTTATAGTTTTTTCTGTGTAATTCAACAAGCTTAGACAAAAAGCAATATCACGCCATTGCCTCTCTTCATGTGTCACCCGGAAGCGTAAGCATAACTTTTCAACAAGACTTTCAACCTGGCGATCTTTTTGTATTAGACCCAAAATATGTCGCATTATAATATGATATTTTTCTTCCTCGATATTTAAGTTGACGTCACTAAGCTTAGATATAATATCGGGTAGGACATTGTATAAAATATTTGATTTACATGCGATTTCTTTGAAGAATTGCTGAGTCATATTTTTAATTTCATCGTTCGGATCAACTATGCACATCGCCAAATCAGATATTTGTCCCTTCACTCGAATCATTTCATGCAGAATTAGATGACTGAGCATTTTCACTGCTGTTAGTCGAAGTTCATCGTTTGGTTCGTGAAGTGTTGAATAGAAATGTCCTGTCCATGGTTCTAAAACATTTGGGAAACGAAACGTTAGATCAGAGAGGCCCACTACTATGTTGCATTTAATTTTAATATTTTTTGTCATGTGCAGAATATTCATTAGAAATGACATATGAGCTTCACAAAATTTTGATGATACCGACATCAGTCTGATTAATGTTAAGCAAGCAGCTTGTTGCAAAATTTCGTCATGGTATTTTGTTGGGTACTTGCAGATTTCTATAACCAAAGGGAACAATTTTGTTAAAATTCCTTCAGATGAGTAAAGTAATTCGTTTTCACAAATATGATTTATCAATTCAGCAATACTGTCTTCTGCTGTGGCACCCACCAACTCTTCATCTGGCTGAAAATATTAAAAACAAATAATTTTCTCCATGCAGTATTTAAAAGAGGGATGTGGAAGACTAGACGAATAATTTCCTACAATGTTGGATTGCAATTTCATTATCATAAGGATGATACTTGAAATGCTAGCTACCATATAGAAATTTTTCGTTTCGTGTACCATCATAATAACTCATGTCTTACCTCTTGTTGAGGCTCAGCAGCTGTTCCAGAGAGTCTTTTAAGTGATTCACTTGCCGACATATCGAGATTCATTGTTTTCCTCTTATTATTACCCTTTTTCTTCTTCAGATTATTTTTCTCTTCCTTTAAATCTTCCCGATATTTCATGTTATTATACACGTCAATGTCCAAGAAAATCATTTCTTTCGTTGTTATAATTCCCACAAGATGTATAAATCTTGACAAAAGACAAACAGGTACCTGAAGACTCACCCCGGTTCCATCACCCTGACCTTGAGATTGACCTTTTTCACTTGGCTGCATTTCCTGAGACTCCTGAGATTGTGCAAGGCTTGTGTTTTCGAAAACTGATTTTTTCAACTTTACATGAACATTGACCAAGAGTTTTTCACACAAAACATCGGGCGCTTGGCAGATTTGATAGAAAAATTCAACAGTTTTCATAGAGATTTCATCAAAATCTTGGATTTGTGGATGAAAGAAAAACTTTTCATAGCATGTATAAACTTTCTGTACAATTGGGTGATTGTCTTCATATCTTTTGTAAAATTTTGATTTAAATTGTGGATGAACAGAATTAAGAAGAAAACTCATGCATCCAACATAAATTCGTGGATCTTTCATGGCCCTTTCTTCGAAACCAAGAGTTTCAATAATGTTAATATTAGCTGTTGTTATAGAAGATTTTGCTCTGCAAAAAAAAAAATATTATTTATGGCTTTGATAAAATAAAATGAAATGTAAACATACGATGATGCCATAATTAACAATTGAAGAGCCTGCCGAGATTCATTTTCAGTGGTGCTGTCGAGTTTCATTGTAAAGCGTTCAAAAAGAACTTGTATAATTTGCGGATCTATGTCCCCATTTTCCACCCATTCTTTAACCAAAACTTCCATGGCCGAATAATGTCCGTAAGTGAGATCTTCGAAAAATGCGCTCAAGTTTTGTACAACTTTTATAGAATGAGCTCTAAAATAAAGTTGAAATTAATAATTTTAAAAATTTACAGAATGAAACAAACATTTTTCAGATGGAACTAAACTAATCTTTTTATAGATTAAATAACTCTTTTTCGATAAGCCGTTTCCAGATTGAATAAAACTTTTTCTAGCCTTTATGTTATCAATCATAATTAATCATACCATCTACTACAAAAAAAAAAAAAAAAAAAAAAAAAAAAATTATTGATAAATAAAGAAAGTATGTTCTCACTTAATTTCACTATAAAGAAAGCACATAATCTTGTTTAATTTTAGATTGCAATGGTATCAAATGGAATGATTACCTGCACGTGCCGCTGTTAAGAAAAAACTTAAATTACGATATTGCACTCAACAATCTTACTATTTAAGAAACATCCCAATAGTCAGTTCAGTAAAACAATATCTTCTTAGACTAGAAAAGAATCGAAAACAGTGATTAAATGCAATGCCGACTTTTTTTTTCCGCATAAAATTTAGTTTAGGAAGGTTTCAATCTAACCACAAATTTTTGGAAAACGATAATAACTTTGCAGACGGCAAAGAGCGATTTTGAAAACAGCTTATATGCGAACAGCAGATTCAACTGCTTTATCAAATCTGAACATAATAATACTTATTGATATTTATAAAGCTACTAAATGAAAGTCAAAAACAAGCATTACAAATTTTTCATGCAGGTACCATAAGCAAAAAAGTAATTGCTGCCAATAATTACTGGATTTAATACAATATGGCTTACTAGACAATTCACTTCCGCTTTAGCATTATTAAACAAATTAATCGAACATTGTTTGGTTAACACCTTTATTAATTTTCATATAATTAAAACAGTAGAATTGTATAAAAAAAATGAATTTAATCAGGGCCATTCGTTTTAACTGGTCGTCAATATTTGATAGGATTATAACTACCCGATTAGGTACCAGTAGGTAATGAAATGTCATACGAATACGTCACTGCATAATGTTCTCAATTTCAACTTAGTAGATATCATTCTATGAATGCAAAAACCTGCTCCAAAAACACAATGCTTAAGCATGTCATTGTAAAATAGAGCATGAGTACAGTCACCCAAAGTAATCACGATATCTTTAGTTCTCGTCAATTTATTTATTATATTAAGGGACTTCATTATCCAAGGAAGCTTAACATACTGTACCAAACTATTGATATTGAAAGCTTCCACCACCAAAATACAAATTAAGTGCATGATCCCGAAAACAACATCAACGAAGAGTGAAGTATAAGAAAACATTCCCTCATATCAGCTACTACAGGCGAAAGCTTAAATCTAAAGAGACCGAGAGCAATGACAAAAAATTTAAAATAGAAAGGGCGTAAAGAACATAATCAACTCCACTAGTGATCGCAGATATGACAGCGAGTAACATTGAAATACCAGAATACTGTATCGAAAAACTAAACAAAATCCCATCTTAAAAATTTGCTATAAAAAGACAAAATTGAAGGTTCTGAACCAGCACTGAAGATTGGTAAAACATTTAATTATTTGGATTATGCTGGCGACAAATTTTGTCAAATTTCACGCTCTTTTGCCCTTCTAAGCCCTACGAACCAGTATAAAAAAATCAAATAGTTGAAATCATTCTGAAAAGACGGTGAAACTATTCTGAAAAAGTTCTATTTATCCGGAAAAAAATTAACTTAATCTAAAAATGATACATAATAGAATATATATGTATAATTAATAAGGTAAATAACTCTTACCTTCCTTGTTGATCAGTAGTAAACAAAACTCTCTTGTAAGCATTTAAAACCGCATCTCTCTTCTCCTTATCCCCAGACCATACTAAATACAGCATTCGGCGCATACCGCATTCTGTTCCTTTAATACCAAATAAGTACGCCGTTGTAAAGAAATCTACAGCTTCAAAAACATCCGTATTTATCTTTGACATTAACATTTCTTGTAATTTAGGGACGGCTTTTGTAATAATCTTAGAAAATTCAATAGAATCAGCTAAGAAATTTACAGTGTTTTCCTGGGTTACAAATTCTTCATTCTACAAAAAGTAAGTAAAATCATCAAGATTTATTAATAATTAAAATTAGTAATTTAAATTACAAGTTCCTTGCAACCATTACTTAAAAGCAGATAAGATTTCAAGAGTGCCATGTAGTAAAGACATTGCTCCTCAAATTTTAGAGTTATCCTGGAATATTTCAAAATAGACAAAATCACTTTGATAAAAATGCTTGATATATGACAGGTGCCTGTACCTCAGTTCAGAGTTTCCAGCAGCAAAATCTGCTTGTTTTACCAAGGTTACCGCTTCCTTATATTTCTTTTCCGTCAAGTAACTGGAAATCCTTTGCACGAGATCTTCATAATTTTCTTCGCTATTCATGTGCTCCTGAGTACCTATAAAAGAGTCTGTTACAACAACTGTTCTTACATAAGACCGTAGCGTAAATACATACTTTGATGCAACATCTCTTCTACTATCGGGAAAAGTTCCGGTACCACTGTCTCCCAATGTTTCTCTAATTCAGATGCCTTTTGACTTTGCTCAACCATGTCTTTACGTAGTTTCTCTAATTTTTCAGTTTCCTCCTCATAACGTTTAATTAACTCAGCTAAAGTAAGTTTCGCCGCAAATGGATTTCTTTCGAGAAAAGACTTTATTAAAACAGTGGCACTTTTTCTTACGCTTGAAGTTCTATCGTCCAAACGTTCAACAGCCCCCCTTAAAACCCTGTGCTGAAACGCTAAGGGAACAGCATTTTCTTCTTTCATGTGATTCCATATTTGAAGTACTTTAGATCGCACATGAGCTGATATATCGTTTATATGAGCCAAAAGATCCTCAAGAAATTCATTTCTAATTTCTTTAAGGTCTTCTGATAGATCTTCAGATGTTAACTCACAAGTAATAACATCTCCCATAATTTGGAGAATACAATTTCTAAGAACATAAGATTCTAGGCTTAGAAATTCCTCTGCCAGAGTTGATAAATGGGGAATCATTATTTTTGGAGCAACCGTCCCAAGTTCTGTTAAAAAAGTACTGAAATTTTTGGATATTTGCGAATCAGCAGCATCCACACTAAGCGTATCCACAATATCCGTAATAAGCACAGAGAAAATTGTATTAATTCCAAAATCTTCATACAACAAAAATAATCCATTCGCCGTAGGTGCCAAAGCATTTTCACTTATCCTCAAGATTTGTAATATGCGGACAGGAAAAGTTAGTGCATGATTGTATCTTTTAATTGCAGTACCCAATATTTGAAAGATAGTATCCCCGATATTGCGGTCCTTTAAAGTGTAAATTTCCAAAGTGCGGTAAGCTATATCGCAAATCATGCTGAAAAAGTTTATGAAAATTTTTATTTGCGTAAAGCAAGAAAATTATATTATATAGATAGGCCAGGCACATTATGCCCATAATATACATATTATTTAATTACTAGAGCTAGCATTGGAAAACTACAAGAGTGAAAATAAATTGAAGGTTTCGGAAATTACTGAAATTAAAAAGAAGGAAATGATAATGTTTCAAAATGTAAGTGGACCAGAGACCATGTTAGATAAATCTGTACGAGATATAAATTTTGTTATCAAAAGGATCCTATGTCAACAAGATAGAGGCAAGGTTGACAATTATATTAAAAGCAAAACTTAAGCCGCAACTCAGGGTTTTAAAAATATGCGGTGAAAAAAATGTAAAAGATAACTATTTAGTGGAAAATTTGTAATATTATAAGTAATATGGAATCTATGACAAAGATTTTAAATTATTAAAAAAAAAACGCTGCGTTAATCGAAGCTGAACAATCACATTTTCTGAGTGAGTAGTCCGGTGAACGTTGACAATCGCAATTGATTGCAATTTGAGAAAGTTGTAATAAAAGATTTAAATGGAAATCCAATCCAAAGCTCTTTACAAAGTTGACATAACAAAATTGGAAATGTTTCTTGTTTTCAAGAATATAGGGGATCCGGGACATAATGACGAACGATTTTTCTCTAGATTTATCTTAAATCCCTGAATCGATTTCTTAAAGTTTTAAATATCCTTATGAAGTGCGCTGTTGACCTAAGTGGAGTAATTACCAATTCGTCACTATGTGCCACATACGGGGCATAATGACGAAGGGCTCGGGCGTAATATGTAATGTCGGGTGTGGTTGTGTGCGGATAGCTCGGGAGTAGTCCAGGGTTAGGTTCCGCGACGTTTATATTATTTACAACAAACTTTGGATATTTTTATATCTGTTTTATTCACTGTCTCTTATTACTAACAATTCTAGATTTCAGCATTAGTTTCTATTTGGTTAAATTTATATATTTTTATATATATTTTGTAATTTCATGTGGTTTCTTTATTAGATCTACTTTATTATTCACTAGTATAATTCACTTTAATATTACTTTCACTTTATATATGAAGTTTATTTAATAAATTCTTGAGAGGCTATTTAATAATAATTTCAACAATTTAACCGCAAGTGGTATATCCTGGTGAGTATGCGACGAGGTCGGGCGCCTTAATATAAATACAAGTGCGGATATTCTTACCTAGGCCAGTACACAAAACGTACGCATGTCATAAGTAGAAACAGAACAGATTAGCTTCGTGGTAGTAGTGCAAATATTCTAGCCTAGACCAATACGAAAGTCGTACGCACGTCTTTAGGCAGAAATAGCACGGGGACGGACAGGCGGTAAACTGGTGTGCGGAAATTTTGACCCAGACCAATACGAAAGCCGTACGCACGTCTTCAAGCCGAAACAGCACGGGGACGGACAGGCGGTAAACTTGTGTGCGAATATTCTGACCTAGGCCAATACGAAAATCGTACGCACGTCTTAGGCAGAAACAGCACGGGGACGGACAGGTGCGGATATTCTGACCTAGACCTGGACTGGTTGCTTCTAAGTTCGCTATACTGAACTGGACTGGACTTCGATATCTGCTGGTCTCCGGTAGTAGCTAGCACTGGAGTTCTGCTCTGCTCGATCTCACGATCAAGACTTCGATATTATCTGGTTTCTGGTAGTAGCTGGCTCTGGAGCTCTGCTCTGCTCGAGCTCACGATCAAGACTGATTTCTATCAATCAATCAACCAATCAATCAGAGTTCTTCACACGCGATTTACGAAACAAAACGAATTATGGCGAAATTATAAACCGAACCGATATCCCGGGATATTTGAAAATATTTACGTACAAGCTTTAATTTTGGCCTAGGTTTCACTTTTGTCCTTATTCACTTTACACTTTAATTGTTCGAATAATTATTAACTTTAGGTTACGCGATGTCGAAAAATTATTAACAGCTTGATGCGCGACGGCAAGCTGTGTTCTTGTCTATTGTTTAAAAATTTTGGGATGTGTGGATTTAGAGGAATAGGGAAGTTGGATGGGAGTGGGAAGTTGTGGAATGTTACGAGATTTCTCTACCTTGCTGTGGGTTGAAGACTGGCGTTTCTTCCAACATGATGAGAATATTCAGAATGGTCCAGCGTTGATAAATCCCACGAAGATCGAGATGCCAGGATGGTGTCCTATCCACGATGGTGGTTTCCTTTACTAGTGAAGAAAGTAAATCTTTCGCCCAGGTAATAAATATTTCTCGTTTCCGAGTTGATAAGGTGAAGAGGTGATAAGTAATGGAAGCTTTCAACTTGAAGTTGCGTCGAAAGCTGGCTAATGAGGAGGTTGGGATGTTGAGAGATCTTCTCAAGTTGTTTGACCGCGAGAGAAAGGAGATAGCCCTCGATTGGAGTGATGTTTGCATTGTCATACAGAAAGGTGTTGTGAAAGTAGTGTCCGTCAGGTTTCCTGTACAGGCCCTTAGGATCTTTCTTTCGAGGGCGTTGATTTGCTTCATATAGGATGGCGAAATAGTGTGCCAGATGGGGAAGCAATAGCAGATAATTGGGCGGATGAGCTGTTTATATATAAGCAGCTTTGAATCTTTCGGGAGACCGTTTCTCCTTCTGGTAATAGGGTTGAGTAGGGAGTAAGCGTAGTTGACTTTCCTCATGGTCAGCTTGGTGTGATTGTTGAATTTCAACAGATTATTGAAAGAGACACCAAGATATTTGGTGTTCTTTGAAGGCTGAAGCTTTTCGTTATTGACTTCGATTTCGATGTTGTTGGCTCGTGTGGTGAGATTGGGTCTTCCGCTTGTGGAGCAAAATTGGCTGACATGGAGTGGGCGTACGTAAGGGAGTCATCAACATAAAGTAGTGTGGTCGTTGGCAGGCTGATCATAGGTGAAAAGATTGAAGAGAATTGGTCGAGGACTGAACCTGGGGGGGGGGGGGGGGGGGGACGAGCACTGACTGATGTTGCCTGAGATCCGGAATGACAGAAAGCTATGTATAACCCGGATGAGATAAGGCGGGAACTCGAGGTTTATAATTTTGAATATTAGCCCGTTTGTCCAGACTGAGTCAAACGCTTTCTCTACATCTTAGTTCGCTCTCAACAGCGGCCCTGAGTGTCGCTTTTTCGGCTTCAAACCCGGGATTAATACCACTACTTTCACTCATAATTTTGTTTACACAAGCTGGTACACAGGAAGGTGTCCTTTATCACCGCACTTGTTGATATTTGATTTGTTTTTACCTGATTATGTCACACTCACTATACTTTTCACTATTTTGAATGCATGTGTCTGTATATCTTTTCACTAATTTTTGAATGTATGTGTCTGTATTACTATATGATTCACACTTTTTACACCACTTAAGCAGTCGCGCACAAAATAAATATGGAATACTGTCGGTAAAACTGTGTCTGTGAAAACGAATACCAGAATACTTAGTATATTGCTATCACTTTGAATCTCACTGACTGACTGACTATGACTGATTTCTACCGTGGCGGGCCCCTTTATATATGCGCAGTCAGCAGTGGTGCAGTGTACAATAGACCTGGCGGCGTTAGCTTCGTCTATTCTCCCACTGCTGGTCGACTGGCTTCTTCGATCAGCATCTGTGTGGTACGGATGCGCAGTGACATTGAGTGTATGATATGCCCTAGCCGCGTGATCGGTTTTGATGTCGCTGATGTAGGTTTTGGCTTGTTTTATTTCTCTGCTTGTGAGAAATAAATCATGTAGATGATGGGATTTTGGATAGGTTTTTGCAGGAGTATCGAAGAAACAGCTAGGTTCTTGATTTAAAATTCGCTCGTTTATGGAATTACATTTTTATTATATATTTTGGAAATTCGGAACTTCTTGGAACTGCCACTTACCTAATTGTCAAAATTGGGACTGGTTTCAAATTTATCACTTAGGTCTTTTCAAAATTCTTGTGTCCGTTTTTAGTCTCTTTTGAGAATTTTGTTTTAATTTGTTTTATATTTTTGTGTCATCTTGTTTTCGTTTCGTGTTTATTGTTTGTATTAATTGTTTTAACTGTCCTTATTGACTTTTATAGCTTTTAGTTTAGCTAGCGTCTTTTTTCTTACACTTTGTAGAGCTTTTTGCAATTAATTTTAAGACATTTTGAAAAGAGCCTAAGATCTAAAAATAAGTCTATTTAAATAAAAAAAAATATTATCTAAGCTACAACTCCGAGTATACAGAGGAGGATTATAGAGTAACAAAGTAAATAATAAAATCAATATAGAAGTGATAAATAAAGAAAGCATCAAATGATCATGTAGACAATTCCTTATGATACCCTCTAGACGAATGCCCGTATGTAATTTCGTATGGTCAACTCTATGCAAGTTTAATTGTTGAAGTGGTTTTTCGCATATTATTTCTAAAACAGCTCGTCAGACAGTAAAAATGATTACGACCAATTTCATATGATTTCATATTTTGAAAAACTTTTCAGTACAATAAAATGTTTGGGCTGATCGTTTTCACAGTATACGTAAAAAGCCAAAAATTTTATATGGCAACACAAAGAGGAGTTGTCCGACTTAGCCCATTTTTGAAATTATATTTACTATTTCTATGAAAGAACCGTGTACAAAATTTCAGCTCTCCATGTTTACGCGTTTTCAGGCAGTGTCCAAATATATAGTGAAAAACGAAATTTTTGCGTGGCCCAAATCCCATCTGTAAATTTCAGCTCTCTAAGTACACGCGTTCTCAAGTTATCCTGATGACGGACGGACACGCAAAAATCAAAATAACTTTTAATATTAAGGGTACCGGAAAAGAATGTGTTTTTTTTTTTTAAATAAAAGATGTGAATACTTATAAGAATTTAATTTACAAATATTAATATAATTTCCGCGGTTTGATATAATCTTCCTTCATCAATCTGCCAAATTTAATATGTACCTCGCACAAAAAATTTGCTGAGTTTTGATTCAAAATTTTCAATAATTCCTTTTTCACATCGTCATTTGTTCGAAAATCTTGTTTGTTCAAATAATGCTGAATAGATCTAAAAAGATGGTAATCAGATGGTGCAATATCTGGACTATACGCACGGTAACGCATTCTTTTCCATCTGAGGTTGTCTAATTTGTCACGGGCTATTTTTGCCGCATGCGGACGAGCGTTGTCGTATTGTAGGAACAATTATTTTCGATGCATGAAGTATAATTTTTCCAGTTATGAGGTGTTGCAAAACGGGTGTTTCCGATTGCATTCTTAAAAGATACTCGCATGAGTCTATTCGATCGCCTAGATGCTTCCCGCGTATTTCGTGCGATATCCATCTACCCTCTCTCCACACCTTCCCGATTTTTTTAAGGTTCTTTTGAACACTCGACCATGAGTATCTCAGATTATTCGCAATTTTTTCAATCGATCAGCAGTATTCAAAGCCCAACTAATCCCCAAAACTGGTCAAGGAAAAAAACAACATTTTTCCGTACCCCTAATATTATGCGCTGGTGTCGAACCCATTTTGCTCTACCAGCATTATTTCTTTGCATTACATGATTACATGATTTCATGCAGGGTATAATAATTAAAAGGAAAAGTATGATTACAGGGTAGCAACATGGAAAATACAAATGAAGAGTGAGATTGCAGAGTAACATTTTAGTAAATAAATAAAAAAATAAATTTTTAGAAATATAAAATTCAATGGTGTGAGTGTGAATTGTGTGAAAAACATAGCTAGTAAATTTAATAATTACTTCATTGAGAGTATGGAAGCAATAAATCAATCCATTACAAGTGTGCCATTTGTGAAAGTAATAGGAAACGTACAATCGATCTTTAAATTCAGACTTATAGAGCAATTGGATATTAGAAAAGCTTTAAGATCCATAAGCAAAAAAAACTTTAATTTTGTTGGTGCCAAGATGCTTGTGGACTTGAAGTATGTGGCCCGGCACTTGTTCACTTGATAAATACGTCAGTGATATCAGGTCGCTTTCCGGATAAATGGGAGGAGTCAGTAGTTACACCAATAGCGAAGGTTACTGGAGTAGGAAACTGTGAAGACTTCCGCCCAATTAATGTTCTACCAACGTATGAAAAAATATTGGAAGCACTCGTTTAGATGCAGCTTGATGAATAGTTCAACAATCTTTTCATTGAGAGCCAGTCAGGCTTTAGGAGTCAACACTCATGTGAAAGTGCGCTTAGTGTTCTTTGCTGAGGATGCCCTGTTGTTTCTATCGAATAATGACATTTGTGCGTGCGAAGAAAAAGTTCAAGGAGATCTGGTTATATTGAGTAAATGGTTTCAGTATAATAAATTAAAGCTTAATATAAATAAATCTAAATGTATGGTGTTTAAACGCCAATTAGTGTTAACTTACGAATAAGTTTACTGTTTATGTTTTGGACAAGTGGAAGAAATTAAATATCTTGGTGTAATTTTGGATTTTCGACTTAAATTTAATCTTAATGTGAATTATGTTACGAAAAATATATCGAAAAAAAATTTTTTTTTTTAAAGAATAAGGAATAGATTAGATACATTACAAGCAATAAATGTTTACAAAGTAATTATAAAGCCCCATTTTGAATATTGTTCAACTGTGTTGTATATGTGTGATGAAAGTGCGTTCACGAGGCTTCAAAGGTTGCAAAACAAAGCTATGAGGGCTATACTTAAGTGCAGTAGGTACACAAGAATATCAGATATGTAAAGTGCATTGTGTTGGTTAAGTGTCAAACAGCGTGTAGCTATGAATGTGTTCTTGTTTGTTGACAAAATTAGAAGGGGATGTATGCCTAACTATTTAACATGCCTAATTAATTAAAGTGAAAACCCAAGTATACAGTAATTAGATTGCAAATAATAACCTAAAACACTTAATCTTTAAATAACTACGCTCAATATATAATATAGGAAACATGAATTGTGCGACACATGAAATTCTAATTAAAAAATTTTGCTGACCACGGACTTAACCTCACAAATACGCAACACTTTTGAAGGGCGAAAGTAATTTATTAACAGAATGGATTAATGTGAGAAATATTGAGTAAAATAATCAAAACTATAAAACGCTCACCAAGCGCACTAAAGATCCCTATTACCGAACTGAGGCCCCTTACCAATGGTGGGGTTATAATTAAAACTAATTCTGCAGAAAATAATATGTCTCTCCATAGGGAAGCAAGCGAAGTACTCGGTAATCAATACAGCGTTATGCTCAGCAAGAGAAGAGTACCCTGCCTATTCATCACTAATTTAGATAAGAATTATACGTCGGAAGAACTGCTTACTGAACTGCGAGAACTTAATTACTCTTTCAAGGAGCAACTTAAAGTGACTCATAGCAAGCTTAGCAAACGTAACAACAAATGGACTATCTTTTTTGAGGTTTGTGCATCTACATACAAACGTATGGTTGGGCAATTTGTCAATATTGACTGGAACTCACACTATGTCCGTGAGGACTTCAACATTATGAGGTGTTTCAAATGCCAAAGGTATGGACACATGTCGACAAATTGTGAGAATCAAGAAACTTGCAAGAACTGCGGAGAAAATCATGAAACTCCAAGCTGCACGAGAAACAGAGTCTCATATATAAACTGTCAAATAAAATCAGAGAGAAGTAAGGAAAGCACAACTGAAGAATATATGCACACTGCTGACAGTAAAAAATGCCCTGAATATCTAAGGCGCGCAGAGATAATTAGAAAGAAGACTGATTATACTACCGTAACCTTATAAATAGGCCCAACATGATTAACTTGCTATATCTGAATATCAGGATTGTAAGAAATAAGCTAAATGAACTCGAATTACTGGTCACAAAAAATCCTTTGATTGATGTTATAATTCTCAAAGAAACTTGGTTATACTCTAATGAGGTTAAATATTATAATTTGAATGGCTATGAAGGGATTTTTAACTGCAGAATGGAGAGTCGTGGGGGAGGAACTGCGATATATGTTAAACAGGGAATAAAATGTAAAAGTATCAAATTGGATGCCAAATATAATATGATATTGATTGAAATAACAGTTAACAGTAAAAAACATTTCAAAATTATGACAATGTATAAATCACCGAATGAACCACAAGAAGAATTTATGGAATACTTAGAGAACTTGATAAACCATCACAAAAAATTCCTGTTCCTGGTAGACATAAACATTGATTTGTTGGCGCAAAATAATACAATAACCCAATACCCTGAATTGCTGTCCAGTTATAACTTTAAAATCCTCAATCAAATAGACACTGAACACCCGACTAGGACTACAGAAACAACAGCTACCATAATTGATCATGTTTTTACGGATATTTATGAGACGGTTCGGATGGACATTCATATTGAGGTTACATCAATATCGGACCACAATTTGATTAACGTCGCGCTTACTGAAAAAACTCTACAAAAAAGGAGGATGACCACTAGAATTATTTCAATATTGGATGAAGAGAAATATAGAAGAAAAATAAGGGAGCTAATTACAAAATCTGAAATAATGACAGTTGAGAAGTTTATTGAGCAAAAAATATAGCACAACTTACAAAAAGGTTAGATCCAGAAAGAATGGATGGATTACTGCCAGAATTATCATAGAAATGAGGAAAAGAGAAAGACTCTACAAAAAAATGAAAAAAAAAGCACCGGAAATACTGAGACAAAGAAAGAGTACATACGTGCAAAAAACAATGTCAATATATTAGTAAAGAGAATGAAACAACAATATATAGACAAACAGCTCCTAAAAGCAAAATCCGATTCTAGGAAAACATGGAAAATAATTAATGAGGCAATTATAAAAAAGGAGCAAGTGAGCAAGGAAACTATTGAAGAAATAAGATACTCTGGAAAAATTTAAACTAATCCAAAAACAATTGCTGACACTTTCAATCTATATTTCACCAATATTGGTAATGTACTAAGGGAAAAATTGCCGACAAGAGAACCAATTGCAAATAGAAATAAAGAATTGTCAATCTTCCTCGAACCTACAATTCCGGCTGCAATAGATAGTATAATAAAAACACTTAGGAAAGAGTCTGCTCCTGGACTGGATGGAATCACGACAAAAGAACTAGCTATTGCTGCGGACCTGATAAGTCCCATCCTGTCTGACCTCATAAACCAAACTTTATCAATAGGCAAATATCCAGACATCTTGAAGGAGACAGAAATCTTGCCTATATTTAAAAGTGGAGATAAAAAGGAAATCAGTAACTATAGACCAATAGCAATTCTCAGCTCCGTGGGTAAGATATTTGAGAAAATTATTGAAAAGAGGCTAAGAAGATTTATAATCAAAACTGGAGGGTATGACCTGAAACAATTTGGATTTCAAGAAAGTTGTGGTACGGAATCAGCCACAACAGAGACATTAACGTTATAAATGAATATTTCGATCGGGGACTGTACGTAGGAGCGCTGTTTGTCGAACTTCAAAAAGCATTTGACACTGTGGATCATGAGCTTCTGCTGAAATTACTCGAAGAACTGGGGATAAGAGGCATAGCCAATAAACTATTGGAAAGCTACCTAAAGGACAGAAAAGTATTTACGAAGGTACAAGGTGCCTATAGTGACGCGCAAATTCTTTGTACAGGCGTACCCCAAGGCTCTATCCTTGGCCCAAACCTTTACTTGTTGTACATCAACAACATCCAGAACGTAGGTATTAAGGAAACTTATCATATCTTTGCTGACGACACTAATATAATCTATGGAGCGAAGACGGAGGATGAACTACAAAGAATCATGAATGAGGACCTTATGAGATTTAAGCACTGGACGGATGGTAACAGGTTGTCTATAAATGAAGATAAAACAAAATATATACTATTTCGGCAGCAAAATAAAAAAGACATAAACCCGGAAATAAAGAATTGGATCATTGAGACTACAGAGAGTAAAAGAAATTAAATACCTTGGGCTTATCCTAGATGAGCAGCTAAAATGGAGAGCTCACGTAAATATGAAAATCAACAAGATTATTCCGTTGCTGGGAGCAGTTAAAAGAATAAATTTTACCCTTAGTAAGGAAACAGCCAATCTAATATACAATACACATGTACTATCTCACAGCAAGTATAATATACTCACATGGTCTCAATGTACAAATAGCGTTATGAACAGGGTACAAACAACTAAGACTCTTTACAATATGCCTTGGCTAACACCCACAAAGGATGTCCTAACTAGAACTAATAAACCCAACCTAAAGCAAATAGTATTTGTGGAGAAAGCAATATTCAGAAATAAGAACAGAAACAGCCAGAACAGAGAGGATACGTTCAGGACTTCATGACTTCCTCAGGAGATCAAAAACCTGCAGAGCCTAAATAACTTCACCAGTAAGGTAAAAAGTTTTGTAATAAATAATGACCATTTTAGCAGCTAGCTTGTAGTGGTAGGGGACTATGACTCCTATAGATGACTTCTTTTCATTTTTTTTCCTTGTCTAGTTAGAACTTGAGATGTTCTGGTTTTTTTCTTATCTAAAGACATGTAATGAGTTGAAATGTAGTATGTGGTGTTTGACAATGTTAGAAAATTTTTGAAATGTATGTTATGTAGTACAGAGTTAGCAACCCTTCAACCTCATTCTCATACCAGCAAAGCTGACTGAAAGGAGTTGAACGACATATACTTTAAAGAAAAAAGATAAGTAAATTAATTAAGTGTGAGTAATCTTGTGGATATGAGTAAAAATAAATAAAACAAAATGTTAGAGATATACAGCCATACTTGTTAAGTAATGCAAATGACTTTCGATTGCCATTATTTGGGAATACTTTAACCCAAAATAGTTTAGTGTATATAGGTTTTCAGTTATTTAACATGTTACCATCAAATGCTAAAACAGAAACAAATATTAAAATTGTAAAAAAAAACACATTATAGAATTTGTTAAAAATAGTTTCTAGAATAATAATGTCATGATATTGTACAAAAATAGTAAGATAACTAAATAAATCAAATCAATCAATCAATCATTACGGTGACAACTAGGATAACTAGGTTCCAATGGTCCTCAGACACATTTGAATAGATATTCAACATAAGAATATGTAACTGTATTAATAAAAGAACATACAATACAACATCTTAATATGTAATATTAAGATTAATAATAAATAGTAACAGAACTAGAAAGCAATATACATTACAGCTTTAAATAATTACAATAAACAATAATGTGTGAGAAATAAAAGAAAAACACAAAGTAGATCAGTTGAATAGGATCAAGCTGTGCCTAATGATCTTAGGTACATTGTTCCACATGGTGGCTTCTTTTAAGAAAATATTTCTACTACCGAATCGAGTACAAACCCATAAATTACTCATATCTAAGGTTGTCCATTCTACTCCATGATAAGCGCCTTTCAACATTACAAGTCCATTCCCTCCAATTATACATACACTGTTAATATACTTGTCACAGTCCAACATTTGGCCTACCAAAAGGCCACTTTAGAGCAAGCTGGATCTCGTCTGGCGTAGTGACCGGAATGAGGCAGACGAAGAAATTCTACTCCTCTTTCTTCTTCAGACGCACAAAATTATTAGCAGATAATCGCTCAGGCAGTGTACTAATGCAGTGAAGGGACATCGCCTCTACAGTTACTTTTTTTAAGAAGATAGGAAAATCCGACAGTGAACTGTGTGGACTGTTCGAACAGGAAGATGAAACCTCGAAGTATATCAAATCAAATCAAATCAGCATTTATTTATATACCCCTGCAAAAAGCAACGTTGACTATCGCACTAGATAGATTAAAAATAGATTACTAACAGCAGAATAAACAATAAAATCATTATAAGCAAGAGCAGCACATATGAAAATGGGTGGACTGTAACAGTCCTTACAGATAATATTAGAAGTCAGATGGACCGTAGGTAGTCCGTACACATAAACAAATTGAGATTAATAGAGTAGAAATTTAGGTTAGGATTAAGATTATTGAAGTAGTGGTATGTATAAAGTATATATATAGTTATATGGGAGTGTCCCGCACTTGCAGCATTAAGGTAGCAAATCACTGCAGACGCATTTATCTCTTCAAACAAGGTATGCAAACTAACCCCCCCCCGCCTAAGGACAATAATCGAACTTGTTAAAACGCTAGATTCGGGGAGACTAGAATAGATCAACTCTGGGCGCGGTGCCCGCATGATCATAGTGGCCTAGTTGACCCTATTCTTAGCCTAATGAACAGAGAAGAAGCATTTCAAGCTTAAATTATCGAGAGAGAAGAACACTATATCCACATAAAAGAATTGAGGTAGAATAAAGATGAAAAATAATTAGGAATAAGCGAGTGGTTTCAAGATGAGGATACACTAGAGTGAACGCAGTACATAGTAAACACGGGAACGGGAGCAGATAAATACAATACAATGTAAAAATGCTTTATTAAAAGACCCTACTTTTAAGTAGACTATGACTAAGTAGCTATTTTTTTGCCCAATTAAACAATTTTTATATCAAATGAACTTTTTGAAAACAAAGATATGTAAGTACTTACTTCACAAAATTTTCCTCTGCAACCGGTGGATTCCATAGTTTTTCTAGGGGAAGCTGTAAGATATTATACAGTTGCACCAGAAATTTAAATCTTTTCCTTTCCCAATCAAGTCCCTCAAATCCTTCAATTTGTACTTTTTTAATTTTTTTCATTTGACCACCATCTATTTGCATCTGATTAAAAATTTGATCTATTGCTTTAACTGTTCCAGTTATAAGAAATAAAGTCATTTTAGTTAAATTTAAGTATGAATTGCGATCAGCACCAGGAACATCACTACTACTAAGAAATATAGCTAGTTTTTCTCCCAGTTTATCCGTAGTAAGAAGTAACAAGTCAAATGCCTTCACAGCATTTAGGACAGATATATTTCTTGCATTTTCAATCACCGAAAAATATGTATCAAAGTGATCAAAAATATAAAAGGAATTATCAGACAAGGCTTCCCGCTTGCATACTGAAACGGTAAATACATTAAAATTGGAGCGATTAAAACAAACAACGCTTACTTTTCAATTGTTCAGGTATTTCTTTTGGATCATAAACCTGCTTAACATAATAATTATCACCCTCCGAATGAAGAAGGTCTGAATTAGAACAAGGAATTACAAATTGAAAGTCCATTTTTATCCTAACGGTCCAAATATACACAAATATACGCTGTTGTCACTGGTGGTCGTTATAATTTTAAGCACAAACAGCGCGTGAAAAAACAAAGTCAAAATTGACATATGCCATTCGGTCGGTTTCCAAAAATGGCCTAAATTATCTTTTAGCTAAATAAATTATTAGACACATTTCTGGTGGTTTACAGCAAGGTGAATTACAATTACGACTAATCAGTCAACTACGACTTTTCCCAAATGGTAAATGCATGTGGCAAGATACAATTGCAACTTCGACTTCGGCTGCGACTGCGATGCCACTGCGACACGACTGAAACTAAACTTTGCTCAAAGTGCAAAGTTTGTGTTGGCTGCGGCCAACTTCAGTTCAATCACAGAAGTCCTAAGCTACACATGAAGTTGTAGCTGATATTAGCCAAATTATAATTTGCAGCTGAACTTCCAGTAACACCAACATGATAATGAAGTAAAAGCCATATGTTGCATGAAATATATGGCTTGCTTGATATCAGCTACAACTTCATGTGTAGCTTAGGTAAATTATTTTTGCAATTAGCGAAGAATTGAGGGACCAACAAACGATATTATTAATAAAAACGAGTCCAACAAACGATTACGCATTGATTGAGCTGGTTATTAATAAAATTAAATTAAAAATAAGAATTTACCGGCTAACTTGTACATTTAATAACAAATATCGTATCGACGATACTGAGGATATCGATATTTTAAGAGCCAATATATGGCCCAACCCAGGCGAGAACTTTATTAATTATCTTTTTTGTTAATAGAAGCAAAGATTTATATTAATTAATTATGTGAATTATTTCAAAATAAAGTAGAAAAAGAACATATTTTAATGCACAATACCTTTATTTACTTTTTGCAAATTGACATTTTGTTTAGAATAAGGGGCGCCCACTGGCATATATATATATATATGTCAGTGGGGGCGCCACAACCAGAATTCAATTCTTTCGATAAGTTGACGTTTACGATTTTCTGTTTTGGAAAAAAAGAGGAAGTTGCTTTTAACCGGATGCGAGGAATTGAAATTAAAGGATTTGTAAATTAAAACATTGTTAGTATAATGGAGAACAGCCTGACGAAGCCAAATTTGACCGAACAGGATTTTAATTTAATATCACGAGCTCGAGCTGAATTTAATGAGTATGGCAAAACTTTTCGTAAGCATTCCTCTAAATGCTTATTTTTTACTTACAGAAAGTCATTTGCAAAGTGTTTAAAAACATTATCGCATTTGGAACAATCATTGGGCTCAAATTCAAAGCTTTGCCATAATAAAGCAGTTGTTGAGTTCTACAAGTCTGAATGCAGTGATTATAAGGGCTTGCTTCATTTTTTGGATCAAGATCTGCTTGAAGTAAGTATTTTTTAATAATGACACTTCATTTTTTATTGTTTGAATACACTTATTTGCTTGTTTTACAACAAATCAATTTAAATTACTGAACGGGCTAGTTTTTACTCAAATAAATTTATTAATTTCAGTTGTCACACAATTGCTTAAGAATTGTCAATCATTTTCTACATTGTTTACACCCAAAATTTCAATGGTGCAGAAAAATTACACTCATACAGTATACCGCATTTTCGCAAGCAAACGAAAGGCTTGGTGTAATATAATCTAGTGTACACCTTACAAACGAATGGCTTGGTGTAGTTCCAGACTACAATAAACTTGCAAACGAATGGACCTCATAATAGTCACTTTTTGCACGCTTTTTGGCTGTCCGTGAACCCACCCATTAACAGACTACACATTTTCTTTAATTCAGTTATCACGTATGTATCAGAGCGGGTGCATAATTTGCGTGGTTACACTGGATTTTTTTAATACCCTTTGACAGGTACCTTATACTACGCAATCTCATCTTTTTGTTTAAATTAATTTACACTCATACACCACAATTTTTATTTTCCAGATTAGTGTTTATTAGTTCACCACATTTTCCTCTAATCTAGTCATTCCACGCCATGCATCCAATGTTCTGAGAAATTATTTCTTTGCTCGTGCTATTCCCATTTAGAACCGATTGAATTTTGCTCATTCCTCACTTAGTTTAATGGCATTTAAATCGCGCCCTCTTGATTTTCTCAATGTCTCAACTGAAGTCTCAACAGGTCGTGCTGGTCTCGCTCTTAATTAGTCTAAGTATTCATTTAATTTTTAGCTTTGGATTATCCACTGCACTCACTGATTTACCTCGCACAGTTCGGTGTGATAATAGGTAGTTCACCTGCACCCTCAGTTCTTATTTTTGTATAAGTTATTTTTTCTTGAAATTTTTTTTGGACAGCAGTAGATGGATTTCGACCGGCATACATTTCGTCGGCATAGTTGGATTTTTAATAAGTACCTGGTTAAGTTAATCTTAGTACATTTTTCTATTTTGCATATTTTTTGTTCACTTTGCCATTCCTATTAACACTGTTTTTATACATAATGGCCCAATAGCCTAAGTTGCTTGTTACAATTTGTGATATTATTTTCTATAGTAATACAATTCAGATTCAATGTCATATATCAGGAAAAAGCACTTCAAAATTTATGCAATTATTTTCTTCAGAAAAATGCCCACACTTGGTTTTGTGCGAGTTATTTCAATAATATAAAATTTTATCAGTACAAGATTTCGTTTTGAACGACATCGCTAATAGTCAAGCTTTCATGAAGTTTTACGTTAACTAGGGGACTCGAAATAATTCTCTAGTGGGTGATATATTTTTTCTCAGATTTCACACTTTCATTCGCTTTCTTCCGAAGCATTTTACTACTCCTAGAATGAAGAAAAAATATATTTTTTTTACTATTTGTGATTGCATGTAAGCTTTTACACTTGCACTGATTCAATAATATGCATCAGATCGCTACAGTTCTTATCAAAATCAATAAATAATGTTATCGAGCACATATGGCTTTAATGAATTATATTTCGGTAAAACCGATTTATTTCATTTTCTAACGTGAAATAATAAGGCCATATTCAAAAATCGTCTAAATATGGCTTTATTACTCTTTCCAACAACATTCCTTTATTGCATATATGGCGTATTTCACGACAAAAAAAAACACTTTTTACCAATGTAATGAATGACACATTAAGTTGCACAGTTGAAATTGGTTTGATTTACAATTTCTGTTTAAAGCGAGTTGAGTGGTTGTCAGACCGATTGATTTATGCTAAAGAATGCTAAAACTATGTAACCAAATTTTCTAATCCAACATCTGATTGAATTTTAAAATTTTTTTTTTTCATTTTTTAGAATCGAAAATTAGGAGATTATAAATCCAGAAACTTAGCGCCATCTACCTTTAATAAAGCAGTAATTTATTACCACATACGGAAACCATTTGCCGCTCTGGAAATCTTAAGTCCAATGCTCGAGAGAATGGAAGATCTAGACGAGTCTTTAACACCGAAAGCAGGGTTGCTAATGTTAATTTTGCTTTTAACTACAAATCAAGTCAAAAGAACTTATCAATTTTTAAAAGCATTTCAAAATCATCTCGGTATTAATTTGGATACGATTGCGGGTGATGAAAACTCTTCTCCGGAAAGTCTAAGCAGTATTGATGGATTCAAGAGAATGTTTAAGCTTACAGCGATGTTGATAAATGTGATAAACCATAAAATTATTACAATACCGGATGATGGTGTAAGTAGAAATTTGGGATATATTCAAAATTTTCTACCTTATTAATAAAAAGATTGTCTCAAGAGTGTGGAATTTGCTGTTTTAAAAGCTCACCAATACTATGTTGGAAAGGATTTTCAAATGGCAGCAAAGCAATTATCAAAGAAGTTTTCATCAGAATCATTTAATGTTATGTACGATCAACTTTTATAATTTGAAATTGTTATAAATGGGATTATATTGTCTCTTTTAGGCAGCATGGAGAGGATCAAGATACTTGTATTGCAAATAACATGGGAGTTATTCATCTTAGGGTCAGACATTATGCGATATCGGTGAAATTCTTTCAACATGCAATTTCTTTTGATAACCGTATTACATTGGATTTGAAAAATGCTCCCCTACACTGTATTGGTGCGACCAAAAAGCCTGAAATACTTTACAACCTAGGTGTAGCTATGCTTCATTTAGAACGACCTCGTGAGGCATTTGAGTGTTTTCTTGTTCCCTTAAAAATTTACCACAATAATCCTAGAATGTGGCTTCGAGTTGCCGAATCTTGTATAATGTTACATGAAAAGGTATGTTTGCCTATAGTTTTGCCACAAACACATATTGGAATAGGTATACCCAGGTGTGCAAGTCTAATGGGACAGCGTAATGTATGATATCTTTTTTTTCATAAATTTGTCCCTCAGAAGGCAATTCAAAAATAATTCATTGTACGTTTAGGGATAAATTTCAGCTTGTGTAAGTTTTTAACATTGGCCTTCATATCTGGGTATATTTGTTTGCAGTTTTAGCGATTTAAAGTTCTAATTTAAAGAATTTTTTTATTATAGACTTTAAAACAAAATGAGAAAAAACATATTGTATCATCCGCAATAGGCACAGGAATGCATAAAAAATATCTTTTAGAGCCAAGTCCCAAAATTCGAACCGCGTAAGTTTCATTGACTTATTCCAGGATATATAAATTTCTCTTCTTACTTTTAAGAGAGGATGGACAATCATTTGCAATACCGAATCCTAATTTGGAATTTGCCGCGCTTTGTTTACGAAATGCTGTCTCCTTAATTGATAATTGTAAGAAAAAATTCTATCAAACACCAAAATCTGAGTCAAAAATTGAGGAAAATTGGACAAATACTGACAGTGACGAGAACTTTTGTAATCCATCCATGCCTGTTAGTAAAGTAATTTTTAATGAATTGATAGCAACAATTTATGCAGCATACTCCTACGTTTTATTGCGTTTGGGAGAGTTTTCTATAGCTTTAGAATATGCTCAAAATTTACTTCTACTCGAAAATTTATCAGATGTGAATGCGTAAGTATAGTGGATATTCTCAATTAATGTTAGTCCCTACGCTATTTTATTTTATTGAAGTTATCTTTTAAAAAAATCGTATTTTATTATTGTAAATAGCATGCTTGGACATCTTTATTGCGCCGAAGCATTAATCATGTTGAACAGAGTAACAGAAGCCCGAAATCATTTGGAACCTAACTTCATTACAAATTTGAATGCTCATGACTTTGAGACAAAAATCTGGCAAATCAAGACGATTGAAGCTGCACAATCAGTGATGCGCTACAATTTAGTTGTCACACTAGTTTTACAGGGAGAATTTGATGTGGCTAAGGCTCTATTATCTACATGTGCCCATCCAGTTGTTGCTTTGAAAGTTAAAATGCTGAAAATGTTCATCGAAATAGTTGGTGGTAATGCTGACAGTAATAA
Source organism: Dioctria rufipes (assembly GCA_963924295.1). Taxonomy (NCBI): domain Eukaryota; kingdom Metazoa; phylum Arthropoda; class Insecta; order Diptera; family Asilidae; genus Dioctria; species Dioctria rufipes. The sequence goes on along the minus strand of OZ002741.1, from coordinate 233,002,977 downwards.
GTCAAAGCTTTCAAGATTTTGATAGTAATTTTATATAATAAATCAATTAATATATTCTGAACATTTGTCACTTGTTTTTTTAATAAAAGAATATAAAAAACTACTGGAAAAAATATTGTGAAAAACAGTACTCATTGTTTATTATGCCACAGTATATATGAATGTCTTCTGAAAAGAAACAAGCGAGGAGAGGAGAAGTGGAGAAGAAGGGGCATTTAACTCATTTTCAGAAAACACTTCCTTTTTACTTACATTACTCAACATTAAAGCTCACAAAAAGAAGGGGAAAGAAAATGACCGAGTGAGCTCGTACCGATATCGCGTTAATTTTCTGAAAAATAATGTCTAAGCATTTCCATTTAATTTTTCAATAATGACTTTAAATAAAGTGCTTCAGTGGATAATGTACATCGAGAAAATGTGGGTTGCAAAATGGAAACAAAATCAGTTTTTGGGATTGTCAATTTCGTCATTTTAATGTAAAAGGAAATTTTAAAATAAAAATGAAGGACTTTATAAGGTTAGTTATAGAAGAAAGCCGGCTTCTCAAAGTAGCCCAAATTTCTGTATTAACGATTTAGTATGAGAATTGGTCGAGTCCAAGTCACAGTATAGCAAACTTCCATGAGCTTGCGCTATTGCAACGTATCTTTTGGACGATTATCTAGAGTCTAGATGAATTATGATATGTAATTTCGCATGGTTGCAAGTTCCCATCTATATTTCTAGAACGGTTCGTCGGACAGTAAAAATGATTATAATCAGTTTCATAAAATTTTATATTCTGAAGAACTTTTCAGTACAAAAAAAGAAAAAAACGTCTAGGACTCATCGTATCATGAAAGCTCCATGTACAAAATTTCAGCTCTCCAGGTCGACGCGTTCTCATGAGATATTTAAATATATAGTGAAAGACGAAATTTTTGTATGGCAGCCCTACAAAACTATTTCATATGCAATTTTCATTATATTAATTAATAATTTTGGTGTTTAAAAGAAATTATTTGAATGTATAAAACATGTCTAAGAAAAATTCTTATGATGCCCTAGATAGATGAATGGCCTTATATAATTTCGTATGGTCACCTCTGTGTATAAGTTTGATTGCTGAAGTGGTTTTTCGCATATATTTCTAGAACAGTTTGTCGGGCAGTAAAAATGATTACAAGCAATTTCATAGGATTTCATATTCTGAAGAACTTTTCAGTATAATAAAAACGTCTAGAACTGATCGTTTTTACAGTACATACACGTCAAAAACCTACATTTTTATATGGCAACGCCAAAAAGGGGATGCCCGACTTAGCCCATTTTTTAAATTATTTACTATTTCTATGAGAACACAATGTAACGAATTTCAGCTCTCTACGTTGACGCGTTTTCAAGCAGTGTTCAAATATGTATTTAGTTACCATTTTTGAACATATACCTATTTACATTTTTTTAAAAAGCCTGGGTGCAAATTTTCAGCATTCGTAAGTGAATGTTATTTAAACATTCATTTTTGATGTTCCCTGTGACTTTGGCATGTTATTATTATAACCTAGATGAAATCATGGGGTATACTAGTTTATCATTTCAATTGTGACACACAGAAATAATGCTGGTAAAGCAAAATGGGTTGGACACCCACCCCATTTAAAGTTATTTTGATTTTTGCATTTCCGTTTGTCTTACTTAGAGAGCTCAAATTTAATAGATTTTCGAAAATGGGAAAAATCAGGTAACTCTTTCATGGGGGTGCCTATACAACAATTTCGTTTTTCATATTTGGCAATGAATAAATAACTAACAAGTACAAGGTAGCGACATATCGAGTGAATGCCTAGGCGTATACGTTGCTGTATACCTTACTTTTCGTAGATGTTTGACACTCGGCGAAGGGGGAGGAAGGTTGAACATGTAATATCATTCTCTGCTGCCACAGCAAAAAGAAGATGATCAATTAAATGTTTAATAAAAACATTTAAATTCAACACGATTATGATTTCACACGAACTGTGGTCTACATATGGCCACACAAAGGATGAGCACTTACGTAAAATAACACAAAATTAATTAAAAAACTTTTTACATGACTTAATTATTGTTGACAACCTCTGCAACATATCACGCAACGCAATTCACTACAAAACTATTTTTTATGATTATAATTTGAACATATCCACATGCAATAGATTCGCTTTTATTGTATATATTGAATTACCTTTTAGACGCAAAGTATAAATATAAGTAACAATCACAATGTCGGTATCAGTCAATTTCTTTTCTTTCTGACAAAAAAATCGTGAAATTATGATCCAATATTGCCTGCTGTTAGTGTTTTCATATCAACTTGTGAATGCTAAGGTATAGTAAGTATTTATTCTCATTTCTTACAAGTTCACAAAATCTCTGTGATTGTTGTAGGAAAAAAGTCTTGATTTCTTTTACGATGACTTGAAAGCAATGAACGGCTCACAGAATGTACTTCGTCTGAATTTACAAATCAGTAAAGTGGAAAGAGGACTTTTTAAGATCACTGGAGAAATTGATCAACTTGTTGAACTCGATAATAATTGGGAAGTAAGAGAAATAAAATGAGAAGTGTATAAAAAATGTAGAACGATTACAAATTTCGCATAGGTGCAATATTTATTGAATTATGCTGATGAAAGGACAAATGAATACAAGAACGTCATGGGGCTTCCTAAAAAGGGCTGGTGCGATATGATGCAAAGTTACTACAGACATTTCTTTTACGCCATTCTAAAAGATTACTCGAATGCACCCCACTATGACACATGTCCGTTTCCACCACAAAAATATATAATTACAGACCTTCCGTTTAATATAACGAAGTACCAGTCTTTTTTTAAAGTTGGATACTATCAGTTTGTATCGCTTATTCATAAAGCTAATGTCTTTCAGGCTGGCTTTATTGTTTCCGGATATGTAAAGGATTAACAATAATAGTGTACCAGTTTTGTAGACAAAAATAAATTTAAATGAAACTTGCAAGTATTTTTTCTTTCGCTTAAAATCCTGTTTCCTTTTGCTTTTGGATGCTTCAGGACCTCGTTTTCCTTTGTTGTCGACTAGGTGTGGGCGGCAAAGTTGCTTGTCCAGAGCAAAGGAGGTAAAAATATTACTAATTTATTGAACATGTGCAAACTGTAATAACATCTAATTAATAATTTATCAAAAAGAATACGAAGACAATATAAGGGTATACTAGGACAGAATGCCGTTTTGGTTTTTACATTGTGTCTAGTCCACTGACATATATAATATGGATTGCTTAACTTTCTATTTCATGTGGGCTCAATTGCTTATGTCAATAAAAGTTCTTACGCCGGTGCCAACATTAAAAAAATCATTGGCGGGAAGTTGAAAAAATAAGCGCGCAGCTCGAAAAGTGATTATAATAAAACGTTTCGAAATTCTGCTTCATATCTTATGAATATATTGCCTTTGATAAAACAATTTTATCAGTAATAACCCTAAGTAATTAATTTAAAAAGATTTATTTCGACGGACCCATTTATTTATTTTTTCTCCTCAGTTGGTACTTGGAGCTTAGTCCGAAAGAGTCAGCAATATAGAAGTGAGCCCACTTTTTGCAGTTCATTTCCATTAACGTAGTCAGTCCATATTATATGTGTCAGTGGTCTAGTCTCGAGCGTGCATCATCGTGTGTCAGGTACTAATCCTGCTAAGTCCCGTGAGACACGATTGTTGCGTTCCTTTTCTCGTTCAGAATGAATTTTTTCAATCAGTGTCGGTCTTTTTATCGGGCCGAACGATATAGTTTCAATCAGACATCGCTTTTTTCGGACTCCGTCCGAATCGTTCTGAATGCACGTGAGTTTTTCCCGGATTTAAGCAGACCGAATTTAAAAATCAACATAAACATTTAGTTATTTGAGTACCCCTGCCAAAGGCACGCATAGCGCTGGGCACATCTTAGAAAGTTACATAGTAGATTTACATATTAGAAAAACAAATAATGAAAAATAATGCAAATAACATTAGACTTAATATATAGTACAGTATAAAATATAGAATATAAAAATATAACAATATAGAAGTAGTAGCTTAATGTACAGCATAGTCCAGTGCAAAGTGCAAAGGTGCAGCACAGATAGTTGTATTAATTTGTATTCGTAAATCGGTTGTTTACAATTAGTACAAGGTGGTAATAGTTGAGTTTAAGTTGTTTTTGTTGGAAATGGTTTTATTTTTCATAAACAACAATTTTTACGGATCTATACTTACTTTTATCAAATGGAAGAAATGTCAAACACTTGAAATGGTTCTGTTTCGTTCCTTTTCTATGAGCACAAAATTAAATTCTGACATCGTTCTATCGATTCATACAGATTCATTCAGAACGAGAAAAGGAATGCAGCAGATGATAACTCGATTTTCCCGCCCAAAACTTATACAAAGTTTCAATAATGTACATAATTCTGAACGGACCAAAAACTGAAGACAACTTTAAGCGTGAATTACAATTACGACTGATCTGTCGACAGCGTCTTGATTTTAAGTCGAAGTCGACGCTGTGGTGGAATTTGTAATTAAATTAAAGCTTCAACTGCTTGAACAAACCAGCAGTCCCAACTTCTGTGATTGAACTGAAGTTGACCACAGGCGACACCACACTTTGAGCAAAGTATAGTTTCAGTCGTTGTCGCATTTGAACAAAGTCGAAGCCGAAGTCGCAGTCGTAATTGTATTCACGCCTTAGCCCTACTGTACGTAGATAAATCCATCAAATTTTTAAGAAGAAGAGAAACTTCCACTGTGTACTTCACAGTGCAGCTTCCATTATCTATTACAGTTGGGAACGGGGCCTGCCTGTTACATACTTTAATGATAATCGGAGAAAAATGGGAACGATATACAAAGTACTTTATCTGATTTTGCTTTCATCATATCAGTTGGGGTCGTGTGATAAAAAGCATAAGAACAAATACTCAGCAGAAGCTAATAAGCCGCATCTCACCACTGAAAGCTATGATCCGAATTTCAGAACAATTCCTCGGCCTTTTCGGATAGCGAAATTGAATTTAATATGGGCTAAAGCGCAACAGGTAATATACTTATATTATATATATGTACACATATATTTCATCGTCATTCATAATATCTAACAGCGATTAACGGAGCCTAAATTAAAATCATTGTACACCGAATTAAAGATACATGATAAGGAAGAAATCGGCTGGAAGCAATTAAATTCTCAACATAAAGATAAGGAAGGCATAAAAGAGGCAGAGCTTCGGCAAAAACTAATTGGTATAATGAGCACTTATGATTTATTAGAGCATTTTGATGATACAGAAAATCCTGCAAAAGTTAAACCTTATCGGGTAATCTGTCTAATTATTGGTTGAGCTTGATAGTTTAATTTGAATTCTTGATTTTTTTTTTAGAAATATGTTGATCATACGGATAGCCACATTAATAAGAGCATGTTTAAGGATAAAAAATTAAATAGATTATGGGAGAAAGCTGAAGTTGCTGGTTTTACCCCGGAAGAACTTACAGTACTTAAAGAAGAATTTCAACACCATCAAGACAAAGTTGATGTGTACTATAGTCTTTTAGATAATTTAGGTCAACCGACCAATCCAGAAAAGCACGAGAGTAGATTTTTAAAGCATGCAAAAATATTTTTTATACTTTTTATTATATAATTTTAGATGCGGTCAATGAAGACGAGCAGATAAGTTTTAATGAAATTTCTATGGCTGAAGAGCCCGATAATAATATTTTGCCCAGCACAATCAATAAAGATTATGTGAACAATGTAAATTCACTACGGGATCAACATCGTGGCATTAGAGACAGTTATGATAGGCTTGAACGTTTAGCTGCCAAAGGACCAAATAGTCAAGATTTCATAGAGCCAAAGGTGCAAGGTTTGTGGAGAATAGCCTTATCAAGTAATTTTTCTGATGAAGAGCTATCTTCTCTGAAACATGAGTTGCATCACTACGAATCTCGCTTAATTAAACTTAGAAATTTACACGCTGAACATGCTTTGCAACGAGAAAAATATAAAGTAAGCTATTCAAATAAATCGCGATAGTAATAATGTATTTCATTATTAATATTTATTTCAATTCCAGGGCGGGAAGCATTTAGATAAAAAAGATATGTTCGAAGATATGGAAGATCATATAAAAAAGCAATCTAGAAAAGTTGAGAAAATACAGGAGGGGATTGAGAAGAGAATTTTCAAACACACTGAACTTTAGGCACAGCTGATTTCTTTAGATGAAAACAGTATCGGAATTCTCAAATGCCAAAATTTAGAATAATATTTTTATAAATTTTGTAATTTTGTTATATTGGATATAAATATATAATGTTAAGTAAAACAAGAAAAAAAACGCTCCTTTAAAACTAGGGTCGACTTAAATGTGAGGTAACTAGATAACTTAATTGAAATTTGTTGGAATATGCGGTCGAGGGGATGACATACAAAAGAAGTTTTCGCTTCGTCTCAATCGAAGTTCGCACAAATATTAAAACAATTCGAGAATACCACGAGAACAAATCTCTAAACTAACTCACGATTAAAACATTCCAGAAGTAGTAACCTTACTTTTCTGCAGCTCTTACCATGTAGCCAGTGGAATGAGTAAGTTGAAATATTGGATTTAAGGAAATTGTAAAAAAAAAAATTGTTTGGTTTTTACAATAACGCTAACGATTGATTCTCTTGTGATATTGCGTGGATAATTCAAACAGAATCAATGCAAACTGAAAACGAGAAGTTTTTCCTTGCGCACCCATTTAACAAAAGCAATTACTTTTTTGTGGTAGAAGATAGTAGCTAAATATTCAATCTGAAACTTCTGTCAACTGTAGCTGAAGTGAATTCAACGACTTGGGAGTCGGTTCTAAAAAACATTGTTCTAAGAATTTAAGTAGATGACTGTTCAAGGTAAATCTCTTCGTAAGAAGTCAGTTGGAATAGAAGCTGTGGTAGTATATGATGTTTTTTGTTGTTGTATACAATATTAAATGTCTATGTTATCCCGACTTGATAAAATGTGCATACGACATATATATGAAAAGTCTATAACATAAAAAACAAAAAATCTATTGAAAAACTTATAATAAAAGGGTTTCATCAATTAGTATTTAGAATTCGGCTATATTTATATGACACTTCTCTACTACCTATAGTTTCAGTCAGGACCATACACTATGTATGGGGAGAAGGGTAGGGATTTTTTGGTGTTCATTTCAGAAGTAAATATTTTCCTTTAGATATTCGTGAACAATTTTACTATATGGAACGATGCGTAATCCTGTTATCGGATAAGATATTTGCTGTTAGTCTTTCTCTGAAATATGATGGAAACAACATACATAAACATAAACATAAACATCAATTTATTTGAGTACCCGTGCCAAAGGCACGTATAGCGCTGGGCACATCATAGATAGTTACATGGTAGATTAACATTGTAGCAAAATAAACGATAAAAGTACAGATACATATAGGCACTTAGAATATAGTATAATCTAGTGAAATGTATTAAACAACATAGTAGCTCAGCATTGTAGCAAAATAACATAAATTTACAAGTATCAGCACTTAGGACAAAGCACCGCCTAGTAAAATATAGCAAAATAAAATTAAATAAATACATAGTAGTTTAGCATTGTAGCGAGTGAAGCAATGGAAGAACAAACATAGGTACTTAGAACATATTAAAGTTTTAGTGATATGTAACAGAAAAAATGTATGAATGTAAGGAAAAAATCAAAGCTCGGAGGATAGCCTATAATGCAAAGCACAACGTAACGGGAAGGAGATAGGGAAAAGATTTGGGGACATGAGGGTTGAGGCGAATGTGTTCATGTATGATACTCTTGAACCTTTGTAGATTGTAAGCCGAGGGGATAAAGAAGAATCATGGAATTTTACTGTACGGTCGAAAGTATTTTGAAGGATGAAAGAAAGTGTGTGGCTGCAAGGATCAGATTAGATACTTCATCAAAACATTGAGCATGAATGTAGCGATAAAGGAGCGAAATGCATCCAACATTGTGACGGTACTCGAACGATTCGATATAAGTAATTGCTATATCGTCACTGAGCGAGCTTAAAGGCTCTCTTTTAGACAGTGTTTAATGGAACTAAGGCTGTGCGACCAGCGCCGCCCCATATATGGGAATTGTATTCAATTCTATGTCTGGTTTACGACTAGTAGAGGAGCACTAGATTTGACGGGCTGAAACATTTCTTACACCTTTTCAGAAATCTAAGAAAATTTGATCTGTGAAAATGTGATCTGTCCAGCGGAACTTACTGGAAATATTAATGCCAAGAATGCTTATTGATGCTGTCCCAAGCGAGGGTATATTCAAGATCGTTATTCAATGATCTAATAATGCAATTCGCACATGCGTCATTCCCTCTGGAGCTCTCAAGAGTGTTAAAGGAGTAAGCGAAATCTAGGGTACAGTCATCGGTAAAGCTATGGATGGGATTGAAAGAAATTTAGGCAAAGCAGATCATTAGTAAAAATTAGAAAGAGAGACGGAGAGATAACCGAGCCCTGGGCATACCGGTGTTTATTAGGTGTGGTTCAGATGTAACGCCATCTAATACAATCCGTATTAGGCGACTAGATAAAAATAGTCTTCCAGTAATTTTCACCTTGGCTCCTTACCTTCCCAAAGGCAACATCTACTATATATCTTACTTAGGCAAATAATAAAATAGTTTTGATTAAAAAGTAACCTTACCATCCCAGTTAGCCAAGCGGAATATATATTCCACGGAGTGCACAATTGATATATAAATTCGTGCTTTTCGCGGCCGTACGAGAGTATGTGTATATAAAATAGATATTTCATATATCTTAGATATATGAAATCGATATGCAATGTTCTCCTACTGTCTTCGTTATGATTCATCGTGCAAACACGAATTCCACATTATGTCTTTAATACCTCCCTAGAATGCAAGTAAAAGAACCAATATTTTACGCTCAATAACTCTCAACTAAGTAATAGCATAGATGGCACAAGAACTAGATGTCAAATGCAGTACCAAAAAAGTATACAAAATTTATATAGCTGGGTGGTCCATTCCGGAATGGAGTTAGTCGAGTGATTCATATTTTTTCGTATCTGAAGTGTTGAAGAAGTCGATTAAATGTATGTATACAAAACTGCTATTATAAAAACATTTGCTTTCGGCCCGCTCTAAAACATGTTATGGTATTCCAGAATCTGTATACTCTGCTCTAGTATGGCATGCGACATCTAGTTCCAGTGCCAACTATGGTAATAGTTACCATAGTGTATGTGCGGCCGTAGTCTAGTCGTAACCCCCGGATTATAATACAAGTCATGAAGTCGCCGAAGGCACCGACACATTAAAAGGCCTTAACGTGCCGGGTACAGCTTGCAGTAAGAGCTCACTGTCACTGCTTTTTGTATACTCGTCATGGAAGAAACACTAAAATTTCATCTAAAACAGGTCCTAAAGCCCAAAACTGTTGCTCCCACAGCAAAAGAAGTTAAAACAAATTGCAGCCAAATATGTTTTCTTTCTAATAGTTAAAAAAAAAAATAGCATGTAGAACAAATTTATGGAAATTTTAGCGTTTGAACAAAATACAAGCAACTTTTATATGAAAAACTCCTGCAGTAAGACAAGGCAAGAAGACTGTGTGCCTGCTGACCGGCCCGCTGCTCTATTTTTTCGACTTTGTTCATGGCTTGTAAATATATTCCGGGGGTTACGCCGTAGTACGTTTGGGGAATCATAAGCACTCGGTTAAAATAAATTTTTGTAAATAATTATGTTAAGAAAGGTATACAAATTTGATTACGGTTAGAAAGATAAGAAGTAAGATTAAGATCCATCCAAGATCGGAAGACCATTTTTCTCCGGTTTAGGGCGCAGGATCTATTTAAATTAAACTTTTGTCAGTTTTACGTAAGAACACTGCACATATTTTATAGGACTAGGTTAGGGCTCTCATGTATTAGTGGGAGAGTCTGTTTCATTGCTTTGGAAGTATTTCTCGAGGGTTTTGCTTATAAGAAACTAAGAAAAAATTTTGTACATGAAAATGTTTCAATAGTATGTGTAAACTGATTATTATATAACAAAGATAATTACCCATCGGAAAAAAATTGTCGGCCTTCCAATGGAACCCTTGTGGAATCAAAGTACTTTTTCTCAATTGCTTCCATGTTAGTTGCGTTGAAGCTTGGTGGAAGGGAACTCAGCTGAATAAATTGTCAAACCTTCCAATGGAAGCTTGGAGGAAGCGGTAGAAAATCTTTTCTATTGCTTCCTCCTAATGACATGTAATGTTAAAGAAATGAAGTGTCCAACGAAAAGCCATGAATCTATGCCTTCTGAGTAGAGCTTCTGCCTGCATCCTGTCTGCTTCGAATTCCAGCAGGGTAGTAATTAAAAATAGAATAGATAAATTGAAAACAAAAGAGCTCTTCACTAATGCCAGTCTTTGGCTGATTGTGAAGGTACCCAAACCCAAGCGCAATTAGTTCATATAAAAATGAGATTAGAGAGATGGAGAGTGGTGAAAAGGAGGACAGCTCTGAAATAAGTGCCATTTGACAATAGTTTTTCTGCAATGTTCTTTTTTAAATATTGGTCTGCATGCAAATTAAAACTGAATTGGAATTTTGAAGGTTTTTAACATGAATTTGCACGCAAAATGAGATCTGAGTTTTTATTACATTTAAGTACGGACTACTTTCTAGTTTCTGAGCATAGATGAGTCAGGAATAGCCACATAAGCACCTGCCACCACCTCAGAATATATACTATGAAACTCACCAGAACAAAAAAAAAATCCTGTACAAAACATAGGCTATACTAAACCACTGAAGTTGCCCAGATGGCCTGGCCTACTAGCCGTGGGCCTCACTACATTAAATTTGTTTAGACATAGACTAGTCTTAATCTATGTGAAACCTTTTAATGTTTTTTAAATAAATAATACTTTCAATGTTATATTCATTTATATTTTTACGACATGCTTTCCTACAAACATATTATATTGAGGGAAAAAGAGATCGTAAGATATGTAGCTATTGTATTATCGAAATCGCTGACTTTTTAGTTACAATTCAGAGGAATTTTTAAAAACTCCCTTGATTTTCAAATAAAATTGATAATAGGAATATATTAAGTGAGTTATTGAAATAAGCTTTTGTGACATCATTCCTTTAAATAGCTCGAGTTTTGCATTAAATTACTCCGGAGCGATCAATGAAATATTATAGATGAACAATAAAAAAGATTTAGCGTTCAAGTAACTCAGGAGTCATATTTAAAGAACTAATAAATTTGCTTGACGTCACTATAAAATTTTAGAGCGAAAAGACAGAATTTTCTAATATGTCATTTAATTTCACCCTTTGTGACACCTAATCTTCAACTGTTGTTAGATGTAAGAGATAGTTCTGCCGAATACCTGCGATTTTAAGCATTGTTGTTAGTAAGTATTCTGTCCTGGCTGAAACCGGTTTTATTAGGTAGATTAGTACATATAGGTATATAGGTAGTTTCCTCAAACAATTGGGATCATCAAAATAACAGAAGAAAAAGTCCACTTTAGCTTTGTGCATTTTATGAGCTCCAAAATGATAGTAATGCGGTGCAGGTAGTACAAAACTTGTGTGAAGTGCTTGGAGAGGCCGCAGTAACAGCGCGAACATGTCTAAGTGGTTTATAAAATTTCGTTCGGAAGACTTTTCTTTGAAAGATGAACCCACATCAGGAAGGCCATCAGATGTCAAAGATCAGCACAAATTCCATATTGACACTTCCGTATAAATAGTCTTCAAGTTGAGAATTCATCAGGTTTTGGGTCAGGATCACACGGTCAAAAATTTTGATTATGCGACACACGAATTAAGCAAGAAAAATTTAATGGATAGAATTTCAATGTGCTTCAATTCTTGCTCAACAAAAAAGGGAGCCGCTTCTTAGCTGGAGTTGAAAAGTGAATGATGTAAATATAGTACAGAAACTGCACCGTCTACGCCAAAAGCAGGTGTACATCAGAAGATGATTATACTGTGTGGTCAGTGGGACAACAAGGGTATAGATAGTGTGCTATGAATTAAAAATTTGGGTAGGTAAATTTTCTGTCAGCCCCTTTTGATATAGCACCACCAGTACTACCACCTATTTAGATTGCTGCAAAACTTTCTTGATGGAAATGTGTACGTAAATTTTAGGGTGTCTCAAATAGCAGTGGAAAATTATTTTGCCTCCAAAACTAAGACCTCTCTTCCAGCGGATTGGATAAGCTGCCAGAACAAATTATATTTTGGATAAAATATTAAAAAGTGAGAAAAAATTATAATTTTACTTTCTTAATAAGTAAAAAGAAAACAGAGCTTTACCTTACATCTACATAATATTATTTACCAAAAATATACTTACATATGTGTATAATATCACTTTTTACACTTCCAATTAACTTCACACACGAAATTATAATAACTGTGTAGAAGGTAGTTATTATACCGACCAACTCAGATTATTTTTTTTAATATTCTATTTAAACTGAAATCGTGACGATCTTCACAACAAACAGTTTCATTAATTTCTTGCATAGCTCTTGATTATGAATGTTTTGTTTTGTTATGTATAGAACGTATAGAACCGGTTGGTTTATTCACATAGTCTCTTGGTATTTCAATTTTATAGAGTTACATAAAGCTCATTTGTCACATTCAAAACTTCATTTTTTTTAGTAATACAGAAAGAATAAGGTAAGTCACATTTACTTGAAAATGAGATAATTAATGTTTAAAGTTTCAAGACCTATTATTCAGCGGTAAAAGACAATTTAAGAGTATTTAAAAAAAAATTGGAAGAAAAGAAAAATTTAAATAAGTATCTTTAATAAAATATCAAAATAGTTTGTTCGCAATAAACAAACTTTTAAAGTGTTTCAACAAAAATGCACTTCATAAAAGGAAAAATCAAGTCCAAAAAAACAGTAGAAAAACAATTCCAGTCCTATAATGTTGCAGTTTAAACTTAGGTACTTTTCAGGTGATACTTCAATAGTTAAATTAGGCCTTTTTATTCTCGAGTGTTGTCAGAATGAGGTGGTGCTTCGAAAAATATCTGTGGCATCTTCCAGAGTATTTTTTAAAAGCTTGCAAATCGTATTTTGCGAAGATATTGACATGATTTTCTCGTATAAGTTTGATGATGTACTATGAAAATTTCTGTTAAAATTTTTTTTATTTCTTACGATAGAGGTCTCACATGGGCCATTATATGATTTTATTAGCTGTATCGTAGTAGGATAATCCTTAATCCGAGATGCGAAAAGGTATTTTATTTTAAAAATATTCCTAAGGTGCCTTTGTCCAGGCCTTAAAATTGTTTCTTTTACATTTGATTACAGGGAATGCTCATGAGCTATGGCGTGAAGTTCTAACGTGATTGCCAGATTTTTTTTGGAAGACCAAGGCGAGCATTTTGTTTATTTGCTCCATATTTTTGTCGCATTCCATGTAAACCAAATAATGCAAAAATCTCATCGACTTACATTGTTATTTCATATAAAATTTGGACTTGGCTTGTTCATAATTTTTATGATATTTTTAAATATCCTTTTATGTCCTTATCAATGCGATTTTTCAAGTCTTGTTGCATGCTTTGCCCCACCTTTTCAACGGTATCATTATCTTAATTTAGACAAAAACGTGACTTACCTTGTTCTTTCTCTGTACCCTTCAAATATAATCGACACTACTAACTAACATACGAAATATTTGCAGTGCAAAATCTGGTACTGTTATGTTCGGAATAAAGAAACGAGAAAATTTTGTTTTTATTTATATTTAGTGAATACTTAGATTTATTTTAAATAACACGTGCAGGTTTACATAATTATAACGACATCGTTTCGATTTAATCTGAGAGCCTATATTGCAATCGTAGCATTCAAAAGCTAAAACAATATGTTCTTTTCCCCTCTTAAACAGAAATTTGTAAAAATTTCAACCCCAGAGAAACAAGTAGTGATCAGAGAATACACAATGTTCTTTATCTTTTCAGAATTATTATTCCTAAACATACTTTGAATATATAGATATAATAGGTATTGTATAATATGCATCTAAATAATTTGCTCTTTAGACATTAAGCTTTGAAGCGTTTAAATAAATTTCCTCCTTTTAGAAATAATAGTATCCTCCTTTTCCTTGGCGCAGGTATTGTATAATATTTATGAATGATTAATTCTCGACACAACACTACTCTGGTATCATTGTTTCTACCATTATTTTTTTTCTTTTTTAATGTATGTAAACAGTAAAAATAAGGACAATGACAGTATCAATAAAATCTGACTAATTTTTTTTTGATTTTTCGTATTCTATTCAAATATTTGTTGACATATAATGCGATTCTGAAATTAAATCATATTTATGATGCTATTAAATTGGGTATCTTTCTTCATAAATGGATCAATCAGCGCAACAAAAATAAAATAATCATATTCCATCCAAAAATAAATAGGACGAATGAATGTTCTTCTTTTGGTAAGTTTAGAATTAAATGAAATTCCGTGATTAGGTCAAAAATCGATTTTAAGTATATTAATAGCTCAATATTTTTTTTTTATTTATTCCACTCCTTTATTAAATTAATTTGTCCAATTTGAAGACCAACCTCCCTGAAAAGAGAAATTTGTTTTTAAGTTAATTTACATCACTAGAAGAAGAATTTATTAATTTTTATTTTATATTTTATAATGATTTATTGTGTTTGCCGACGACCATTGCATGGATGACTGCTTCATTTTCTATTTCATATGGAACCAATTTTGTTGGTGTGTGGGTGTGACAATTAACTTATGTCGATTTCGATGGGACTTCAGTGCAACATCAGTATTGCATTTTTTCTAGCAGTGCAGCACTGAAAATATTCAATGGGACGACTTTTATAGCAGTAGTACAACACTGACTTTGCATTGAATATTTTCTTGGTGTTACGAATCCATATTCAACTTGAATTGTCATTCGCGCTATCAAGGAGTACTGTCGCGTTTATTTGTAAAATTTTCGAGTTAAATGAATTAAAAGATATTATTTAGATTATTTGCATAAAGTTTAAGAAGAAATTTCTTTCTATATATCAATAAAGAATATTTACTACGTTTGACAGTTCTGTGTATATAACACGTATGTCCACAAATACAAGAAATATGACAGAAATATGTTCGATGGACTTCAGTGCTGCCAGTTTTCCGCTGTCAGAAAAAGTGCAACACTGAATGGTCCATCGAAATCGACGTTAATTTTAAGCTTAAATTCCCATTCCCTTTTTAATATTCATATTGCTAGTTCAACACTTTCCAAATACATTCGAATATATTACTTGCATTGGAGCGAATCTACTATAACTTCAAATATGTGTGGCCTCGGTAGCTCAGTTGGTAAGCGCGCTGGCTACCATCCCTGGGGTCGTTTGTTCGATTCCCACCTCGACTTGGTCCTGTGCTTCTCCTTCCACCTAGTTTTCCTTCCATTTTCTGCATTATTCTTTAACCCTTGCTATTAATTAATTCTTCAAAACGACATTTAATTATGTTTTCTAAGGATATATTCGATATAACTTTGTAATTGACATTTGTCTATGTTATATTTCTAAGGGAAAAATGTTAGCTAATGCATCTATAATAATTTCTATAATTAATGATTCCTCAAGTATAATGATGTCTATGATTATGTTAATAATGATCTATGGTTGTTTCTAATGCTTGCCTAAATATATTATACATAGCTTATATGTAAATATGTAATATTTCCTGTCTGTAAGATTGTTAAAATCGGTAGACTGAATAAATAAATAAATATTCCTATCACCAAGGTATATAGAAGATGGTATTCTCATTAAAAATGTTGTACTAGAACTGTGACATGTTTCGTCCTATAACGTATATACATTTCTATTGAAAAGACAGAGAGATGAGAGATTATATTGTGTTCTCTGTACTGTACTTTCCTATACGTTCGGACACAAATGGCAGAACGTGGTTTGTAATGGGAATACCTATGGCGGAACGTGGTTTGTCTTCTACATATATACCTTGCTTATCACGTTGAATGTCACGCGAATTTCAATTATCACGCGAAGGCCACCATTAACAAAGCCAATATAGCTTACAACCTGCTCAGCCCAATAATCCATGTCAGAGACGGACTCTCAACGAAAACCAAACTTCTGCTATACATAAGACCTGTAATTACTTACTGCTTTTCTATATGGCACTCGATTTCTCCCACTTATATGGAACGCCTTAGCAAACTTGAAAGGAAGATACTTAGAGCTTGCACAGGCTCCATAGAAGAGCCAACGGAAAATACTTTCGCAACGAAGTAGTTTACGAGGCGGCCAACGTCACCCCATCAAGGAATATTTATTCGAGCTTGCCGAGAAGCAACTAGCCAGAATACCTACTCACCCTAACCCAATCATATAAACAGCTTGCCGGATCTTCTCATACCGGAGGACTTTAAATACCTTTCACCACTTCTCCTAATAAAGCCCGAGGCTAGAAACATCTACCGTCTACATCATGGTAGAATAAGTTCTTACAACCATAAAGGTGATTACTATCGCGGGTAATCACAATTCAGCCACCTTTACTTAGAGAATGTCTCTGAAGTACACCAATTCTTAAGAAACCAACGATTTCTAAACTCTCCCAATAATCCACATCCTATCCTTTCCATTTCTCCTTCTCCCATCCTCCCATTAACAACTAACTCCAAAGAGAGAACTACATACACTACGGATGATTTAGCGCATCACCCGTAAAGGAAAGAAAACGACAACGAAACGCAAAGTTTCATGGAATATTAAGGACAAATATCAAAAAGAAGACAAACGACGTCACCAAATCGGACTGAGGGCTAAAGATAAGCCCCAAGGATAAAAAGGAGACAAAAAGGTTAAATCGAGGAAAACGACGACAACTCCGAGAAAAAAAAATGCGCAAAGCACACTTGGCTTGACTTGACTTGACCCGGCTTGCCCGGGGAGTCATCATGAATTTGTTATATGCGTTATAATATATGCTGAAATATTATTTAGAACAGACCGGTAAGTACTTGTACCAGTACCAGGCCTGGACTTAAATTTTTTTTTTAAGTGCAAGTACATGTCACGATACTGGTACTTAAAATTTATTTAAGTACAAGTCCAGGTACTGGTACTCATAAGTCGCGTATATAACCTTAAGTACCCTATAAGTACCAAAATACGCACTTACTACAAATACCGCCATAGCGCAAAATACTTCAACTCTTCTAAATTATTAAAATACGTATTCTAATAAATAGAGGTTTAGGAGCAGGGACATGGCTAAAGTACTTCGCGTTATGGCGGTATTTGCAGAAGTGCGTACTTTGGGATCTATAGGGTCTTAAGGTTATATATGCGAATTATGAGTACCAGCACTAGTACCTGGACTTGTACTTCAAAAACTTTTAAGTATCAATTGTAGTGTACTTAAAAGATTTTAAGTCCAGGTCCTGGTACTTTTACTTGAATTTTACAGGTCTAATTTAGAATAGACAAACGTAAATGTGTAAAAATGCTTAGCGCATATATCTTGCTGGGGGTCACAATTGTAGTGATGAAGATAAAGGTGAAAAATCTAAAAGAATTGAAAATTACTCAAATTATGTATTTCTAGTAATACTGACTTTGCGGGTGTTTACCGGTACTCCCGCGGCGCTACAAACAAACTTAGTACTGCCCGTGATCAGTGACTGGTGATTCAATTTGTTGAACTAAATTTTCAAGAAAATGAAATTCAGCAATTTGTGTTTGCCCATATAAAACTTATTAAGTTGAAATTCACCAAAATATAGTAGTTAAAAAAAAAACTAGAAAAGTATCACATGTAAATGCAAGTAGTTTAAGTATTGCCAGCGGTCCATGTAATATGTATATGCCAGTGCTGCTGACTTGTTGAAACTACACAAGCTTAATGCCTCATTTTCATTGTTAAGTTAATTCATTTGACTAATTTTCCTGTTAATTTTGTCGTTCTAAATACTAATTTGGATTTCTATGAAAGAAAAGGTGGGTTATAAAATAAATATATTTAAATATTGACTTTTAGCAAAATTATTGTAAAATTACGTTATCCTAGTCACTGTAAGAAGATGAATAAATATATATTTTCGCCGCACGTGTCGCTATGTGTTAATTTTAAATGAAAAGTTTGGCTGTGTGAAATATTTGGCTTTATACGTGCGGTATTCTTGAAGTTTAAGTGAACAAAATTTGAGATGTGCGAGGGAGGAAAGATTATAGGAACTGTTGCAAGAATTAGCAAAAGATGGAGATATTTTTCAATTAGCCAAATGAATTAACTTAACGATGAAAATGAGGCATAAAGCGCACAAAGTCTTAAGGAGGATTTACATTGTAATGGAATACATTTTTTCCAGATATTATGAGGGAGATAGTACATCGTATATATTTATGACTTCTGCATTTTTCGCAGACCTCGTTTTATCAATATGTGCGTGTCCAGAAAACTTTATTTCTATAAAAAGTTCTCTTGCATAGTAAGTTTTTCTGGATGCTGGAAGTCAAACATCGTTACTGACAATCTTAAGCTGGCTTCTTAATTTTTTAAACCGAGTTGCATTTTTTGGCTAGAAAAAATACAATTTCTTTTCCATTAAAAATAATTCGGATATGGAAACCCTATTAGCTTTTTAAACATTTTGTTAGCACAGATATGCAAATAGCCTTATATTGTTTCACTTTATTTGTACGTTGACATCGTGTGCCGACATCGATGCCGATCTACTTAAGTACTGGGAATCCCAGAAGTATTCATTTGCTGTTCTACGAAATTTGGTCCATATTTTCCACGCCGTATTTCCAGCACAAGTCAACATTGAAAGGGCCTTTTCAGACCTAAAAATTATTTTTAATGATCTCCATTGCAATTTGTAAAAAAAATAAATAAAACGTTCTTCAAACAGTTTTTTACGACACTCCTCACTAGGCAAAAAAAAATTAAAAGATTTCTTTCAACCAGTTACTAACCACTTCATAAAGTAAAAAGCCAAATTGATTTCTGATATGTGCTCGAAAAAATAGCCAACCTCGAAGTCTGCTAATTTCGGCTAGAAAAATTAAAAAGCCAAGCTGACTTTATATTTTTATCGAAAAAGAGTATCAAACTCTCGCGCTTCAAAACTATTATCGGTCAGGAATAATAAGAGTGAGAGCAAAAAACAATTACTTAAACGCTCTCGATCGAGCCCGAGCCGTTAAATCGTTGTTAGCGTCATTTGCTCGCACAAATGTAGCAAGCTCTTTGCGCATGAACAATTTTCTTGTTTTGATTACACTGTCCCTTGCTTCTTCCTCTTGTTCAAGTCACGCAATGCATTGCATTATTTTTAGTAAAATTTCAGTAAGCACTTGTATATAAACTCATTTTTATGATGAGCGGGAGCGATATTTAGGCTTGGTCGCGTGCCCGAGCGATTTAACGGCTCGGCCTAGGACTCGCAAGCGAGAACATTTAAGTAATTTTTTTTTGCTTGGGAATTTGTTGGCTCAGGCTTGCGAGCGGGAGCAATTTGACAGAGCTTTTCTAGAGCGCTCACGAGCGAGCATTTTCGTACTCTGATTTAGACTACTGGCAACACGTTTTACTATAATTTTATAGCAAATATTTATTAAATTATCTGTCAAAATGAAAGAAAATAAAAATACTGTGAAATTGAATGTTTTTAAATATTTTTTTTTATGGAAAGTATTCAAGATATTTCAGAGGTAGTCGATCGTCTAGAAACAAGAAACAGCCTATCTACATATTCGTTGAAGTGGTCTTTTTCGAAACTCATCACAGATGATTTGGAAATAGATATTCCATTTTAACAATTTAACTGTTTATAATTTTTACCATAAAAAGTAGAGTGGAGTGTGCGTGTGTGATATTGCAGTGACTATTTCGGCAGCGTTTAAATTTCAATAAGCTATAAGGCTTACAATATAATAATACATGCCATCATAATGTAAATCATTCTTTACTAAGTCTAAAGGCACGGTAGAGAAATCATGGTAGAGCTTTACCAAAAATAAAATCACTTACAATATAAGTACGTGAGGTTGAGTCTCTACTTTACCAAGTAAGTGTGTGAAGATATTTTTGGTAGAGCCTTACTTCTACAGAGTATCTACACGTTCTCTCAGTTTTATAATGTTGGTAAGAGCTTCAGTAGAGATCAGACATACATTCCACATCAAAATGATAGGACACCCCTGAAATTTTCCTATTTCTCAAAACAGATACATTTCGGCCTCATTTTATAATTTTCGCGATTTTTCAGATTTAAAATAGTTTTTATTTCACTTTCACATAGTTTTTTTTACCGCGACCCATTTTTATACTCTGTCATATCTTTTTGAAGCACCATTTTTTCAGATAAATACGAAACGAAAAATTCCTAGAATATTACTTGAAGGGACCATTACGTTCATCATTCTGAGCATTCCTTGCATGTACTTTATGACAAACAATAAAAGTTTTTTCTACCTCTTATCGGTTTTGAAAAATGGGAAAATTTCAAGGGTGTCCTATCATTTTGATGCGGAGTGTAAACCATTCCACACGAAACCTTGGAATCCGACCATCTCCGATTTGAAGGAAACTTTCAGTTTGTAGGGAATGTCAAAATAGCTCAGCCATATTTTTTGTTTCCCCTATCACGCCCCACCCCCCGCTTGGGTGTTAGAAATTTCATGGTTTTACGATGAAATATCATTTTCAAACAATTTTAGCTAGAAATTGTTATTTCAAAATAAAAATACAAACAAAAAAGTGCTAGAGGTCCCCAAAAGAAAAAAGCAAAACAATAGATTCCTCTCAGTTCAGTGCTCCCATACAGGTTACTTTGTGTATACGGCGACTTTAAAAACTCATATCACAAAATCGAAGCCGAACGCCATCGGAATTTTTCGTACATAGATCAATGAGGTTTCTAGTTGCAAAATAAAAACAGAAAAAAATGCTTAAACAACACTATTCTTTACAAAAAAATGTTCGTTTGGTGCTGCTGTATTTCATTTGGCATTTTGAATCAGAAAAATCGGTTGCTCCGTTCTGGAATTATATTTTTTTGAAAATGACGTTTCATTTCAGGGAGAAATAAAAAACTATGGGTGAGCTATTTTGGTATTCCCTATAAACTGCAAAATTTTCATTCAAAACAAGCCCTTTTTGATCGTTTTCTTCCTAAAATACGTTCTGACTCACAGTCCACGTTCTTGTAAAGAAATAGAATAATCGATAAATGTAATAAATGTACCATTTTTTCTTTGTTCAGTCATAGACAGCCCCCTGATTACAGTTACATACCTAAGCCTTAGATCAGATAACGAAAAGGTAGTCTATGCTGTGTAGAATTCGTGTACGTCTGATAAGCACTTTTTCTTGCGACACGGAGGGGAAATGACAAGAGGGGTATTGCCTTGTTATTCCTTAGTTCGACAATTCTAATATATTTCTGACATTTCAGATTATATGACAAGAAGTTGGTAGTAGTGTGGTACAATAATAAAATATTGTTTTGTGAACGGGATTTTATATAATCGAGACTCCGGAGTCTTGAATTATCGTGATGAGGTGCGCTGTGTTGTGCTGAAGAAACAAATTCCCTTAGGAAATCATTTTGCAGGCAATCTTAATTCTTTTAATAATAAATTATAGTGTTTTAAATAAAATAAGAGTGAAATAATTATAAAAATAAACAGCCGTGGCAAAAAAATTTAACATTTTCCAATGCCGGTTTGTTTGTTTATAATTGAATTATCATTGTCGCCTTAAGTTATAATAGCCATACAAAGGCAACGCCAAAAAATATTATTAGAAAATAAACGGGGCAATTCGTAAAAATGGAAAAAGTTAT